>OX638131.1:76288398-76710898 GCA_951804985.1 Dryomyza anilis
TGTTGATTTTGCGCATTTTTGTTTAGTAGAGAAGTACAAAAAATTATTACAAATTACTAATTATGTATAAAGTAACATTTTGTTTTTGCGTAATTAATGCATATCGCCACTATCATGCTAAAGGTATTACATTTTTTAATACAGTTTTTCTCAAGTATACTGTGCCATTTTTGGATATTTTTTGTAAAGACAAAACGAAAACGGTGAATATGATTTATTGTAGGAAAATACTTTTCCGACTGAATCGACATTGCGTAAATTAACGATTATTGCAAAAATGTTAAGTCAGTTAGAAACTCCAGAAAACCCAAAGATCAAATTGTTGCGAAGAACGTTGGGAAAAGGTTAGTTTTGTACTTTTCGTTGCGCGTACCAATTAGTGATGTAAAATATCGCTATTTTCTCGTACTCGATACTTACCTTATTTGCAAATGTTTAGTTCTTATGCTAAAATTAAACTATGTATGCAAATAAAACACACACATATAGAAACAAAAAAAAAACATTTTAAAAAATGCCGGACCATTATTGTGTAAAATAAAATAACCCAAACCGATGTCAGAAATCTTTTTTGTATGTAAATAATATCTATATTTTAATAATTATTATTTTTTTAATCTATTAAAATAGACAAGGTGATGTGAAATGTTATCAAAAAACTAAAAAAAAAAAACGTAGAAAACGTAAGTTTGTACTTTTCAGTACTATTTTTAAAACGCATATTTTTCATATTTAGAGTTCGACTAAATTGCTGATAAAAACTAAATTGTACGAGTTTTAATTCGATCGCCATTCAGTAAGCGGTAATTGTTAAATCCCTAATAAAACGATTATCATATGTCTGTTTGATGTCTTCCAATTTAGTTTGCTCGAAAGTTAGCTAAATTGAAAAGTAAACGCTGCATTACCGACAAAGTTTAGCTTAGTCAGCAATTTATTCGAACTCGCACACACCCTTAATAATTATTAAAATGTATTAATTATTTGCCAATAAGAAATTTTAAAAAACAAGCCAGTTGACATGTAATTAAATTTGACAATTTTTTATTCTTTTTCAAAACACTAGACATACGCACAATTTTAGATTAATAAGTACAATAAATAAATTTATTTAAATTGTTTAATAAATGCCATTATATACATAATTAGTATTGTTAAGTACTTTCTTTTTAGTACTTCTCTACTAAACAAAAATGCGCAACATCAACATTGTTGACGCTGCGCTGCTTCAAAATACGAAATTTGAGTTTCACGGAATTTGCCGTATGTGTGTCACTGACAAATACGATCCCATAATTCCATAATTCCGCTGTTAAATAAGTGCTTCTAGTCCCACGATCCTATAATTCCAGAAAATGTTTGCCACCAAGTTGTCCAATTCATTGTAATTGTTCACATATTTGTGAAAACGCAGATTTTAATAAAATATACTCTCATAATTTTCCACTAGCTATGATATATTTTCATTAAAATGCCAATAACAACAAAAATTCCGGAAAATGCGGGATTTTACGACTTTAATATTGTAACCCTTATTTTTCTGGCAAATTACAAAAACAAATTAATATTGAAATGCAAAAATTTTATGGACTTTTTGAAAATTGTGCAAAATTTTGATATTCAGCCCTATCGTGAAAGCAAATTCCCACGAATTTGATTCTCCATTCCCAATTCTCCTATCATGAATGCAAACTCCCACGAATTTCATCTCATATAAAATACTCCTCTATCGGCAATGATTTCGAAACTTGGAAAATTAAATTAGGGGAAAACTCTAGCGATCAGCAATGTGAAAAAATTGGGAATTTTATTCCACATTCCCTCAAAAATATTCCACTGTATTTAGTGGAGAATTGAAAAACGCAAATATGAAAGCATTAGTTTGTCCATTTATTGACCATTATATATTACTAGAAATATTTTTTTCACTTATGGTCAAAAAAAATAATTAATTAGAAATTATACATAATGGTCCATTCAATGGAATTGCTACCTGGTACTGCTCGATGATTTCAAACAAAAAGCAGTATTATTGGAGTCTTAGTCTATCTAAACCGACATTAAATTCTTTTCAAATATGTACTAATTTGCGGTCAACATTAAAAGACGTCATTAGGTTTACAATTAAAGAATATAATTACATATCGTGCGATTCATTCATTTGATGTACGTTATTCATATGTTTTAAAGTAGAGGGGTTAAGTAAAGGGCCGTCAGTAAAATTGTCTCGGCAAATCTGAAAGGTCACATATCATACGGGATTGAACTCCAAACAGCGTACAATCTAAGCCCTGGGAAGTTCAGATATTCGTTTAATAGACGGACATCGTCAAAAATATTGTCCACGCTTCTTTCTGAATGTCATATTCGGATGTCCTAAATGCAAAAACAATCACATGCTCGACAGACGCTACCTCAACAGTTCTTGAATATCTCGCAAAGGAACTATTGATGATACTGGAAGGCATGGAACTCAGCTTGAGCCAAAATATCAGGAACAACAAAATTGGATAATCCTCTTCTTCAACCAGGTGTCTAAAAGCTATGCTATGTATATTAGAATTAAGAACCAATTTAATTTTTTCACAGCAAAATTAATTTAATTTATTGACAGTTTGTAAAGTCAAAAAACTTCAAAGTATGTTCGATTGCTGTTTATTGGAATTTGAAATGAATTCGGGGGAATTTCAATTCGTGAGAATTTCACAGTAGGAGGATTTGATTCCCGTCATTTGTGTTAATTAAATGCATAAACAATCACATCCTCGACAGACGCTACCTCAACAGTTCTTGAATATCTCGCAAAGGAACTATTGATGATACTGGAAGGCATGGAACTCAGCTTGAGCCAAAATATCAGGAACACCAACGCCAGCTATCAGTAAAAAGCACCGCTTACAATTCATCTGATGCAATAAAAGTAAAAATTGGATAATCCTCTTCTTCAACCAGGTGTCTAAAAGAAAAAATCTTAATACCACTGTTTTCACTTCATTTCGGAAAAAATTGTTTATATTTATAAAGCGTATTAAGAGTTACCAAAATAAGTTAAAATATATAATTAATTTCTAATACTTGCAGATTTACACTAAAAAAAAAAAATTTTTTACTAACACTTTTTCGCTGTTTTAAGGACACATACGATTGAAATTATTTTAAATTATATATTAATTAGTCTCTACAGACAATTTAAAATAAAGCATAAAAAGAAGTATGTTGATATCTCTATTGGTTTAGCAATACCAATTCATAGAGATAACATTTTATATAGTGATGCTTTTTGTGATTATGATAATGTAAGTAGGTGCGTAAAATCTAGAAATTTCAAAAAATTTTAATGCGCCTCATTTTTTTTGGTTAAAACATTGACCAAACTTACGATTGTTGAATATTTTGACCTTTTTCGTGCAGGACTGTGGATGTGCCTCAATAAAATATGTTTTGACAATATATATATATATATATATATATATACATATATATATATATATATATATATATATATATATATATATATATACATATATGAATATATATATATATATATATATATATATATATATATATATATATATATATATATATATATATGTGTACATATATATATATATATACACAATATACACGCATAGAAATATATTGTTACAAACCACAATATCGTAGTGATAATATTTTATTGACATTCGCTTGGCTGCCAAACAATTTATTGAAAACCAAATTTTCGTGTAAATCGCCATATAGGGTAAGTTAATTATTAATATGTTTTATAGTATACGTACAACATTATGATTTTAGCTAAAAAAAGGAGGGCAAGCGACAAGATACTGCATTTAAAAGTCCATCGATTAATATCGCAGAACCAACTGCCGCGCTTGGCTATCTATGGCCCAGATGTCCCCGACAAGAAGCTTCTCTACACTGGAGGTGAACGCATTTGCATAGTGCATTAGTGCGTGGCCAGGTTCTCAACTTTGGCTCGACGCGGCGCTCTATATTCTGCGGCACTTTTAAGATAATCTTCTTGGGTGAGATGAGTGCCATGATGCGATTTTTAATTTTCGAAAAGAACACAATATGAGTGTCATCTGCAATTTTAATAGTCGCGGTGCAGTAGCGTTCCCAAGCAAATTATCAAATCAGAGCAGTTAGTATAAACCATTTTTTAATAAGGAGTATTCTTTTAAAACCTTAATTTTCTTTTATTCACATCTTAAAAGTTATCGAAGATAAGCGCAGATGAATCTTTGAAAAGGCGACGCAAGGTAGCCAACGTGCTGCAACACCTCCACATTCGGCAGTAGAGCGATTACACGTATAAAAGAGCATAGAGCAGGCATATATTGGTAGGTGTTGAATGTTCATTATTTATGCGATTCATTTTAATAAATTTCGTTTAGAAATCCATATCATAAACATGTCACTGGGGGATAGTCTCACCGAGCTGCATTCTGCAACATTGTGGACGTCAACTATAGGCATTAATTCTATACACCCGGTATACCATCGAATATTGAAACTTAAATATGTATAAGCTGTATTAATTACAATGTAATCTAAAATTTAATGTAATTTTTAGTAATCGTATAAAAATACGTATTACACAAATCGTATAAAATGTACATTGGTTTTTCTATACTTTTCTTCAGAAATTGCTTTGTATGGCATTGTTTTAAAAAATGACAATATAAATTTGAAATTCACATTTTTATTATCAAAATGACAATGGCATTGTTTTTAATAATGGCAATACTAATTGTTAAAATTCACAATACAATATTCATTTAACATTTAATAATTTTATTGTTATTTCAGACAATAATTTCACAATTTCCATAATGGGATCTGTTTTGAACATGCCTATTGTTATTTTAAATAAGGGAGCCGCATCTGATGTACAGCACTTCAGTAGTGATTGGAAAGTAGTCGAGTGCATCTCGTGTGTGGTCAATGTCGAGTTAAATTGTGGATATGCAGCAGTTGTTAGAATTTGTAATTAGTAAAGTTGTTAGTTAATGTGAATTAATAAAGTTAATTTTTATAATTTAAACCAAAGATAAGAGTGTTTTTAATTTGTACACAATCCAGAGATACGAACTTGTAGAACAGTTTTTCGTTGACTGAATTTTCGTAACATTGGTGTCGGAAGTGGGATTGTGATACAAAATGGTTAAATTCGAACAACTTAAAGTCGACCAGCTAAAGAAGGAGCTGGCGATTCATAATCTTCCAACTGTAGGTACGAAAGTAGAGCTACAAAAGCGTCTAATGGAAAAATTAGAGAATCAAAGCATTGACTTCGCAGAGCACGAGTTTGAAGTGGATGCTGCAACAGCGTCATCGAAATGTGTGGACACGGAGCAAAAAGTACAGTCCCAAAGTTTTGATATGAGCCAGTTGCTCTGAACAATACAACAACAGCTTCAAGAAAATTCCAACAAATTAGATCAAAAATTTCTAGAAAATTCAAAACAATTCCAAGAAAATTTCAAACAGCTTCAAGAAAATGCCAACAAAATGGAACAGAAGCTACAAGAAAATTTCCGCAAAATGGAACAGAAATTTCTAGAGAATTCAAACCAACATCAAGTAAAAATTGAACAACAGATGCAGGAACATTCTAAGCAGCTTCTGGAAGTTTCTAATACACTCCATGGCAAAGTAAACGAACTTGTGGTTCATGTAAATGACACACACATAGAAAATTATTGTTGATTTTTGAAAATAAATATTATCAATTTATTAAAATCTCCAAACGATAATATTATTGTTAACATTGAATATAAAATTTTTCATTTTGACGTAATAAAATTGGTTTGTCATAGAAAATAAATGTTTGTATTTAGAATGTGTTTGTATATATTTTTAAAATAGTCATAATTGTCGCACGTTTTGTGGACAATAATATTTCAAATAATAAATGCCCGCGAAATAAATAATTATGATACGATATTGCCGCGTGTACTGTTGTCAAAAATAATTTAATAACATGTGTCAGTGGCTCAGTTTTCGACAAGAATAAAGGCAGAAAGCTACATAATTTTTATTGTATAAAGTCCGTGCAGTACCCAACCAAAACACAGTCTTCGTGGTGGCTTGCTTTCATGAAAAGCATCATGACCAAAAAAATGCCCTACTGAAACATGCACGGTGCTTGCTTCAACATATTTTATGTGACCCTGTACGCTTACACCATCCATTAGGGCTGTGACCAAATCATTCCTTCCGCTCGGCATGGCTTGTACGGACCACATCGCAACATTGTCGAAGAACCAAACCACGCTTTGCTGAAGGTCCTAAGGAGGAAGAGCTCTTAATTTTAAAGACATTCTGCTGCTGAAGGAGAGCCAGGAGGTTATAAATGCGGCGCATAATTATTATTTGTTAATTTTCAATTTATACGCAAATAAAAAATAACAAAACATTTCAAAATTGTTTGTTTTCTTTTTAATAATAATATTTCAAATTTGAAAAATTTAAGAAAATGTCAAGCAAAGCATAAATGAAAATTAACAATTCAAATTTTCAAAATCAACAATTTTATATTTAATACTTGTTCGATAATTTTATTGTTGAATCCGACAATAATTTAAAAATAATATTTGCGGATCCATTTTAACATGAAATATTTTCGGATTCGACAATAATATTCTATGTGTGCATGGAAGGCAAATTTGAAAAATTGGAAAATGGCATCGACAAAAAGTTCCAGAAAATGCAAGAAGATTTCGGTGCGTTACAGCTAAGTGGACCTACACAGCATGTTATTAGTGGTTCGAAGCTGAAATCGCCGATTTACGATGGAACCACAGCGTTCAACATTTTCAAGCTCCAATTTGAGACAACGGTTGTAAGTAATCGATGGAACAATGAAGATAGCGTAGCAGCGCTTATTGTGACCCTGAAAGGTGGAGCAGCCGAAGTATTGCAGACTGTTCCAGAAAGCGATAGAAATAGTTACACAGCGGTTATGGCTACACTGCAACGAAAATATGGCAGTGACCACATGACACCAATTTATAGAATACTGCTGAAGTTCCGAAGGTAAAATAATGGCGAATCGTTGCAGGAGTATGCTACGGATGTTGAGAGACTTGCACATTTGGCGTATTCCGATTCAGCGTGTGATTTCTTGGAAATGAGCAAGATAAATGCGTTCGTTGATGGCATACGTGATCCTGAGACAAAACGAGCAGCAATGACCATGCCGAAGGTGACATCTATGGAAACGGTCACCACAGCTCTTACGCAGGAGATAGCGACTACATTGTGCCGACCAGCGATGGAGAAACGTGTACTAGATGAGGAGAGAGAAAATTTATGTCAAGGAGTAAATAGAGCGTCTAAAGCCAGCGTTAAATCCGAACATTATGCTGCCAACGGAAACACACAATTGAAAGGTAAATGCTACAATTGCGGAAAATATGGGCATATGGCACGCGACTGTCGTGAAAAACGTAATTGTGCAACCACCTGAGGGATACAGACCAGAAAAGATATCTGAAGATATCCAAAATAATACCAGGCGACATCGTGGAAATTTAGGCACTGTGTTGGCACGAGTGTGTAAAATGGAATCCAGAGAATGCTCGACGAAGGAAGAAAAGACGAACATAATTCACATTCGTTCGTTAAATGTCATGGCAGATGATCAATGGACTCTAGAGCAAATACGAAATGATCAAAAGAAGGACCCCGATATCGCAAAAATTAGGACGTTCAAGGAACAACAAAGAAAGCCATTATGGAAAGAGTTAGCATCTAACAGTCCAATAAGCAGGGCTTATTGGGCGCAGTGGCAAAGCCTGAAGCTACAAAATGGTTGTTTGTACCGTGTATGGGAAACTGAAAATGGCAGATCTGCACGAAATTTAATTGTTGTTCCCAAATCAAAAATAAAAGCGATAGTTCTGAAATGCCATTGTGGATCCAATGGATGTCATGTGAGCTATTGGGTCGGATATCAGAAGTCAGTCGCCTATTGGATTCACAGATGTAAGCAATGTGTACCCGCAAAAAGAAAACCCGTCAGAAGTTGCGGTAAGATGAATCAATACAACGTAGGAGCACATTACGAACGTACTGCCATGGATGTGCAAAAGCAGATTCCAAAAAGTGTTTAGGGCAAGAAAAGTGAAGACCGAGACGAGTTACATCAGTCTTTAAGGCAGAGTATACAAATTGCAAGTGATAAGATGAAGTCCAGATTCGACTTGGGAGCAAACTCTGAAGGATTTAAGGACGGAGATTTAGTAATGCTTTGTAGCCCGCCACGAGTGAAATTGATAAATCCAAAACTACAAACACACCGGGAAGGACTGTACAGGATAATTAAAAGGATAAATGACATTGTGTATCGGATTCAGAACCGACGAAAAATGAAAGTAGTACATTTAGAAAAGTTGGTGCCGTATATAGAGAGAGAGGATTAACATCTGTTCGGGACGAACAGATTTAGGTGGAGGGCAGTGTTACGAAAAGATGTAATTTGCCCCACTGTGCAAGCAATAAACAATATTAAATGAGAGGCAAGACAATTCAGCGCACTAAGCAATGTGTTAGAAATAGAGGGAAGATCATTCAGCGTACTAAGCAATGTGCGAGAAAGAGAGAGAAGATCAACACATTAAAACACATGAGTGCGAATGAGATGCCAATAGCATGCGTCATTCACGAAACGAGTAGAAGGTTCTCGAAACAAGTCGAACCTTGTCGAAACGTGCAGTGATGTATGCAGTATATAAGGGGCCGCATCTGATGTACAGCACTTTGGAAAGTGCTGTACATCATTGGAAAGTAGTCGAGTGCATCTCGTGTGTGATCAATGTCGAGTTAAATTGTGGATATGCAGCAGTTGTTAGAATTTGTTATTAGTTAATGTGAATTAATAAAGTTAATTTTTATAATTTAAACATAAGAGTGTTTTTATTTTGTACACAATCAAACTTGTAGAACAAACTTTTAGAACAGTTTTTGTAGACTGAATTTTCTTAACTATTTATATATATATATATATATATATATATATATATATATATATATATATATATATATATATATATATATATAAAGCTACGACTCACGTGAGTTTGAGCGAAGATGTTCAGTTCGGAGCGCTCAACTGATTTCAGTGCCGCTCAACTATTCTGACAATTCAATTTTTTAAGCCAAATAATTCCACCTTGGTGGAATGGTTATGACCCAAGAGTTTTTTTTCTACGTTCCAACGAAAAGTGATACAAAAAGTATACGAAAAAATATACGAAATGAACGCACCGGCACCTCAAAGTTCGCATTTTGGTACCCAAATCGACAATTTTAAAATGGAATTGAAATGATGTCTCCCAACGCAAATAACTAAAAAACCTGGATGTCACCTTTTTGGAAATATAATAATAATAGTTTGGCGCTACAGTTCCCTATATCGTCGTTGCGCCTAAAAAAGTAGTTATGTGTTTTTTCTGATTTTTTTTTATTGGATAATTCAAACGTATAACCAATTCTCCATCTTTCCACAAAAAAATGATTTTAATATCTCTATTGGTCTAGAAGTTAGAAAAGTAGCTATGTGAAAAAGTACTTGAAATGCCAATACAAAAATAGTTATGTGTTCGCTTTCACATAACTATTTTAAAATAGTATAGCAATATTTGATATTTTGTTAATTCAAAATCAGTTATGTGTTCTATCAATGGATATTTAAAGTGTATTTCTATGTCCAAAGCTTCTTGTATCTGAAAGGTATTATAATAAGAAACTAGCAGTGCATAATTTTTCAATCTACAATCTACATGTAGCCGCGGTAGCTCAGTGGTTAGTGCGAGTCGAAACGTCCACGAGTCGAAAGGTCCCCGGTTCAAGCCTGGACTGGGGCTAGCAACATCTTTTCATAGAAACATTTTTCTATACCGCGCTACCTCTCGTCAGCAAATGGCAAACCTACGAGAATAAAACCATTGCCTATGAAAAGCTCTCACCCGCCGTTCGGATTCGGCAATAAACTGTAGGTCCCACCACTTTGAGTACAAATATAACACGCACAGCTCAAAATGGTGAGAGAGCTCGGCCGAAGTTCTATACAGGACTGTAGCGCCAAACTATTATTACATAAAAAATACAAAAGATGTCTATTTAATTATTTGGCATGAAGGCGATGGCAGAGTTACAGCTAATGATATAACAAGCATTATCCACTTTATCAAAGAATATTGCAATACATGGATGTGCATATTAAAATAAAAATAAAGTTCTGTGCAGTAGTTTGGCATATATTTTTGTGGTAATGAACGTAGAAATTGAGCAATTAATACTCGTAAAAGAACACAATATAATGGAAGTTAATAGCATTCATTCATTCTACCATATAAAAACAATTCAATCCACCTTTTTATTGTCGCACTGACTACATAATTCGTATGAGACAGGCAATGTCATCCCAACATTATATAATAAATTATTTAGATTATAAATTGTTTAAAAATTATGAAAATGTTTCTGATAACTTTTCTACCATAAGGCCAGGTATACGATCTGAGGATGCAACAGTTAATAACAGACGTGGTCTTCTATATACCAATGGCGAAGTCAAATTAATGTTACTTCATACATATAATTAGTCTATACCACCTCAGAGGAGGCTTTATGTAATATTATATTTGTGTACTCAAGCTCTTGTAAAATATATGTGAAATTTGTAATAAAGGGATTGGTGACATTGAGAATTTTCCCGTTAATTTTAGTGTTATATGAGGTGTATTTACAAAACTGATCGATCACAGATCGTAACGGACTGCTTATAAATACCAAACAGTATATTCAATACCAGACAGTGTAGATATACAATTAATCCAAGTTCTAGTTCTCATAAAACCGGTGCCGAAGCGGTATTAAGTGCAAGAAGGATACCCGAAAATCAATAAATGCTTCGCATTATTCAAGAAAATGATGGAACTGTCTTCATCTAACAAAATTCTGAGAAAGTGTCTATTGTTGGGGATAGAATTTTTGTGGTAATGGCTACCATGAATGTCTTTTGAGGACGTATTTTACGAGGAAATCCAATCGTTTTGATATCGGCTTAAATCAAATATTACGAAATTGATTTCAGATATAATAAACCCTCTGAATATCCATTCTTTCTTTTGTTTACTTGAAACTGATGACCAAAGTGAATATAACCTTTTAATTTTAGTGTAGGCTGTGAAAGTGATACCATGATTTACAAGCATGTATTGTGCCTATGTTATAATGGAAAATTCAGATTTTAATGTATTTGACTACTAGATAACTTATTTGAAAACTTTAAAAATAGTTATGTGTATTGTTTGAAACATATTTTATTTTAAATGCTGAAACAATTGTAGTTATTTGTACAAAATTTTTTGTACACATTTGCGAAAAATTACACTACGTGAAAATAATCATCTTTTTTGGTTCTCCTGAAAAGTTGTTCAAAAACACATAACTACTTTTTTAGGCGCAACGACGACATAGAACTTCGGCGGAGCTCTCTCGCCATTTGAGATGTGTGTGTTATATTTGTACACAAATTCGTGGGACCTACAGTTTAATGCCGAATCTGAACGGCGAGTAAGAGCTTTTCAAAGCCAATGTTTTATTCTTGTAGGTTTGCCATTTACTGCCGAGAGGTAGCGTCGCATAGCAAAATGTTTTTCTATGAAAAAGATGTTGGCAGTCGCTGGGCTCGAAGTCGAACGCAGCAGCGACTTTTCACTCGTAGTCCAACGCACTAACCAGACGAGTTTTCTCGCATGAATGAGCTCATATTGCAGACATGTGCGTCATCATATGCGCCTCAATAGCACCGCACACAAGTGAGAAATATTTTATGCGGCGCATACATGAGAAAAAAATATATATGCCCCACATTTTAGGAACAGACGTGCGAGAAATTATTTATTTCTTCGCATATGAGCCTCAATGTAGTAGCACAAGTGCGGACAAATATACGCATTTTGGCCTCATATCGCCCTCAAGAATGCGTCCAATATAAAAATTAATATTATAAAAAACACATACTTTTTTTTTGACATTATATATCGTCGTTGTAGAACGAAAAATCACCAAATACATTTTTATGAAAAACTTAATTTTCGAGTTTGTTGTAATATTATAAAAAGTAATTGATGAATTTTTAAAGTTGAAAAATCAATTAATATCTTATCATGTGGTAAAAAAATTGAAATCATCGATAAAAATTGACAGATTTATAAAGATTTTTGTAAATGAATATTTGGCATTTTGAAAATGTATTTGGTGATTTTTCGTTCTACAACGACGATATATATTAATTATATATCGTCGTTGTAGAACAAAAAATCACCAACTACATTTTCGAAGTGCCAATTGTTCATTTACAAAAATCTTTATATATCTTTCGATTTTTGATCAATGAGCTCAATATTTGTACCAAATGATTAGAAAATGTGGATATATCAATTGGTATTTTAACTTTACAAAATGTATCAATTACTTGTTGTAATAATTTCCAACAAAGTTGAAATTTAAGATTTTCATAAAAATGTATTAGTTATACAACGACGATATATAATTCATATATATATATATATATATATATATATATATATATATATATATATACCTTTGTACAAAAAAATAGTAGTGGCCACCTTTAAATTAGGCTATCGCATTTTTGGTCGCGTTGTGGCATAAGAACAACAATGTATTTTTATTATTAACATATATTGGAAATTTGTGATTAAAATGACGTATAATTCTCCTATATTTTTAACACATTTTCAAAAATTACCCTCACTTTTGTATGCGAGTCTTAAATGTTTCTGTGCAATATAATAGTAGTGCTAGCGAATAAGTTACAAAATCGAAATATTTTTATAAAGTTACTGAATTGAAAGTTTGCTTTTGTATTAGTGAGATTAATTTGAACAAATTTGTAAAATATTTAATATATTTTTTTATGTTTTGATTGAATATAGGACCAACATAACCACGTTCTAGTAAAACCCCAAAAAATGCTTTCTATTGTATCCTGTAAAAAATAATACTTTAGAAAGTATTCAAAATTTTTAAAGATATCGTTTATTGCTTAACGTAAATATGAAATAATACAAAAATTGTGCAAAAAAAATGAAACTACTGGGTAAAATGAAAAATATATCAAAAATTAACTTGTTTGAAGTTGACATATGATTTGAGTAAACAATACAATGGCAGGCATCAAAGTAAATAAAAATCTTAGTGTGCCGATCGATAGATTAACCATTAAAGAACAACTCATAGAATAACTTTTTTCTGGCAGAAAATCACAAATAAATTTATAGACGTAGCAAAATATTGCATAAAATCATAAGTTTGCTCATGACTATCTGCATGGCCTATTTGTGCAAATATATTGCCATCTTCTATTGTTTAATAAATTAAAAAATTGTTTAATAAACTTTTTGGTATTCTCTTAAACAGTACATGAATATTTGAGCTATTAGATAATACTAAATTACACTAATGGTCAAGTGAGATTTTCATGAGGAAACTTATGATTTGTTGTAACATTTTGCTACGTATAAAAATTTATTAGTGATTTTCTAAAAAAGTTATTCAATGAGTTATTCTTTAATGGTTAATCTATCAATCTGCATACTAAGATTTTATTTACTTTGATGACTGCCATTGAATTGTTTACTCAAATCATATGTATACTTCAAACAAGTTAATTTTTGATATATTTTTTAATTTTACCCATGAGTTTCATGTTTTTTTGCACAATCTTTGTATTATTTCATATTTACGTTAAGCAATAAACGATATTTTTAAAAATTTTGAATACTTTCTAAAGTATTATTTTTTACAGAATATAATTTAAAGCATTTTTTGGGGTTTTGCTAGAACTTGGTTATGTGGGTCCTATATTCAATCAAAACATAAAAAAATATATTAAATATTTTAAAATTTGTTCAAATTAATCTCACTAATACAAAAGCAAACTTTCAGTTTAGTAACTTTATAAAAATATTTCGAGTTTGTAACATATACGCTAGCACTACTATTATTTTGCACAGAAACATTCAAGACTCGCATACAAAAGTTAAGGTAATTTTTGAAAATGTGTTAAAAAATATAGGAGAATAATATCCCTACAAACCATTTGGCGATAATTTTTAAATTCGATAAAATAATGATAAATTTAAGATATAAAACTCAAAGTATTTGAAAATGTAATTGCGTTTTCTTCATAATTTTTGTCAAAAAATAAAAATTTCTGAACAAATAAAATTTGTTTATCGAAAATAAATTCATTTATTATATCATCTCGATATCTTTAACGACAAAAACAACGATATTGTTTTAGACAGATTCGTTTTTATCGTAAACCCTATCGTTTTCGTATCATTATAGATTATCGAAAACGGCAATTTGAGCCTATAAATGATATCGTTTCGATATCGTAAAATTATCGTTTGGTTTGCTGTGATGTCATTTTAATCACCAATTTCCAATATATGTAAATAATAAAAATACATTGTTGTTCTTATGCTGCACACGACCAAACATGCGATAGCCTAATTTAAAGGTGCCCACTACTTTTTTTTCACACAGGTGTATATATATATGGTTAACAAATTCATATAGATAATAAAACAAATAATTATAATAATAGTTAATCTGATGCAACACGTGCATGTTTTGCGGCACCAGTCGAAACAAATACAGCTGGCTATTGTCGAAGACTCGCTTGGACTTACGGAATATGTCCACATGTACCTTGAGCCGAATGGTGAGAATGACAAGAATTCTTGCAGATCTAGGTGCTGTGCTGGTAGATGGTGCGATATTCGTCTGATTGTTTACCGCATCGAGCAAATCGAAACCGCTCATATATGATGATGAAGAAATACGTGCTTTCAATCAGTTGCTGCAGCAGCGGGCGTATACTCCAGTCAGCCAAAAGGAAGGTCTTGTCAGCCTCAATGTCGCAATAATGCTTGAGCAAATAGCCCAAAAGGCGAGATTGTTTAAAGACTTGATTTCCTGATACATGTCGAACATGTTAATATACAGTGATAGATTTGTTGCAGCCACTCCACATCGCCACTCTAAAATCCATTGTGTAGCTGCATATCCTCGAAGCTCATGTGTAGCGCATCGAAAGGAAAGTCTGGGATGTCTTGGAGCTTCGTTTCGAATGTTGTTGACACAAAATTTAAATAAAATATTTCAAACTCAGAAAAATAAACAAAGTTTTATTATTATTATTATTAATAATAAATTTATTTTGATATATAATTACAAAATAATCTTAATGACTAGGCCCTAACAGCTTTGGTCTTCAGCCTGATAAAGTAAATCTATTATAATATAATTTTATGGATTTAAATGAGATAGAATAGATTAGATTTTTTAGGATGGATATTACATTATTTATGTTGTTTGTTGAGACTTCATTTAATAGTTGTTTAAAACATTTTTTTTTTTCAAAAAGTTTGTATTGAATGTTTTAATTGTCTGGCAGTTGTTGATGATGTGTTCCAGAGTAATGATGTTGTTGTTGCAAAGGTGGCAGCTGCTAGGAGGTGCTTGTTCTAAGAGGTGTTTGTGTGTTATTCTTGAATGTCGCATACGTAGTCTTATATATTTTTGCAGGTAGAGATTTGTAATATCTGAAGGATATTTAGGTGCGTTTCCAGTTGTATTTATGGACTTCTAATAATGTCTGTAGTCTGTCCATAGTAGATTTATTTAAAAATGATGATTAAAATTAATTTTTCTGTAATAGTCAGCTTTATTATAAGTCGACAGTGCAATAAGTGGATATCTCAGAGCTTGTTTTGCAGCTTCGTCGGCGAGTTTCCGTGAATACCACTGTGACCAGGAACCCACATGATTTTTAGGGTGTTTTTATATTTTATTAGAATATCTCTTATTTTGTTGATGGTATCACATTTAATAGAAGAGCTATGAATTTGATTTATTGTTGTTAATGAATCAGAACATATGATATATTTCAGTTGAAATGATGTAAATTCATTAACTGCGAACAATATAGCCTCAGATTCTGCAGTGAATATAGAGATGCTGTTGTCCAGTATAGAGATTTTTTCGATTTCAAAAGAGTTGTTTATGATGGCGTACGAAGTATTATTTTCGGTTTTGGAACCATCAGTGTAGACTATATTTCAGTTATTTGATTTGTATTTGTTTATTGATTCATTGAAAACAGCAATGTAAACTGATGATGATGTTGAAGCTTTAGGTAAATAAATTAGATCTTCGATAAAGAGTCTGAGCTTATGGTCCATGGTGGAAATATTGTTTTATATTTTGTATGTGCGCTGATTTTAAATCCCAACTGCTTAGCTATTTTTAGAATTCTGTCAACTGTAGATGGTACACGGATGATTTTTCTATTGGATTGTTGCTGGATGTTTGGAATGATAGGGTAATCTTCGGGTAGTAGTAATTTTGGTATTAATTTTGCTGTGGAATGCTCTACTCTTAAATCAAAGGTTGATAGTCCTGTTTCAGTGAGAATGTTAGTATTAGGTGTAGTCCTAAAAACACCTAAGCAGTATCGTGCACCAGCGTGATATATTGAATATAATTTTTTTATCTGTGATAAAGCACAATGTCCGAAAATTAGAAGACCATTGATTTTAAAATATTAAGTTTAATGTTAGGGTGAGCACCACTATGATAGCTACATATCACCTTAATTAATTTAAGTCTCTTAATTAATGAAGTTTTTAATTCATCTATGTGACAAGACCAATTATAATTACTTTTACGTAGGGTATTTACCGTTTTTATAGAATTGTTACATTAAATGAACAATTTCTTTTACGGCAGAAATTAATAATGGCTGATTTTTCAAAAGAGATTTTAGAACCTGATGTATCTAGCCAGTCTATAATGTTATCAAAATGTAATTAAGTTAGATTGCAAGTCGTTATTATGTTTGTATTTTTCTATTATATAGAAGTCATCGACGTAAATAGTGTGGTAAAAAGATTTGTTTATTGAGATTATACTGTTTAATTTCTCAAATGCAATCAGAAATAGGACGACCGACAACGAAGATCCTTGTGGGATGCCATTACTAAGAGGCCATATTTCTGAGTGGTTATGGTTTACTCTAACCCGGAATTTTCTATTTGATAAATAGGGGTAGACGATCAGATCTAAACGCTGATTGATGTTGGTGAATAAAATTATGTTTATTTAAAAACCAGTTTAATAGAATGGCAATGATTTTTTCAAGGATTTTGCTAGTACATGAAATTAATGAGATAGGTCGGTAGCTACTTGGATCGTCGTTTGGTTTATTGGGTTTTGATATTGGAATGATTGTTGCTGTTTTCCATTCTTGGGGAATTATGCTGTTGGTAAATATAAAATTGAATATTTTTAATAATCTTTTTTTGCCATTAAGTGGTATTCCTTTTAACATTGGATATGATATTCTATCATATCCAGGGGTTTTGCCTTTAACTGATGAAAGTGCGATGCTTAGTTCGGCTAATGAAATGTCAGATTCTATTAAATGTGCACTGGGAGCGATATAGTAGTTAATTGGAATCGTGCATTGTTGTTTTAGTAATTTTAACTTATTTGTAAAATTGTCATCATTGAAATATGTCGACCAAACTTTTGCAATTGTGTTAGATATCTCGTAACTGTTTTTACTTATAGAACCATCATTTGTTTTGATAAGTTGTATAGAATTAGATGAGAATTTGCCGTATAATCTGTTTACATTTTTCCAAATTAAATTTATAGGTGTAAAGGGATTTATTTTTGATGTGAATTCATGAAAAGAGTGTTTTTTTTGCTATTTTAGCTTGTCGTTTAAAAAGAGAGTTAGCTTTTTTGTAAGCTAATCTATTTTCAACAGTCATGTTTCTTTTGAATATGTGCCAAGGTTTTTGGTTATCTTTTTGTAAATCGGAAAGTTCAGTGCTCCACCAATGAACAAATTTTTTACCCGGCGAAAGAAAAGATTGAGGAATAGATTGTTTTGCAGATGAAATGATATATTTTTTAAATAGTGCAGCTTCTCTATTGATATTAGGTGTGAAAATAGTTGAGTTGAACTTTTGAATTATAATTGAGCAATATTTATTCCAATTGGCAGAATCTGTTTTGAATTTATGGGTTTTAGCATTAGTGTGAGCGCAATAGTTGCTGTCTTTTGTAAAAGTGATATGAATTGGGAAGTGATCGCTGCCAAAAAGCTGAGAGTCCGTTTTCCATGTAAAGAAATGATATATTTGGGCTGAACAGAAGGAAAGATCAACATGGGTTAAGGAGTAATGCGTCGACAAGTGGGTCGGAGAACCGGTGTTTAAAAGGGTAACATTGGATTGTATGGATAGATTTTTGATTTGTATACCTTTACTATCATTTTTTGGGGAACCCCATAAAGTATGATGAGCGTTAAAATCACCAAGCAGGAAAATAGGACTGGTTATACCGTTGATAATTTGAAAAAGGGGGTTTAAAGATAGATTTCCACTAGGTGGTAAATAAATGGACGCTATGTTGAGTGGTATTTCAGATTTTATTGTTACAGCAGAAATCCATATATTAGATGGAATTTGTAAGGGAGAAAAATTAATGGGGTTTTTTCGAAAATTGCTGTGCCACCTTTTGCGTTGGTTGTACTATTAGTGTTAGTGAGAGAACAGTAGTAGTTGGAGAGAGTGATTGAGTTGTTTTTAAAGTGAGTCTCTTGTAAAGCTATGATATCAGGACAGTGAGAGCGTATTAGAATATGAAGTTCATGTAAATTATTGTAGTAACCATTTAAATTCCACTGAAGGATTTTTAGGACCATAATGATATTATTAGGAAAGAAAATGCTTAAATATTATATAGTGAAATATGATATTAAGTAGAAAATTACAAATGTAGTAGATATAATGTCGAAAACAGCAAACAAAACTGAAATTTTGAAGTAGTTCAGTTTCTAACCGCAGCATCGACACCACATCCAGCATCCATAACTTGCCCCACCAATACACAAAAACAATGTCGAAGATATAAATAATGAGTTTTTAATAACCATGTTGGTAAAAGAAAACTCTTCATTTAAAAGTCGACACTATATTGCGAATTGGTAAAGTAATAATGTGTTTACTATTAACACATTACTGGTTATTTACTGGTTTTAAAGAGGTTTTTTTCGTTTGGATTATTAGTTGTTTTGGAGCGTGTGCTGTTTACTGTATTGGAAGAGTAGTTAATATTTTGATGAGATGTGTGGTGAATGACTTTATAGTTTCAATGCGTTTTTTATGTAGTAAGGTTGCTATTTCGAGATATTCTGTTATAAAATGTTCTTCAGTGTTGGGTTTCTGGTTATTTGTTGCTTCAGAGAAAGAGCACTTATTCGTAATTTTTCTTTTGATTATTTCTTGTCGTTTTTTGAATGCGGGACAATTTTTGTTGTTAGCTCTATGAGAGTGGTTACAGTTAATACATTTAACTGTAGAACACGGTTCAGGGTCATGTGAGCTGGCGGCGCAGACTTCACATTTTTCTTCGTTTTTACAAAATTTTTTGTATGGCCGAATTTAAAGCAATTTTTGCATTGAATTGGGCTTGGAATGTATTCTTCTACATTGTATTGTAGCCATCCTATATTAACTTTTTTTGGTATATTATATCTACTAAATGAAATTATATGGAGAGAAGTGTTAACAATTTTTCCTTCGTATATTTTAGTGATTTTTATGCATTCGGTCGCGTGCTGATCTTTTAATCCTTCTAAAATCTCAATTTCAGAAAGATTATGTAGTTCAGGGGCGAAAACAACACCTTAATTATGTTAAGCGCAGGGTGAAGTATAACTGTTATTGGACATATATTGGATATGGTAGTAGTTTTTAGAAAGCGGCTGGCTTGGACCTCATTTTTTGTTAGAATAAGTATGTCTCCATCTCTAGTGTATGATATTTTGTCTGATTTTTCTGATGAAATGCTTTCGATTGCTTTCGACATTAAAAATATATTGAAAGATTTTAGTGGTTTATCAGGTATATTGCTTTTTAATAGAATATATTTTGGGCACTGATTTTTATTTAGATGTGGGTTTGTTGAATTAAGATTAGGAATATCCAGTCGGTTTTGTATATTAGGGGATCCTATGTTTTATCTTTTAGGGGAAGGGGGTTTATCGGGATCTTATAGTGAAAAGTAGTTTCCTCCAGAGGAGGTAGACATACTTAATTATTTATTAAACTTATCAACGGTATAAACAAAAATAACAACACCGGGTGTAATAACCGTTTTTTTTTTTTTTTGAGAAATTTACACAAGCTAGAAGCGAAATGTTAGACTACGACTGTTCTCTATGATGGTAGATAATAGACAGAATAAACAAAGTTATAAAATTATATCAAAGCATATTAACAAAAAAAAATAATGCTTATAAATTTTGAGTACAATGTTTTTAATGAATTTCATATCGTAGTTGTAGAACGAAAAGTCACCAAATACATTTTCAAAATGCCAAATATTGATTTACAAAAATGTTTATGTATCTGTCAATTTTTAATCGATGATCTAAATTTGTTTGACCACATGATAAGAAAATGTAAATCTTTCAATTGTTATTTTAACTTTAAAAGCATCAATTACTTTTTATAATATTAACCAACAATAAATTGACAATTATAACAATTAAAATAAATGATGCCAAGTTTTGGTACAACTATATTAATCGGCGATATCGATTTTTTGCAAAAATATATATAAGCGTTGATAGCAAAAAAAATACGGTTAGTAATAAATATTTCCTAGAATATGACATATCCACTTTTAAAGTTTATTGCGTTTGGGAGACGTCATTTCAATTCCAATTTGAAATTGTTGATTTGGGTACCAAAACGCGAACTTTGAGGTCCAGACGGGTCCATTTCGTAGTTCGCTACAAATTCTCTAAATTAACTTTCTCATCCAATAAAACATTTTTAGGGGTTGACCTTTTCTCGATTTGAAATCATGAATATCCATTATCAGCCTAATGAAATTTTGGTATTATTTTTATATTTTTATTTCGCCACTTATCTTTTTAAATAATTTGAGTTAAAAATGTTTTTTTAATTTTTAAGTGGTACTACCTTGAGGTGACATTTTTATTTTAAATTTTCTCATCGTGTTTCATTTTTTTTACCCCGCCCACTTCGTAATAATTAAAAAACCACTTATGACCTCGGTAACTTTTTGATTTATGGGGGCAGAAGGCAGTTTTTTTGACACTATCCGTCCCTTTTACGGAGCGTGAATTTTTTTCCGGCCCTTAAAGTAAAGTTCTACAAGAAATTTCGATGAGCTTTTCACAATGGGAACATAGGAAACTAGATTATATAATTATATAAAAGTTATGTCCTGAGAAATTTTTTGTTTGTATTCGATGCGTTTGCATGTAACTGTATGTTTGCAAATCGTACAATAATGTTAAGCGATCATATATCTACATTTTTTAAAAATGTATAATAAGTTAGCAGCGGTAGCTCAGTGGTTAGTGCGTTGAACTGCGAGCCGAAAGGTCCCCGGTTCAAGCCTGGACTGGGGCAAACAACATCTTTTCATAGAATCATTTTTCTATACCTCGCTACCTCTCGACAGTAAATGGCAAACCTACGAGAGTAAAACATTGCTATGAAAAGCTCTCACCTGACGTTCGAATTCGACAATAAACTGTAGGTCCCACCACTTTGAGTACAAATTTAATACGCACAGTTCAAAATGGTGAGAGAGCTCGGCCTAAGTTATAGGACTGTAGTGCCAAACTATTATTATTATAAAAAGTTACGAATTTAGGAAAATGGCAAAAAAACCGCATAAATATCCTTTTTAGAAATATGTAATATACATCAGTTATTGTCACCGATGTGCTGTTATATAATTATACAAATAGGAATGTTTACCATTTATTATATCTTCCACAAGCGCCAATGCAACAGTTTCAGCGGACAACTCTTCGTCTTTTGTAGTATCGTTATTGGCAGTTTCTACTGTTTCATTTGTTACCTCATAAATTTGATTTTCCATACGAGTAAATATTACATTTAACATTTGTGTTAAGGTGGCTCTTGCAGTTGTCTGGTTTACAAGATTTTTGCTGGATAGATAAATATCGTAACATGTACGTACGGCCTGCAACACAGTACCTTCGTGGATCTCAACGTGTTGTGACGTTACCACAGTTAATAGAGCTTTTATTATTTGTAGTTGAACGCCTTCATCAGTTTGAGGACCATTGAAGCAATTGCAAATGGTGTCTACTATTCTATCAATAAGCAACCTTCCTGGATTTGATGAATCTTGTATGTTGCCAGTCAGATGTCCGTACGCAATTAGTTTTTGTAGACAATCAAGTGCTGTAACAACAATACGTGGCGACTTGCTTTTGCAGGCCAACTCAAATGGAAGGAAATATGTCTCAGCGTTGATTATACTCGCAGCATCATTTTTTGGTAATGGAAGAGCTGCACAAGGCAACTCGTTTCCTTCAGCAATTTGACCAGCTTTGATTAGTTCTGTTTTGATCTGTACTAATGCTGTGTCGCATGATTTCTTAAGTTGTGAATGATGTGATCGCTTGATATCCTTATCTGCTAAAATTTTCTCTAAAGCACGCACTATAAACATTTCTTTTATATTTGTTGAAGACGTTTGCATAGTTATAATTATTTGTTAGGCGAATCGAACAATTGTTCCTACATTTGAAATATTTATATTTCAATATATGGAAAAACTTTTTAGTTTATTTTATAAATCATATATTTAATATATTTCACAAAATCCAGTAAATACCAGGAATACAAAAATTAATAAAACTTAGGAAAAAAACGTCATCAGTAAATGTCACTGTAAATCAGAGCTGCCAGATTTTTGAAGGGTCTCGTCCCCATTTCCTGTAAACGAAATCACCAATATCCCAAACTTTTTTCACAAATCCCAAATAAAATCCCCATTTGAAATATTCACCCAGCAAGAACACTGCCGGTCATGTTAGCAGTAATATTACTAGTAGCAAAACTGAAAGCTTCCGTAAAAGTTTCTATTACATTGTTAAGAGCGTCGGGATAAAATTTACAAAAAATTTTGTGTGCGTGCACACATAGAAATCTATTGTTACTTTTCACAATATGCGATTGTTATTTGAAAAAAATAAAATACTATGTGGCAGCTCCGTTTTGTGGCTCTTAAAACAAAATGTCAAAATATTATTTTCAATTTATTGTTTACAATTTTTCAAATCGACGAGCAACGAATTTAATTATATGATGTAAGTTACATGTTTAAGTAATTAATATGTTCTATTATTACAATTTTTATGTTGTGTTATTTATTCTAGATGTTATGACGAGCATTTCAACGAGCTGCACATTTTCTAAAGTTGCATTCAGAGCTGATTTCATTGCGAAGGCTTGGCTGGACCAGCAACAGTCACAGGCGCTTTAAGCAGAAATTGCAATAGCCAAGAGCTTGGTCTACCACGACTGTCAGGTGACCTCCGAGGAGTTGGAGGACCAACAAATGAAGTCAAATCGCACCAGCACGTGTAAGCAAAACAAAAGATGCATGGTCACCGCAACAACTACAGTCTATTTTCAAGATTTAATAATATAAATATGAGATCTTCATTATATTTCTTTAAAAATAGTGGGTAAATAAAATGCATTAAAATATAAAATGGTTTATTTGATTTCATGTGTTTTAAGAATTAACAATTCAACTGACAATTTAATTGCCTTTAATTTGACAATGTAGATTTTTAAAAACAACAATCGAACTATTTCTCGAAAGTAACAATAAAATTTTTAAATCCGACAATGAAATGACAATAATATAATGGGATCTATTTTGAATATGCCTATTGTTATTTTATTGTCGTTTAAATATTATTTAAAAAGTTATTTACATATTTCTGCACAAATAAATTACAGATATATTCAACCACTGCAAAAACTTCACCGGCTGGGGAATATCTTAATTTTTTTTTTAACTCTTGAAAAATGAACGTAATCTAATACAACATTTTCTTTAATGAAAAACTACAATTAAGAGTCATTTTATATACTTTTAATTGAAGTTTAACATAATTTTAGCTTCAATATTTATTTTCACAACACAACGCAATCTTATCCAACAACACTGTTTGACATTTGGCAAAACAGCTGATTTAGCAATGCCTGATTGCAAATTAAACTTTTATTGAGTTAAAAAAATTTGAAAATCTGGCCATATTGTAAAACTGCATTCGAATTTCGAACAAAATTCCGGAGGAATTGCTGTTCCTGGGAGATTGACGATACCAAAAAATTTTACCTGGGAACAAAAAAAATTCCGAGGGAATAGAATATTCCCCATGTCTTCACGATAAGGCTGATTAACGGACATGTATGCTGCACTTAAGACGTTCCATGTTTGACTGCTTCCGCAATTCTTTATTTTATGCATTATCTTCGTGGACCTATAGCAAACATAAAATATATTAAAATATAGAAAAGATACCCAATAAATATTTTATCTTTAGCCCATTTCATTTGCGATCTTTTTTAATTGCGCTATCCATTATAAAATGTTGTGGCTATTTCAAAGGAATTCTACATCTTTCCAGCCATTACAAATTTTAACGTATTTATTAAGTTATGACAGATAAAATTATACTATGGTAGAATTATTATAATAATTATTATTTATTATTGTCTGTACCCAACTAGAACAAAATACGAAATGTTATCTTTGTGTATTTTGTGTAGACAAAAATGTCCGATTGGTAGTAAAAAATATAAACAGCGACGAGTAAAATGCGTTTATGAATCGCAACAAAATCGGGTCTACACTCAGAAGAAAATGTACCATTAAGTACTTTATGGTACGACCATTGATCTTATGGTTCATGTATTAATAGTTTTTTCTTTTTAAATCAAAAGTTTTTTAATTAATTCAATTGTATTTGAAAAATTCAGAACCATAAATTTAAATATTTCAATATTATTATTTTAAATAGAATAAATACTGTTGCTTTAATGGTTTTCTCATATAATAATAAACGTGGTGTAAAACGAATACTAACATGTTCGTTTTGAACGACATTCTGCGTGTTTACTCAAAATGGTCGCATGTATTTTTTTTGTAAAAATTCACATTATTAAACGCGACATTGGTAAGGACTCAATGTATTTAATGTAAATAAATTATATTTATATATTTATTTATATTTATTACAGAAAATACATCGAACTTCTATTATGGGAACGGACTCAAAAATAACTGCAGACTCAAGTACTACAATCAATTATTGGAAACCAAAGCAAACATTAAATGTTTTATAACCTTTTGCAGCAAGAAGTGACTTTTTATGTGTTTGTTGTAAAAGTGAATATCAAAGTTCGACATTTAAATAAAATAATATATACAATAAATTAACTAAAAAACATTTTTGTTTTAATAAATTATTAGGAAAATGTAATTCGATTATACCATAAAATTAATAATACGTATCATTAAATTTGTATAGGTCTTTCTTATTGTAATTAAAATATCACATTTTAAAATGTATGGTACAACCACACATTGTATTAACAGTTTTAATATTACTGAACTAATGGCACGCATCCTATTGACCAATTTTATGTATGAAGTTGAAAATGTTCGTGGGCAGTTACTTACTGCAGGCGTCATTCTACCGTGTGCATTTAAATTTAAAACATAGCTTTTGGTTTTTCATTATTATTGTCTATTTTTATATTTATTTGATATGTATTAGTTTGTCATTTGATTATTTCCATCAATTTTTGGAAAAGTAAATAATTGAATGACAACCTAATACATTGATAACAATTTGTTGTCATATTTTACATGTGTATTGGTAGTTAAAAGGGTTAACTAAAAGCTGTATTTAAGCTATCTTATCGGCTGTCTAGAGGACAACTTTCTGATGGTGCATTTTAATAGTTGACTTAAAAATAACATTTTAGTTATCTTATCGAGAGCTACACTCAGAAGAAAATGTACCATTAATCACTTAATGATACAACCATTGATCTTATGGTTTATGTATTAGTAGTTTTTTCTTTTTAAATCAAAAGTTTTCTTATTAATTTGACAGTATTCGAAAAAATTAGAACCATAAATTTAAATATTTCAATATTATTATTTTTAATAGAATAAATACTATTATTTTAATGGTTACCTCCTATAATAGTAAACGTGGCAAAAAAATACATAAAAACGAATAAAAACACGTTAATTTTGTGCGTCATTCTGCGTGTTTGCTCATATTGGTCGCATGTCTTTTTTGTGATAATCGACATTATGACGCGTTTATCATTGGTAAGAACTCAATGTATTTAATGTAATTTCATTATATTTAAGCTTTTTGTTTTATTTATTACAGAAAATAAATAATATATCGAATTTCAATTATGGGAACGGACTCAAAAATATATGCAGGCTCAAATATTACAATCAATTATTGGAAACTGAAGCGAACATTAAATGTGTTATAATCTTTTGCAAGAAGTGTCTTTTTATGTGTGTGATTTATGAATTCCATTTCGACATATAAACAAAATAAAATATACAATAAATTAACTAAAATCCATTTTTGTTTTAATAAATTATTAGGAAAATTAAATTCGACTATACCATAAAAGTAAAAATATGTATCATTTAATTTTTATAGGTCTTGCCTATTGTAATTAAAAGAATACATAATAAAATGTATGGTACAACATCATATTGTATTAAAAATTTGAATATTATTAAACTAATGGTACGCTTCCTATTGACCAATTTTAATAGTATAAATTGTTGTTTTTCTATTAAAAAACTATTAATTTACCATGATTTTTTTCTGGGTGTAAAAGTCAACATAGAGGCGGACATACGTAAGTCTTTTAGATACCTTTTTGATCACTTTTACGACATATTCGGATATCGTTAACTTTTTAAAGTAAGCATAAAGTTAGGTTTTGGGCATCGTTTGTCTGGTTGGGTAGCTAAGAGTTTAGTGAGTTGGACTGCGAGCTAAAAGGTCCCATGTTCAAACATGGGCTGGGGATAACAACATATTTTCATAGAACACATTTTTCTATATAACGCTACCTTTTGTACTGCCTTGTAGCAAACATTTAAACATCCCCTAAGAATACAAAGATTATTACCAGAGATATCACAGCCCTAAATACAAAGTTATTTACAAAATATTTAGATCGTATTTGAGACAACCATCTCTCAAACATCCGTCAAATACGATTAATATTTCTAGCAACCATCTTTCAAATTTACGATTATGTATACACTCTCAGAAATATATTGTCATTTCCGACAATATTGTAACAATCTCGATGTTTAAAAAAAATCTCATAACCACATTGTCAAAATATTGTAGGTTTGGCAATTAGATTATTATTTTAAAACGTCATTCGATTGTTTGGATAACAATCGATATTGTCATTGAATAAAATAAAAAATTCACAGGAATGTTTTTAATTTTTTTTATTACAAACAATGTTTTATGCAAACAAATATTTATATAGTAATGCCCTTCTGCACTAGGAGAGCATATTTTGCAAATCTTTGGCACATTTGGTAGTCATCAAAATCATTTAACGCCAATGTGAAAGCCAACAATTTGTTCTGGAGAATTCGTGGACATCAGAACGTATGCAATTTATATTGCACACGTGTTATCCTATGACTTCTGCAGCCATCCAGTTCGTACTACCGATAATATTCATCTTCGCATCTTCAATAGGATCTCATTTTCACACCACATCCTACATCAATAGATGCTATACCGACCGCTAACCCATTCGGCCAGAACATATTGGCTTTAGCTGGTGATTCCCATATCTAAACAAAGGGAACAAAGGTTCAATATATATTAAATATTAAAATTGTAAAAATATAACTTACATTTTGTTTGATTTTTAGTTTTTGAAATAAATAACAAAAATATATGACATATATTTGATGCCAGAAAATAGAGGTGCCACATAATCACTGTATAATGAAATGACAATCACATATTGTTAAAAAGTAACAATATATTTCTGAGAGTGTAGCAACCATCAATTAAACATCCGACAAATAGGAAGGTAGTTGTTGAATATTTGGAAAAGGTACTCCATTAGAATTCGCGGAGTAATTTTTATTGAATTGAAAGTGTTCCGGATCTACTGTATATAATTGTTCACTTAGTTTGTAATTTTAGAAATAGTAAGTTTTGATTTTTCGTTTAATATTAATTTTCGTTTTTCAATAAAGAGTTATTCTGATTTTACTTTTGTTATAAAAAGTCGTGTTTTTATTAATTGACGAAAACACAACAATTTGGCGACGAGGACTTTTGTAAAACTTACGCGTACACAAGGACATTATTTCAGTTAAAAATGACTACACTTGAAACCGTTGTTGGAACACTTTTGGTGCAACAGCAGAACCTCATGGAAAAGCTCACTAAAATGATGAAAGAATCCACCACTGCAACTTCTGATGCCACATCACACAAGGCAGCGCATCAGGAGTCACTAATGGACATTATCGCAAAAGGAATACAAGAATTTCGATATGATCCAGAAGAAAACCTATTTTTTTCAAGTTGGTATAATCGTTATGAGGAACATTTCAACGAGGATGCTAAAATGCTGGACGACACTGCAAAGGTGAGGTTGCTTCTTCGTAAGCTCAGCGTTCACGTTTACGAACGTTATGCGGACTCCATACTGCCACGGAAACCGAAGGATTAGTCATTCGTAGAAACAGTGGGAAAGTTGCAGTCACTGTTTGATCAGCAAGAATCGCTTTTTAGCATTCGTTACAAATGTTTGCAAATTGTAAAAAGCGATGCTGAGGATTTCATCACTTACTCTAGCAAAGTAAACAAGCAGTGCGAGCGATTCATCCATGGCAGCTTAACAGGCGACCAGTTCAAGAGCCTGATATTCATAATTGGATTGCAATTGCCAACTTACGCTAACATTCGCTCCAAATTACTGTCAATGATTGACAACAACGCCGACAACGTCACAATGGACAAATTGGTTGCTGAAACTCAGCGCATCTTGGTACTCCAGAGTGATACACATCTGGTAGAATCGAGTAAGATGACAGTGAACGCCGTTTCATCTGAGAATCCGCAACGTCAGTATCAGAATCAACAACACCAAAGCATTTCAACCATCAAGATCAACATAATCAGAATCTTCAATTCAGCAAGAAGAATCAACATCAGCAGCACTTCCAGCAACATGGGAATGATCGAGGTAATCACGACACACCAAGAAGACCATGTTGGCAATGTGGAGACATGCATTTTGTCAAAGATTGCAATTACACACAACACAAGTGTAACGTCTGCGGCAAGATGGGTCACAAGGAAGGTTATTGTACTTGTTTTCGCGCACGGCATCAAGAGGATTCACCAAGCACCTCAAAATCACCGACTAAAAAGCCAAACCACATGTTTAATAGGAAACAAACCAAACACACACGCACAGTTTCTGCAACACGACATCACAGTGTTAAAAAAATTGAGACAATTCACCGAAAATTTATAACAGTCAAAATTTCCGGTAAGTCAATAAAACTTCAATTCGATACGGCATCAGACATCACAATATTGTCGAAATCAAACTGGAAATCAATTGGCAATCCACCACTTCTTCCATGCACGCACATCGCATCCGATGCATCCAGTAACCAAATACCGCTGATTGGTGAACTTGAAACTACGATTCAACACAAGAACTTATCACGAAATTCAATTATTTTCGTAACGAGCCTTCATAGTTTAAATATTTTTGGACTCGATCTCATTGATAAATTTGGTTACTGGGAGGAATCACTCAACTCTATTTGCAACACAGTCACGGCAAATATGGACAAGGACGCGGTTTTCAAAGTAATCAAAGACAAATATCCAGATGTGGTTAAGGTCAATACTGGCCATTGTACAAAATTTCAAGTCAAGTTAGAAGTAAAACCAAACGCAACACCAGTTTTCAGACCAAAACGACCAGTTCCGTACGCCGTTTTGCAAGCTGTGGAAACCGAGCTGAGTAGATTGGAGGCAGCAAACATCATCACACCAATTACACATTCGAATTGGGCCGCTCCAATTGTTGTCGTACGCAAACCAAACAACACAATTCGAATTTGCGCAGATTACTCAACCGGCTTGAATAACTGCATGGAACCACATCTGTATCCCTTACCGCATGCCGACGAGATATTTGCAAAAATGTCACAATGCAAAATATTCAGCACAATCGATTTGTCGGATGCATACCTTCAATTCGAGATTGACGTCGATTCCAAGAAAATTCTAACGATCAACACGCACAAAGGTCTTTTCGCGTTCAACCGTTTGCCATTTGGGGTAACGTCAGCACCTGGAGCTTTTCAAAAGGCGATGGATACCATCATCGCTGGATTAGACGGGGTTATTGCATACCTGGATGACGTCATTATTGCAACAACTACAATAGAAAAGAACTACAAATTGGTCATGGAATTAATGAAGCGTTTTCAAGAACATGGACTTACAGTCAATTGGGGAAAGTGCAGCATTTTTCAAACAGCCATCAAGTACCTTGGCCATGTCATCGATGCCAAGGGAATTCATCCAGATCCAAACAAAGTGGAAGCAATTCAACATTTGCCGAGACCAACTAATGTATCGGAATTACGATCATTTTTGGGAGCTGTAAACTACTATGGTAAATTCATCGATGGAATGAGGCAGCTACGACATCCACTGGATGAATTATTGAAGAATGACACTAAATGGAATTGGACCAGCAACTGTGAATCGTCATTTCTGCAATTCAAGAAAATTCTTCAATCCAATCTCCTATTGACACACTACGATCCATCACTTCCAATTTTCGTAGCAGCAGACGCTTCTATCGTTGGAATTGGTGCACAGATTTTTCATAAAATGCCTGATGGAACCATCAAGGTTGTATACCACAACGCTCGTGCTCTTTCACCAGCTGAGAAAAACTACAGCCAAATTGAGAAGGAAGCCTTAGCACTGGTGTACGCATGCACAAAATTCCACCGCATGATTTATGGTCGAAAGTTTACACTCTTGACGGACCATAAACCACTACTATCTATTTTTGGATCAAAAAAAGGTATTCCAACACATACTGCCAATCGTTTGCAGAGATGGGCACTCATTATGATGAGCTACGATTTCCAAATAGAATACGTAAACACGAGAGAATTCGGCAATGTTGATGTCTTATCACGTCTAATCGATAAACAGAGGCAATTTGATGAAGATTTCGTGGTGGCTCAAATTGAAAGTGAGGTAAAAATAGTACTACAAGAAAACATTGATCATCTACCAGTCACAATCAATATGGTACGCAATGCAACACAAACGGATTTGACGTTATCCGAAATTGTCAGACATATTGAAGATGGTTGGCCAACATCACCGAAACACCTAACAACAGATGTACAATCATTTTTCAAACGTCAGGATTCTTTGAGCATCGTTGACAATTGCATCATGCTTGCAGATCGGGTTGTCATTCCAAAATGTTTCCAACAAAGAATTCTAAAACAACTACATAGGAGACATCAAGGAATTGAATGAAATCCATTGCTAGGTCATATGTATATTGGCCGAATATTGACGACGATATCAAAAATTTTGGACGTCAGTGTCAAAATTGCGCAGCAGTAGCAAAATCACCAATCAAGTCAACACTGAACCTTTGCACAAGAACCTTTGGAGCGAGTACATATAGACATTGCTGGACCAATTCGTGGCTACTATTATTTGATTATGGTAGATGCATATTCAAAATGGCCTGAAGTAGCACAAATTACTTCAATTTCAACAACTTCAGTACTCAATCACTTGCACGAATTTCTTAGCAGATATGGTCAACCGAAATTGGTAGTATCTGACAACGGAACACAGTTTATAAGTGGTACTTTTAAACAGTTTTGTGAAGAAAGAGGAATAAAACATGTTTTTAGTCCTCCATATCATCCGCAATCAAATGGCCAAGCGGAACGCTTCGTGGACACCATTAAAAGGGCTCTAGCAAAGGCGTACGGTAAAAATGCAACAAATGACAAATACAATCTTCTCGTATTTTTGTCGCAATATCGTTCAACTCTAAACACCATTACTGGAAAGTCACCATCGGAATTATTCATCGGTAGAAAATTGTCCACACCATTAGATCTTTTGAAGCACTCAACCAATTCAAATTCTAACCAAGAACGAAAATACGCCATGGACAAAGCATTTAACAAGAAACATGGCGCCGTTAAACGGAACTTCAAATGCGGTGAAATGGTTTACGCAAAAATATATCGGCAAAACAAAATGACGTGGGTTCCTGGTAAAGTACTTGGACAAATCGGCAAGGTTGTCTACGATGTACTTATTGAAGCTGAAGATCGTACAATCAAATCACACGCAAATCAACTAAGAGCAAGATTCAAAAATTTAGTACATCACATCCGTTAGATTTTTCAACAACGGGGGATGTTCCGGATCTACTGTATATAATTGTTCACTTAGTTTGTAATTTTAGAAATAGTAAGTTTTGATTTTTCGTTTAATATTAATTTTCGTTTTTCAATAAAGAGTTATTCTGATTTTACTTTTGTTATAAAAAGTCGTGTTTTTATTAATTGACGAAAACACAACAGAAAGAAAGTGAAGCAAATATATTTTTATTTATTCTAGAATTAAAACAGTATCCTGGTTATACATCGCCATCCTCTTTATAAATCCTTCGAAGGTTAAATTGTACAACAACTTGAGATTTCTTCGCAGAAAAACCAAGTCCGACCGGCGATGCTGCCATCAAAGTAAACTCTGAAAAGAAATATTTTCCATAACGTGTTGATAATTTAAATCACACGATGTTTTATTTTCACTTTTACCTTTAAAATGTAGTATTTGAGTTGGCACATTTTTACAATTCGAGCGTAAGGAAAAAGTACGCCATTTTCCTTTTTTATGGTAGTCAAATGTCAAATACCTCAAAAGTTTTGCTGCAAATGTCCAAGAACTCTAGATGTTTGCTATCAGTCAACTGTAAATATGTCAATTTTCATTGCTGTTGTGGCAAACATGTCGTAACAATCTGCATATATGTCATATTTAAAAAATATTCATAGTTTTGCTGCAACTTTATTGAAACTTATGGGATGTTTGAATATTTGCTACAAGGCGTAAATTTAAAAGAATAGTTGCAGCAAAACTCTCATAAACATCTTGTTTTCTTAGTGTATGCTCGATTTATCCACAACAATTAAGTAAATCAATTAGTGTAAAAAGGTGCCAACACAAATATACACACAAAAAAATTATTGCTTGGCGTGCAATTGTTTCAACGAATATTCATTTCCATCTACCAAATTTAGTCAGCCTCTACTGATTTTCATTTGTGGTGAACAATAGTATGAAGCGTAAACAACTATTAGTTGAAGCAACTGCAACATTGATTGGAGAAACAAACTTTTAATCCATTTTCAATTTTTTTATTTCCATTGCTACGGCAACTGAATTCAAAATGAGACCTAACCAATGTTTATTTGACTTAACAGATAATTATATAACTTAAGTTGTAGCAACCAATTTTTATTTGATTCAACTGCGAAAACAGATGTCTTGTATAAAAGCGATGCCAAAGCAGGACAACACCAGTCGCGCAAGCTTTAGATTTTTCACTCGTTTTGTTTTGTGCTGCGGACAGCGCGTGCCAAGTGTGAAACAATTTTTGAAATTGTTTTAAGGCTTTATCGTTGTTACTGTTCGATTCTTTCATGCTCAATTATACTTTCTTCAACAAGAGACATACTATTCTACAGAGTTCTTGCGATTTTGTGTCTATATGTTGTATTTCTATATGCAGCCCTTTTTATTTTACCTCGCCCTAGCGCTACAACATGTTGCAAAGACGAAGTCAGCGTCACAACAGCGTTCCTGAGATCGAACTTTTCCGACGATTCGTTGTGCTGCTGACTTCGTGTTTGCAACACGTTGGAGCGCTAGGGCGAGGTAAAATGGCCGATTTCGTATAATTAAATTGGCTACCACAACTAAACAAATTGGTTGTGGCAATTGTATTCATTAGTAATGTGAACTGATACGCGGTGCCGCAACAACTGAATCAGTCGAATGTTGACAGAACTAAGTAAATCGGTTGGAAAAAAAAGACGGTTGCCCCAAATGATTCGTTCTTTGGGTGTAACATTTTAATGGTAAATGTGAAAATAACTGCGAATAAAATGTTCAACACGTGATGAAAAATGATTTCTATTCAGAATACACCTTGCTAACGACAACATCACCAGACCTGCAGGTCTGGTGACCATGGTTCATCTGCAAAAATGTTTCAAGTCGTTGTACAATTTTATTATCGAAGGCTTTATAAAGACGATGCCGATGTATAACAATGATTTTAATATAAGTTCTTATGGAGTGAATTCTTATGGAGCGAATTCTTATGGAGTACCTTTTGCAAATATTCCGCAACTATCTTCATATTTTTAAGATGTTTAATTGATGCTTTCTATAAATAATCGTAAATTTGAAAGATTTTTGCAAGATATATTTAATAATAATCCAGAAAAATACCACAGAAAACTACCCAGCAAGACATGCCTTACCAAAACTCCAACACAAAGACAATATTATATTTTCTCACTCATACATAAATAATTTGAAATACATCCCTGCAGGGTCAATGATAGATATATGACCCGTAATTTTACTAGTAATGAAAACTAATATATTTTGCGCGTCGGTTTGCCACCATTTTTTATTTGTAGTTTATTTATTACGTTTGCAACAGTAGCCGCTACAGCAGGAGTTGAAAAAAGATGTTACTTAAATTATTAACAACTGATAAACACTAAAAGAAAGTATATTGAAAAGAGTATTTGTATATATTGCTTATTTATCTACTCATATTATAGATATCATCAAAGTGGAAGGGTCATCTGCATTAAACAAATGCATGGAAGGAAGCAAAACAACGGCAAACAAAGGTCGTTTTAATAGACAATTTTGTAATGCAAACATGTGGAATGTAATGCGCATTATATTCAACGCAATAAAAATGAAAACTATAGATTTTTGAGTTTTTTGGTTTTATTTGGTCTAATTTTGGTTAGTTTACTTTTAATTTAACCGTCCCTAACCTCAAAATTAAAACAGTTTATGTTACGTAAAATATTTCGTAAATTTACAAGTAATTTAATCGTCATTTATTACCAAAAGAACAGTGATAAACATATATTCAATTGTATCTCATTTCAGATGAGTGAGAAAGAGATAAAAATTCACACGCACACAAAAGTTTCGGTCAATTTTATCCCGACGCTCTTAACAATGTTATAGAAACTTTTACTGTAACTTTCAGTTTTGATACTTTTAATATTACTGCTCATATAACCAGTAGTGTTCTTGCTGGGTAATAATCCAGAAAAATACCACAGAAAACTACCCAGCAAGACATGCCTTACCAAAACTCCAACACAAAGACAATATTATATTTTCTCACTCATACATAAATAATTTGAAATACATCCCTGCCAAGGTTTGAAACCTAAACGAATAACGGTTTCGATTTCGGTTTCGGTTTTTTCCGCGTTTCGGTTACGGTTTCGGTTTAAGTTTTTATAACGAAACGGTTTCGGTATACCGGTACCATGTTACGGTTTCGGTTTTGATTTCGGTTTTTGTATACATTTTCTTTATTTCCATATTTTTCAAATAATTTTACATTTTTTATGATCAAATTATGATACTGGGGTAAAGTGGGAAACGTAATTTAAACAATGTTTGTTGTTATTTAAGTAAAAATATTGTGTTATATGAATTATTTAAGTGATTACGTCAAGAAAAAATTTAATTTAAAATTTCGTGACCACAAACCAATGAAAAGCAACATTTTGACTTCACCTGATATATGATCTGAATTAAAAAGAAGAAGAATTTTGTACAATTTTCATCCATAAAAGCCAAAGAAATTAAATTTCAACAAATTCTGTGAACTGCAATATATGTAAACTAGTGATGATCATTTGCAAGAGCAAGGCAAGAAATGTTAATCTTAATCTTTTAAATTTTAAATAAAGATCGAAGACAAATATCTTAAACTGCATATTAATTATGAAAACGAATAGAATTTGAACACTAATTGTATTTAAGTTACTTATTTTCCATATTTTCAATTTCTTCAACATTTTACTAACAAAAAAAAAATCCAATAACTTAAAAATTTGAATTATATTTTAACAAAAATTAACAAATAAAAAAATAATTGTATAAAACAAGTGATGTTGACAAGACAATTCAAAATCTCAAGGCCATAATAAAATGAACGAAAAGTCACCAAATACATTTTCAAAATGCTAAATATTTTTTACAAACATCTTTATGTATCTGTCAATATTTAATCGATGATTTCCATTTTTTTACCACATGATAAGAAAATGTAAATCTATCAATTGATATTTCCACTTTAAAAATGCATCAATTACTTTTTATAATATTAATCAACAAACTCGAAAATTAAGTTTTTCATAAAAATGTATTTGGTGACTTTTCGTTCTACAACGACGATATACAGTATACGATATACAATAAATATAAGGAATATTTCGTATAAGCATATTTCTGTTTTTGTCACAGATTAAAAAAATCCGTATGCTACACGTACCGTATGTCAAGAGAACTCAAATAATATCTTGCAGAGTAACATTTTTCTTTGCGAACACCATGCGAGCACAAACTCAAACGCTACTAAGCGAATACTAACAGAAAGAAGAGAATATAACAATAACGATTACGATTCGTATACACACACTTTCACAACGACAACTCTCAAACAGACGTATGACAACAGACATACGCATGACAACGGACAGACGCATGACAACAGACAGTCGCATGACAACGGACAGACGCACGGCAACACACTACATGTATGTATCTAGTACAGCTCTCTAGTTTGTGGTACAAAAAATTTCCCGCCAAAATTATATCAAAAGCTTGAATGCTGCTTTATTCGAATTTTTGTTGTTGTTGCACTTTCAAACGAATCAGCGGATTTGTGAAAAAAGAAAAACACAAAAAGCAATATATCAGCTAAATATATCACACTGTGAAGATGTTCATATATTATTTTTTTATTACTTCATGATTTTACAATTAACAAAAAAACTGTATATAAAAGTAAAACAAAAATAATAATGTGCATAAGCACAGTGCATATGCACAATCGATGTACGAACTTGCGTAGCGAAGAAAAGAGAAAAAAACATTGTTTTGTCTATTTTATCTTTTTGAAGCGACTTTTGAAGCACTTTTAAAGCTATTTACCGCTTCAAAAGTGCTTCACAGGCCTTATTTTTAAGATGCTTATATTCTTTAGAATTCGACAAAAACAAAAAAAACACACATCTTCATTAATGTTCACGTTCATAAATATTTTGCACGCTTTCCATTGTTACTTATTGTTCAATATTTAGTAATATCATGAATTTTTTGTATATCATTATTATCTTAAAAACATAATAAATACATTAAAATCATAAAAAAACGCAAGAGTCTTCCTTTTCTTGCAGTCTTAGTCTTGCACTTGTTCTTTTTCTTGCAAAATCTCGATTTTGTTCTCGCTTTTGTTCTTGCAAAAAAAAATGCAAGAACAAGAAATTTTTAATCATCACTAATATAAACAAATATCTGCCTTATACTTGAAATTTTTAAAATTGTCTAAGTTGCACTTCATTTTTCGTATTTCCTTAAATAGGTACTGAGATGTTAATAATTTGAAACTTTTTTTGAATTTTTTTTTTGCATTACATTGTTTTGTTTATGTCCGAAATTGAGCTGTTTTGAAACATCAGTCAAAAATCCATTAGAAGGCTTATAAATGGTATTCTATTTTATAGATCATTTAAAAGAATTTAAAATATTTTCAAATGAACTTTTCAAAACTTGTTCCACTTTACCTCAAGCTCCCCTATATATTTTACTAATAAAATAAATAAAAAACCAATATTATTAAAATTTTAATCATTTTTTAACGTAAAAATTTTGCTTGGAGTTGCTGGTGTTTTGTTGTTAATTCGATTAATGAAACAAAAAACAAATTTTAGACCAAATACCTTTGTTTTGGAAATATCGTTTCTCAAAAAACAACATGTGAATTCTAATTAATGAAATTTTTCTTAAGATCTTCTATATAAAATAAATTATTTGTTCCTGGTTTTTTGTATACTTTTTTAAAAACCGTTTTAAACCGGTATAAAACCGAAACCGTTTATATCGGTATTGGATATCGGTTTATTTCTGATTTGATGTTACTTAAATTATAAACAATTGACAAACACTAAAAGAAAGTATACTGCAAAGAGTATTTGTATATATTGCTTATTTATCTATATCATAGATATCATCAAAGTGGAAGGGTCATCTGCATTAAACAAATGCATGGAAGGAAGCAAAACAACGGCAAACAAAGGTCGTTTTAATAGACAATTTTGTAATGCAAACATGTGGAATGTAATGCGCATTATATTCAACGCAATAAAAATGAAAACTATAGATTTTTGAGTTTTTTGGTTTTATTTGGTCTAATTTTGGTTAGTTTACTTTTAATTTAACCGTCCCTAACCTCAAAATTAAAACAGTTTATGTTACGTAAAATATTTCGTAAATTTACAAGTAATTTAATCGTCATTTATTACCAAAAGAACAGTGATAAACATATATTCAATTGTATCTCATTTCAGATGAGTGAGAAAGAGATAAAAATTCACACGCACACAAAAGTTTCGGTCAATTTTATCCCGACGCTCTTAACAATGTTATAGAAACTTTTACTGTAACTTTCAGTTTTGATACTTTTAATATTACTGCTCATATAACCAGTAGTGTTCTTGCTGGGTAATAATCCAGAAAAATACCACAGAAAACTACCCAGCAAGACATGCCTTACCAAAACTCCAACACAAAGACAATATTATATTTTCTCACTCATACATAAATAATTTGAAATACATCCCTGCCAAGGTTTGAAACCTAAACGAATAACGGTTTCGATTTCGGTTTCGGTTTTTTCCGCGTTTCGGTTACGGTTTCGGTTTAAGTTTTTATAACGAAACGGTTTCGGTATACCGGTACCATGTTACGGTTTCGGTTTTGATTTCGGTTTTTGTATACATTTTCTTTATTTCCATATTTTTCAAATAATTTTACATTTTTTATGATCAAATTATGATACTGGGGTAAAGTGGGAAACGTAATTTAAACAATGTTTGTTGTTATTTAAGTAAAAATATTGTGTTATATGAATTATTTAAGTGATTACGTCAAGAAAAAATTTAATTTAAAATTTCGTGACCACAAACCAATGAAAAGCAACATTTTGACTTCACCTGATATATGATCTGAATTAAAAAGAAGAAGAATTTTGTACAATTTTCATCCATAAAAGCCAAAGAAATTAAATTTCAACAAATTCTGTGAACTGCAATATATGTAAACTAGTGATGATCATTTGCAAGAGCAAGGCAAGAAATGTTAATCTTAATCTTTTAAATTTTAAATAAAGATCGAAGACAAATATCTTAAACTGCATATTAATTATGAAAACGAATAGAATTTGAACACTAATTGTATTTAAGTTACTTATTTTCCATATTTTCAATTTCTTCAACATTTTACTAACAAAAAAAAAATCCAATAACTTAAAAATTTGAATTATATTTTAACAAAAATTAACAAATAAAAAAATAATTGTATAAAACAAGTGATGTTGACAAGACAATTCAAAATCTCAAGGCCATAATAAAATGAACGAAAAGTCACCAAATACATTTTCAAAATGCTAAATATTTTTTACAAACATCTTTATGTATCTGTCAATATTTAATCGATGATTTCCATTTTTTTACCACATGATAAGAAAATGTAAATCTATCAATTGATATTTCCACTTTAAAAATGCATCAATTACTTTTTATAATATTAATCAACAAACTCGAAAATTAAGTTTTTCATAAAAATGTATTTGGTGACTTTTCGTTCTACAACGACGATATACAGTATACGATATACAATAAATATAAGGAATATTTCGTATAAGCATATTTCTGTTTTTGTCACAGATTAAAAAAATCCGTATGCTACACGTACCGTATGTCAAGAGAACTCAAATAATATCTTGCAGAGTAACATTTTTCTTTGCGAACACCATGCGAGCACAAACTCAAACGCTACTAAGCGAATACTAACAGAAAGAAGAGAATATAACAATAACGATTACGATTCGTATACACACACTTTCACAACGACAACTCTCAAACAGACGTATGACAACAGACATACGCATGACAACGGACAGACGCATGACAACAGACAGTCGCATGACAACGGACAGACGCACGGCAACACACTACATGTATGTATCTAGTACAGCTCTCTAGTTTGTGGTACAAAAAATTTCCCGCCAAAATTATATCAAAAGCTTGAATGCTGCTTTATTCGAATTTTTGTTGTTGTTGCACTTTCAAACGAATCAGCGGATTTGTGAAAAAAGAAAAACACAAAAAGCAATATATCAGCTAAATATATCACACTGTGAAGATGTTCATATATTATTTTTTTATTACTTCATGATTTTACAATTAACAAAAAAACTGTATATAAAAGTAAAACAAAAATAATAATGTGCATAAGCACAGTGCATATGCACAATCGATGTACGAACTTGCGTAGCGAAGAAAAGAGAAAAAAACATTGTTTTGTCTATTTTATCTTTTTGAAGCGACTTTTGAAGCACTTTTAAAGCTATTTACCGCTTCAAAAGTGCTTCACAGGCCTTATTTTTAAGATGCTTATATTCTTTAGAATTCGACAAAAACAAAAAAAACACACATCTTCATTAATGTTCACGTTCATAAATATTTTGCACGCTTTCCATTGTTACTTATTGTTCAATATTTAGTAATATCATGAATTTTTTGTATATCATTATTATCTTAAAAACATAATAAATACATTAAAATCATAAAAAAACGCAAGAGTCTTCCTTTTCTTGCAGTCTTAGTCTTGCACTTGTTCTTTTTCTTGCAAAATCTCGATTTTGTTCTCGCTTTTGTTCTTGCAAAAAAAAATGCAAGAACAAGAAATTTTTAATCATCACTAATATAAACAAATATCTGCCTTATACTTGAAATTTTTAAAATTGTCTAAGTTGCACTTCATTTTTCGTATTTCCTTAAATAGGTACTGAGATGTTAATAATTTGAAACTTTTTTTGAATTTTTTTTTTGCATTACATTGTTTTGTTTATGTCCGAAATTGAGCTGTTTTGAAACATCAGTCAAAAATCCATTAGAAGGCTTATAAATGGTATTCTATTTTATAGATCATTTAAAAGAATTTAAAATATTTTCAAATGAACTTTTCAAAACTTGTTCCACTTTACCTCAAGCTCCCCTATATATTTTACTAATAAAATAAATAAAAAACCAATATTATTAAAATTTTAATCATTTTTTAACGTAAAAATTTTGCTTGGAGTTGCTGGTGTTTTGTTGTTAATTCGATTAATGAAACAAAAAACAAATTTTAGACCAAATACCTTTGTTTTGGAAATATCGTTTCTCAAAAAACAACATGTGAATTCTAATTAATGAAATTTTTCTTAAGATCTTCTATATAAAATAAATTATTTGTTCCTGGTTTTTTGTATACTTTTTTAAAAACCGTTTTAAACCGGTATAAAATCGAAACCGTTTATATCGGTATTGGATATCGGTTTATTTCTGATTTGATGTTACTTAAATTATAAACAATTGACAAACACTAAAAGAAAGTATACTGCAAAGAGTATTTGTATATATTGCTTATTTATCTATATCATAGATATCATCAAAGTGGAAGGGTCATCTGCATTAAACAAATGCATGGAAGGAAGCAAAACAACGGCAAACAAAAGTCGTTTTAATAGACAATTTTGTAATGCAAACATGTTGAATGTAATGGGCATTATATTCATCGCAATAAAAATGAAAACTATAGAATTTTAAGTTTTTTGGTTTTATTTGGTCTAATTTTGGTTAGTTTACTATTAATTTAACCGTCCCTAACCTCAAAATTAAAACAGTTTATGTTACGTAAAATATTTCGTAAATTTACAAGTAATTTAATCGTCACTTCCCAGGTAGAAATTAACAACTGGGCCAGCGTTGGCGCAGTACTGGCGCCAGTATTGCCAATGCTGGCATTCAATACTGGCCCCGTTGTTTGCCAGTACTGTGCCAGCGTCGAAATGATAACGTCGGCAGGAGCTGGGCCCAATTGTTCTACCAGTACTGGCACAACGCTGGCAAACACTAATGCCACTACTGGTCCCGTTATTCGCCAGTACTGTGCCAGAGTCGGAATGATAGTGTCGGCGGGAGCTGGGCCCAATTTTTCTACCAGTACTGGCACAACGCTGCCAAACTCTAATGCCAGTGTTGGCCCATAGTTATACCTAATCGAAATCTAAACATTATTTAAAACATTTAATATATCTTGAAAAATTTTTAATATGTTTCTTTAATTAATTTTGTATAAAAAAAAACATTGATGTAGGTATAAAAAACAAATGTTAATAACAACGTAATAAATAATTTTATATAACAAATTGTGTTTATTATATGTTTGTATTTATATTATTTTATATTTTATATTTTATATTTTATATTTTATATTTTATATTTTATATTTTATATTTTATATTTTATATTTTATATTTTATATTTTATATTTTATATTTTATATTTTATATTTTATATTTTATATTTTATATTTTATATTTTATATTTTATATTTTATATTTTATATTTTATATTTTATATTTTATATTTTATATTTTATATATTATATTTTATATTTTATATTTTATATTTTATATTTTATATTTTATATTTTATATTTTATATTTTATATTTTATATTTTATATTTTATATTTTATATTTTATATTTTATATTTTATATTTTATATTTTATATTTTATATTTTATATTTTATATTTTATATTTTATATTTTATATTTTATATTTTATATTTTATATTTTATATTTTATATTTTATATTTTATATTTTATATTTTATATTTTATATTTTATATTTTATATTTTATATTTTATATTTTATATTTTATATTTTATATTTTATATTTTATATTTTATATTTTATATTTTATATTTTATATTTTATATTTTATATTTTATATTTTATATTTTATATTTTATATTTTATATTTTATATTTTATATTTTATATTTTATATTTTATATTTTATATTTTATATTTTATATTTTATATTTTATATTTTATATTTTATATTTTATATTTTATATTTTATATTTTATATTTTATATTTTATATTTTATATTTTATATTTTATATTTTATATTTTATATTTTATATTTTATATTTTATATTTTATATTTTATATTTTATATTTTATATTTTATATTTTATATTTTATATTTTATATTTTATATTTTATATTTTATATTTTATATTTTATATTTTATATTTTATATTTTATATTTTATATTTTATATTTTATATTTTATATTTTATATTTTATATTTTATATTTTATATTTTATATTTTATATTTTATATTTTATATTTTATATTTTATATTTTATATTTTATATTTTATATTTTATATTTTATATTTTATATTTTATATTTTATATTTTATATTTTATATTTTATATTTTATATTTTATATTTTATATTTTATATTTTATATTTTATATTTTATATTTTATATTTTATATTTTATATTTTATATTTTATATTTTATATTTTATATTTTATATTTTATATTTTATATTTTATATTTTATATTTTATATTTTATATTTTATATTTTATATTTTATATTTTATATTTTATATTTTATATTTTATATTTTATATTTTATATTTTATATTTTATATTTTATATTTTATATTTTATATTTTATATTTTATATTTTATATTTTATATTTTATATTTTATATTTTATATTTTATATTTTATATTTTATATTTTATATTTTATATTTTATATTTTATATTTTATATTTTATATTTTATATTTTATATTTTATATTTTATATTTTATATTTTATATTTTATATTTTATATTTTATATTTTATATTTTATATTTTATATTTTATATTTTATATTTTATATTTTATATTTTATATTTTATATTTTATATTTTATATTTTATATTTTATATTTTATATTTTATATTTTATATTTTATATTTTATATTTTATATTTTATATTTTATATTTTATATTTTATATTTTATATTTTATATTTTATATTTTATATTTTATATTTTATATTTTATATTTTATATTTTATATTTTATATTTTATATTTTATATTTTATATTTTATATTTTATATTTTATATTTTATATTTTATATTTTATATTTTATATTTTATATTTTATATTTTATATTTTATATTTTATATTTTATATTTTATATTTTATATTTTATATTTTATATTTTATATTTTATATTTTATATTTTATATTTTATATTTTATATTTTATATTTTATATTTTATATTTTATATTTTATATTTTATATTTTATATTTTATATTTTATATTTTATATTTTATATTTTATATTTTATATTTTATATTTTATATTTTATATTTTATATTTTATATTTTATATTTTATATTTTATATTTTATATTTTATATTTTATATTTTATATTTTATATTTTATATTTTATATTTTATATTTTATATTTTATATTTTATATTTTATATTTTATATTTTATATTTTATATTTTATATTTTATATTTTATATTTTATATTTTATATTTTATATTTTATATTTTATATTTTATATTTTATATTTTATATTTTATATTTTATATTTTATATTTTATATTTTATATTTTATATTTTATATTTTATATTTTATATTTTATATTTTATATTTTATATTTTATATTTTATATTTTATATTTTATATTTTATATTTTATATTTTATATTTTATATTTTATATTTTATATTTTATATTTTATATTTTATATTTTATATTTTATATTTTATATTTTATATTTTATATTTTATATTTTATATTTTATATTTTATATTTTATATTTTATATTTTATATTTTATATTTTATATTTTATATTTTATATTTTATATTTTATATTTTATATTTTATATTTTATATTTTATATTTTATATTTTATATTTTATATTTTATATTTTATATTTTATATTTTATATTTTATATTTTATATTTTATATTTTATATTTTATATTTTATATTTTATATTTTATATTTTATATTTTATATTTTATATTTTATATTTTATATTTTATATTTTATATTTTATATTTTATATTTTATATTTTATATTTTATATTTTATATTTTATATTTTATATTTTATATTTTATATTTTATATTTTATATTTTATATTTTATATTTTATATTTTATATTTTATATTTTATATTTTATATTTTATATTTTATATTTTATATTTTATATTTTATATTTTATATTTTATATTTTATATTTTATATTTTATATTTTATATTTTATATTTTATATTTTATATTTTATATTTTATATTTTATATTTTATATTTTATATTTTATATTTTATATTTTATATTTTATATTTTATATTTTATATTTTATATTTTATATTTTATATTTTATATTTTATATTTTATATTTTATATTTTATATTTTATATTTTATATTTTATATTTTATATTTTATATTTTATATTTTATACTGTAGTGCAAGAACGAGTCGCACTTTACTCAATATTAATATGTAGATAAAAGTATAAAATCATTTTGGTAAAGGTACTCCTTGGACTCGGCGCACAGCCGACTATTATCCTTCTGCAACTTCTCCAGCTGTTTGGCCTTCTCCTGGCATTTGCCCATCAAATGTTTCTCCGTGTTGAGCAGCTCGTTAATGTTTTCGTCCAGCGTCAAGAGCTCTATGTTGATGTTATTTTTGGTAGAGCTGCAAAACATACTAAAATAAAAGTTTTTTGAGCAAAGTGTTTTTATTAAATTTAAAATTCATATCGTCGTTGTAGAACGAAAAGTCACAAAATACATTTTCAAATGCCAAATATTTATTTCAAAAAAAAATGTTGCACCCAAGTTTGTATTTCCTTCATTTAAATAGCACTCAGTGCGACGCATTTTATAATCATATATGAGTCTCACGTCCTGATTCCGCATTTCCTTATAACGATTTCCATTTTGGTGCAAGTTTCATAGCATGCAGTGAGTTCATATCGCTCGCATAAAGCCCACACTCATGCGCACGCACGATATTAGACTCATTCCTACACTCGCGTATACCCTACACATATTCACCCACACTCTGTGATTGTTTCGTGAGACACACAAAATTTCAGGTAAGACCCGGAATTGGGTTGACTACGGACGCAGGGATATACCAGGGATATACCAGTACTGCGCCAGTATTATATTGTCAGATTTGGTAACATCTACTGGGCGAGTACTGGCGAAGCGCTGGCTATAAATACGGCCCGACATTGGCTTGAAGACGGGCCCAGTAGTACGCCAGTTGTAAACTAGCGTTGTGCCAGTACTACGCCAGCATTACGTTGCCAGAATTGGCAACCTATACTGGGTGAGTACTGTCGTAGCGCTGGCAGTAAATACGGCCCGACATTGGATTGAAGACGGGCCCAGTAGTATGCCTGTATTGCGCCAGGACTGAATGCCTAGCATCGGCAACCAGTAGTGTGCCAGCACTGGGCCATTTGTTCCAGTCTGGCAATTTCTTCCTGGGTTATTACCAAAAGAACAGTGACAAACATATATTCAATTGTATCTCATTTCAGATGAGTGAGAAAGAGATAAAAATTCACATGCACACAAAAGTTTCGGTCAATTTTATCCCGACGCTCTTAACAATGTTATAGAAACTTTTACTGAAACTTTCAGTTTTGATACTTGTAATATTACTGCTCATATGACTGGTAGTGTTCTTGCTGGGTAAATACCGCGAAAAATCCCACAAAAATTTAAAAAATTTACTCCAAAATAATAATATTTGTTTATAGACAATAAAAAACCTTTTTTTTTTTAAATTATACTCTTGTATGATTTTTATTTTATAAACTTAAATTTTATGAATTTAGCTTACAGTTTTTTTTTAAACAATGATATCTTAGGACCTCCTTCTAGCGGAGTTTTTTTTAATTTCTTTTACGACCAGAACATTCAAGATTGAACATACAAGATGATTGCTACGAATATTCGCTTAAGTTTAGTTAGATATTATTTGGGTGCATAAATTATTTACTTGTAGACATCCAAAAGTTCTGTATACGTACAATTAACGACATAGTAATACAGAATCAGATTCCGTAATCGTACCGTATTACGGAGCCGTATACGGTACTGCGATCGTATAACCTTTTTTTACCGCACCGTTAACGTACCGTTTTTTCAAAATAAAACGGAGTAAGCTCCGTACTCGTCGTTACGTTTCAGTGCAGTATACGTTCCGTATTTTTGTTTTAAAATGGAGTGGACTCCGTTGAGTGCATTGAAAAACGTACCGTATACGGTTCGTTTTTATGCCGTAATTTTTGAAATTTACGGATTGTCATAATTATTAATTTATTGCTAAATTTAACTAACGTAGAATAAATTCAATAACATAACAATTTTACAAGACGTTTATGTCTAATTAAAACAGGATTTTAAAATAAATTGAAAATTATTACTAAAGAATATGAACAATAAATTATTAAAAAATAAATATAATATAATTAAAATTTAAGTACAAATATAAGAAAAGTTTCTTCAGATCTGTTGCGTTGAAATATTGAAATGTGTCCGTTGATTTGCTGTGCATATTTGAATTTCTTGATATAAGTAGCTGTAAATAAATAAAAATAAATAATCAATATTATAAAAATTTTTAATAAATAAAATAAAAAAAAAAACTGGGTAAAGAATATAACAAAATTAACATCAAAACCAACAAAAAAGTTATTAAATAAAAATCAAATCAATAAAAACACAAAATCCACCCAATAATATTATGTTACAAAATTACACATTTCCCAAAAATTACACTTGTGGGAAATATAACATATAATGGCAACCATGTAACGAATGTAAAACGTACAACAGTCTGGCCACTATGATTATAAATGTCAATTTGACTTACGTTTGATATGCGTGAAGTTAACAACACTGTTTCAACAACAGAACGGGTGGAATCAACATCTGCCATATGCGTGAAGTTAACAACACTGATTCAACAACAGGAACGGGTGGAATCAACATCTGCCACCAAAAGTAGGCAGATCTGATTTTCACTTCGTTCTCTCTGTAAAGAAGTGTAGTTGTGTCAGTGTTGCCACTTTTTGTGTAATTCCACAAAAACAGTGCATTTTTGATCTCATTGTGTATTTTTATGTATTTTTTGTGTAATTTAGAATCAAATAAAATTATACTACAAAAGAAAAATTTAAAGAGTTTCAAGAATATTTCCAGATATATATATATATATATATATATATATATATATATATATATATATATATATAGATATATATATATATATATATATATATATATATAAAACACTATCGCCTACTGTAATTCGAAGGCAATCATATAAAAGTTCTGTAGCGGTACGAATCGCTACGTGATTGAAGTATTTGAGTATCCGTCGTCTGTAGACAGTATATATGTACGAATTCATTACCTATGTATTTTGAATATTCACTAATTTTATTATATTATTTCAATCATAGAGGCCTCTCTAAATAGTAAAAAAGGGAAAAATTGAAAAATGTTGCTGTCAAACTATATTAAATTTCAAACAGTAAAACAGAATGTACTTGGATTATTAATAATAGTGATATCAACATATTTAAAGATTTTTGAATTTAGATTAAATTTAAATTTATAAAATTCGAAAATGAGAAACGCTTTTGTATTCCGCAGAACCAGTTCAAAGGATGTTTTATCTCAGGAAGTAAAAATGACAAAATGATGTAATATTTTAGATATAGTTTGTTTAGACTTTGCCCAATATTTTCAGTCAAAAATATTATCTTGCATTAAAAAAATCCTTTATTAAAATAGTATGAAGTTATATCGATATCTTACAGGAAAAAGATAGCAACCAACAGAAAGCAAATTTCACAGAAGGAGAAAAAAGTCAAAAAATTGAGTAGATATACTTGAAGTGTCATTTAATTGAGCTAACAATAATAATAGTGTGGCACAATTTCCAAAATATCCAATACTTGCAGAAAAATGTAGATGTCCCAATTTATTTCGAACAATTTTTCAAATCTTGAATTTTTGGAAATTTTTGATGCAAACTTCTATGTTTTAATGTATATCAAATAACATACTTATTAAAATGTGGTTAAAAATACAATATATGTAATACCAGCTCTAGAAAACGATACAGAAATTTTTATAAATATTCCTCCAAATCCTCCTAAATGCTTAAAAATTATTAAGATATATTAGTAAAGAAAAATATTAGTAAAGAAATAAAAATTTGATTTTTTGTGAATTATGTCATATTTACGATATCGTTTGAATATCTTAAAAATATAATTGGAAAAAATACTTGAAAGCAAATACAGTTTATGTTTTTAGTAAAAATTATTTTAGGTTTTTCTTTTTTTTTATTATTATATTCAGAAGAAAATTGATCATCAAGTACTTTATAGTACGACCATTTGGTGTATATATTAATAGTTCCATGTATTAATTTTTCCAGTATTGTATCTTTACTTTTATTCGTTTCATACTGTTTTATATGAAATATCGTAACTGTTACCAAATGATGGTTCCGGAATTAAAATGTTACCGGTAAAATATCAGTATGAAAAGTTTTTTTAAACTGTAGAAATTGTAGAAAATTATATACTTTTCATATTTTATAATTTTTATTTTTTTTTTGTGAATATCCAATAATATCTTTCAACAACTATAGACGATTTTTCATTTTAAGGATTTTCACAGCAATGTGCATACAAACAAAAAGGTTTTAATTCGTTTTACAAAAGCATTAAATAATAATGAAATAACCGTACCTTTATCGATTATTACAATGGCAAAAATCAAGATTATTAATCTGGCCACTCTGCGCACTGACGGTGGAAAGAGAACGAAATGAAATTCAGTTCTGCCTACTTTTGGTGGCAGATGTTGATTCCACCCGTTCCTGTTGTTGAAGCCGTGTTGTTAACTTCACATACGTTTACGTTTGACCAGCGCAACGAAAAGTTAGCACAAAGAGGACGACGTAAAAGTGTTAAAAATGAACAGGGTGTTTCAGAGACCTAAAAATTGCATTTTAAATACATTTAATATGCATTTAAGAACCTTGTACTAAATATTAGTAGCTTTAACTAGCGTTATTCGAGTGCACAAAATATCCAAGCATAATATAAAAAATAGATTGAAACAATAAAAAATTCCTGTACATATGGGAAAAAAATATTGTAATATTATTAGTTTGAATTGTAATCTATTATATATTTTTTTTTCATAGCAAGTAGATGGCGCTTCTCGCATTGAATTATGATTTTTTTACTCTATTACAATTTATCCAATGAAATATTTTTACTTCCGTTTAACATGTTAATAATTTCTAAGTTCTCTTATTAAAAAACCTTCATCAGGATAATACCGAATAAAGAATTATGTTTTGAACTGAAAATTCCAACTGAGTCCAAATTTCTTTTCTATTCATTTCGTTTGTTTCTCAACAATTTATAAATCAAGTTGCGATTTGGCCTTCACTACTATTCAACAAATTTAAAGTATTGTTATTGCTTTTGGTACAAGCATTTTGGTCCTTCCTCGAACCGGATATCTCCAGCTAAAGGATCTTCGTTACATTTCTTTATTCTGAAAAGGCCAATCATTGGACAAAATTATACCATCGACATCACTTCACCATTTAAAGAAGTCAATCATTGATACAAATTAGTCCACCTACTGGCTTACTATCTGAGAAACTACAGCTCATCACCATAAGAGAATTGCAAAAAATCGCCATCGTGTCATCTACGCTTTGAAGAGATTTGGTATGTCTGCATAAATTCAGTATAATTTGATCCATATATAGTGCAAGTGCAACGCATAGTAATAATATAAAATCAAAGTAGAGTAAAACAGCAAAAAAAATAAAAAAATCTTTTGACGCGTTTATCATATATTAAGCACCTATTTTAGCTAATATTCACCATTCATTTAACATCATATTTAAAAAAGAATTTCACAAAAAGATCTATGCAGAATTTAAAAGTGAGTAATTTTCATAAAAATAAAAAGAAAGTTGTGTATAAATTATAAATTTCCCCAAATTTTGGAAAAAGAATCAAAGATCGATGTTCGTTTTTCTAAAATCATATATATATATATATATATATATATATATATATATATATATATATATATATATATATATATATATATCTATATATTTATTTATATATAATATATATTTCTTCAATATTTGTATATACATAAAAAATAAGTTAAAAAGTGCTATAAGGTAATATATAATAAGGTATCATATAAGGTATCATATAATATATACATAAAAAAAAACGACAAAAAAAAATAGCTCCACTAAACGGTTTGCGCCAAGTTTCTATTTTTCTTACCATTTTTCGTAAGTAACTCTGCACATTCGAAGTTCTGAACTAATAATTTTTCATATAACGACTGTGCATACATTGTGAAAGTGATCGAGACTTCTAATTGGGCACAATGGCTTAACCGGTATGAAACAAGTGAATATACAGATTCAAAGAGAGCGTAAATATCGATCAGCATAATTAGCAACATCAGCATACTTAGCAACATCAGCTTAATTATCAACATAACCTGCAGATATCAGTGAGCGAAACGGCACACAATCGATGAAAAGTTCTAAGTAGCAAAATTAAATTACTTTACAACAAATGTATATAAACACAAAGTTCACTGAGCGAACCGGTACAAACCCGACCATAAGAACTCTTGCAACATTGTACGATTTTGTGTCAAATGCCAAGTGCATTCAACTGCAGCAACTGTTTAGCAACATTCTACTGTCCACAATTTAAATGAAAACAAAAAAAATGTATTTTAAATAAATAATATCTTAACCAAATACAATATACCAAATAAATATATTAATAAAACCTTTTCAATCTATATTTTAAATATTTTATCTTTTTTTACATTCGACCAAATTTCAATTCAATTGTTTTAAATTTGTTACATACAATTCAACATCTCTACTCAAGTACCTAAACAATTTCATCTGCACACTAAGAAAACAAAGATGGTTACCAGAAATATCACAGCCCTAAATATCAAGTTATTTACAAATTATTTAGATCGGCTTTGAGACAAACATCATTTAAACATCTGACAAATACGATAAATATTGCTGGAAACCATCTTTCAAATTTACGATTGTTTATAGCAACCATCAATTAAACATCTTACAAATAGGAAAATAGTTGTGGAACATTTGGAAAAGGTACTCCATTAGAATTCGCGGAGTAATTTTTATTGAATTAAAATAATATGAATCAAATGTATTATTATTTATTCTAAAATTTAAACAGTATCCTGGTTATACATCGCCGTCGCGTTTATAAATCCTTCGAAGGTAAAATTGTACAACGACTTAAGACTTCTTCGCGGAATAGCCAAGTTTGCCTGTGCTGTTATCAACAACGTAAACTCTGAAAAGAAATATTTTCCATTACGTCTTGATAATTTCAATCCCATGAAATTTTATTTTCACTTTTACCTTTAAAATGTAATATTTATGTTGACACTTTTTTACACTATTGGATTAACTTAATTGCTGTGGATAAATCGAACGTAAGAAAAAAGTACGACATTTTCATTTTTTTATAGTAGTCAAATGTCAAAATACCTCAACAGTTTTGTTACAAATATCCAAGTTCTCAGGATGTTTGCTATCAGTCAACTGTAAATATCTCAATTATCATTGTTGGTGTGGCAAACATCTGGTAACTATCTTCATATATATCATATTTAAAAAATATTAATAGTTTTGCTGCAAATTTATTGAAACTTATGGGATGTTTGAATATTTGCTACAAGGCGTAAATTTAAAAGGATAGTTGCAGCAAGACTTTCATAAACATCTTGTTTTCTTAGTGCAGTATTGATTTGTATATATTTTATTCATATCCATTATCTACACACCAATACATATGTAATATTTATGTTGACCTTTTTTTTACACTATTGGATAACACTAGTGGATAAATCGAACGTAAGTAAAAAGTTAGCCATTTTCTTTTTTTTATAGTAGTCAAATGTCAAAATACCTCAACAGTTTTGTTAAAAATATCCAAGTTCTCAGAATGTTTGCTATCAGTCAACTGTAAATATCTCAATTATCATTGTTGTTGTGGCAAACATCTGGTAACTATCTTCATATAAATCATATTTAAAAAAATATTAATAGTTTTGCTGCAACTTTATTGAAACTTATGGGATGTTTAAATATTTGCTACAAGGCGTAAATTTAAAAGGATTGTTGCAGCAAGACTTTCATAAACATCTTGTTTTCTTAGTGCAGTATTGATTTGTATATATTTTATTCATATCCATTATCTACACACCAATACATATGTTGTATAAAATACCAAATTCAATTCATTTGACAAATTTGAACTATTGGTGTATCGTGGTATTAAGAGATAATTGATATCACTTAATTATAATTACAAATATAATTAAAATATTACAATTCACAATATTACAATTACAATTAATATATAATAAATAATCCATTATTGTTTTTCTATATTACTTAAATTTCTAAATAAAATAAGCAATAATAAATATTATAAAAAGTTAATTCATGTGTAAAAAAAATATTATTTATTATAAAAACATTCGGAGTTTAATTTGATTTCACGATTATATTGCCCATATCATTGTTGATATTTTTCGATTTCGTTTCTGCTAAAATATTTTTTAAGTTGCACTAAAAACATAGTTCTGTTTATTGCTGCATTTTTCTCGTTCACTGTCAGATTAAAATAAACTGTAAGTATAGGAGGTTTCATAAGGCTCCTTTATTCTCAAACTATAAATTAAAATAATAAAAACACTGTCCGAAATTTCTGAGGCTAAAATGGCTGCCCTCAGTTCATAAACGGACCGACTACTTGGTTGAATTTGAAGCTGAATTAAATGACACAGCAGTGACCGCCCACTCAACTTATTCATCAGATGTTCAATATGAGGAGATGCGGTATATCTGGACTAATATGAATAGCGCATACGAACAATGCTTGACTGAATTTGAGGACATATATAAGGACACCCCCCAGGAGGAAGCTACCGCCGAGTTGGTATCCATAAAGCTGCGATACCGAAAGTCGTATCAAACGTATGTGCGATGTGTTACCAGGATAGGAGAAATCTCTCATGAGTTATGCGTCGAGACAACTGTTCCTTCACCCAGCTCCTTTCCTTCTGGAGTTAGCTCCAACATCCGCTTGCCCCCATGCGACACAGAGGTTTTCAATGGCGACTATCTCTCGTGGCCTTCCTTCCGTGATATGTTCACTGCAATTTATATGAATAACACTCGTTTAAGCTCCGTTGAGAAGCTCTTTCATCTCAATCAGAAAACGCGAGGTGAGACGCGTGACATCGTTGAGAAGTAACCACTGACGAACGTTCGTTTACTCCTTATCTTTCTTCTGTTTCTTCCGAATCTGGCACTGCCATCAGACAACTTCAGCGTGATATTAATAGCTGCATCTTCACGTTGCGACTGTACGATGTAGACATTGACAGTTGGGACACTGTTTTCGTGTTTCTTTGTTCTTATAGGCTTCTTGACGTGACTTTGGCGCTCTGAGAACACTCTATCACAAATAAATGTGAAATCCCATCTGGAAAGAATTTGTTTCATTTCTTACTAGCAAATACCAAACGCTTGATACTGTTTCTGACATCAAGGGTTCCCCTATTCCAAAAAGTCTCATTCCCAAATCTTCAAAATTTTCTAGTTATCGAGATACTTTAAAACGATTAAATGCATATTCAACCAATTTTATCCCACCTTGCAAACTTTGTCCAAACGAACAATACACGATTCGACAGTGTTCTCGATTTATGCAAATTAATACTAAGGCTTGTAGCCGCGGTAGCTCAGTGGTTAGTGCGTTGGACTGCGAGCCGAAAGGTCCCCGGTTCAAGACTGGACTGGGGCTAACAACATCTTTTCATAGAAACATTTGCCTATGAAAAAGCTCTCACCCGCCGTTCGGATTCGGCAATAAACTGTAGGTCCCACCACTTTGAGTACAAATATAACACGCACAGCTCAAAATGGTAAGAGAGTTCGGCCGAAGTTCTATACAGGACTGTAGCGCCAAACTATTATATTATTATTATTATAATACTAAGGAAAGAAATTCCGTAGTTAATGATTTCAATCTATGCATTGATTATTTCACTGGCATGCACTTAGTTCGAGATTGTACAAGCAAACATAATTATTTTCCTTGTTGCAAAAGGCACCATAAATTGCTTCACCAAAATACCTCACATTTAAGCTATGTAACTCCAAGACAAAATTTATTTTCCGCTACCAATAGTGCAGGGTCTTCAAGAGAAAACACGAATTCCAATAAAATTCACATACAGTCCACTGAATCTACCGATTCCGATCACAATGTTCAATCATGTTTTGCTTCAAACTTTAAGAACGTGCTTTTAGGTACAGCCATAGTACGCGTATGTCATCTTGGAGTTATTTATTCTTGGAGTTATTTATACTCGTGCTCTTCTGGACTCTGGGTCCGAAGGCACATTTATTTCAGACAGGTTATTTAGATTACTAAAGCTCCCTTCTAAACAAACATCAGCTCAGATTTCAGGTATGAATAACGTGATATCTGCAAAAGTAAATAAAATATGTACATTCACATTATCATCTCCAATAGATGCAAACATTGCTCTGGAAGCTACAGCATTGGTTGTTCCACAACTAACTGAAAAACTTCCATCAAATTATGTCGCCCATCACTTATTAATAATTTCCCAAATTTTCAACTAGCTGATGCAGAGTTATTTAAAAGTTCCAATATCGATTAATTTGAGGAGACCTCTTTCCATCCATAATTCTAGACAATATTAAGCGCAATGTGTGTGGATCATTGCTTGCCCAAGAAACGATTTTTGGTTGGATCTAACAGGTCCTGTGCCACATCAAATAGTTTCCTCATTTTCTACATACATTTCCTATTTCAATGAGATTTATCTTGATAAGAAATCTCACGCTTTTAGGTGGTCGAGGATTTTCCACACGAACACATTATGTCAATATCTGATCGTTTGTATGAAGACAACTTTATTCGAACAACAAAGCGAAATAAAGATGGAAGATATATTGTAACACTTCCATTTAAAGAAGGATATCTTGAGAATGTCCAGTTGGACCATTCCCGTTCATTAGCCACAGCACAGTTTTTAGAAATGAAGCTCGGCTTTGTAAAAATTTGACTTAAAAACGCAATATGATAACGTATTAACAGAATACATAGATTTAAATCATATGCACCCAATTTCAACTCCAAAATTCGAATATAATCCTAGGTATTATTATTTGCCGCATCACGCCATTATAAAACCAGAGAGTACCACTACAAAGGTACGTGTAGTGTTTAATGCATCTAATGCATCGTCAAATGGAGTCAGTCTTAATGACATACTACACATGGGTCCAATACTTCAATCTGATTTAACCGTCCTTATTTTAAAAAGGCGTTTCTATAGTTATGTTTTCAACGGTGACATACAAAAAATGTATCGTCAAATTCTTATTGATCCAAGTCAAACTCCATTTCAACGTATCCTTTTCCGAAATTCTACTTCCCATCAAATACAAAACTATGAACTAAATACGGTTACTTTTGGTGTAAATTGTGCGCCGTTTTTAGCCATCAGAACACTTCTACAGTTAGCTCAGGATGTGGCCAAACTCATCCTTTAGCTTGCAAAATTCTTAGAAAATCCATGTATGTCGATGATGCCTTATCTGGCGCACACGACATTTCTAAGCCAACACATGCAATAAGTGAACTTATTTCTGCATTATCTTCAGCTGGATTTGGTCTAAGAAAATGGACAGCAAACTCAGTAGAGGTACTTTCTGATCTTCCAAAGGATCACCTTCTGAATAAGGACTTTCTTCATTTTGATGACAGTTCCGATTCCTTCTTTTTTGTCGCCAAGCCATCAGAGAAAAAGACAAAATACACCAAAAGAGAAGGGTTGTCTCAAATTTCCAAACTATTTGATCCCGCTAGTTGGCTAGCTTCATGTATAGTGATAGCCAAAATACTAATGCAACGGATATGGCTAGAACAAGTTGTCTGGGACGATAATCTTCCTGATAATTGTTTACGAAATGGCTATCTTTTCTCGAACACTATCCTTATATAAACGAGATACAAATTCCAAGATGGGTAGAATATTCTCCTGATTCCCAACTAGAATTTAATGGGTTTTGCGATGCATCCGAAAAAGCATATGGTGCAAACATTTATGTTCGAATTATAAACCCTGATTCAATTTCTATTAACCTACTAACGGCCAAAACCAAGGTGGCCCCCGTTAAAATGATTTCCCTTCCAAGACTCGAGCTCGGCGCTGCAGTAGTTTTATCTGAAATGGTAGAGATTCTGTTACCTCAGCTTTAAATAAGCAAGCACATTATATTCCTTTGGACAGACTCAACTATTGTACTTGCTTGGCTTCGAAAGCCACCTTATCAATGGACATCCTTCGAGTTTCAAAAATCGAGTTTCAAAAATCGCGCAAAGTGTTGGTTGTGACAAGTGTTTCCATGTCGATTCCAATTCTAAACCTACCGATTTGGCTAGCCGAGGGGTATTCCCGCAAAATCTCATTCACAATGACTTATGGTGGCATGGACCTTAATGGCTTAAACTTCCATCCTCCAACTGGCGAATACAACTCTCGAAAATGTTCCACTAAATACAGACATAGAATATAAACCAAAAAAAAACATATTTTCTATACTTTCGTAACTTTGAAGATATACTTGAACGCTTCTCAACATTTCCGAAAGTTTTTCGAGTAATTGCGTACGTGTTTCGCTTCTTTTATCGTACACATTCAAAGCACCGTATAAATTTTTCTTTTTTATACGGAAAGAGCATGCTTGATTATTTTTAATTATTCTAGAATTAAAACAGTATCCTGGTTATACATCGCCATCCTCTTTATAAATCCTTCGAAGGTTATATTGTACAGCAACTTGAAATTTCTTCGCAGAAGAACCAAGTCCGACCGACGATGTGTCATCAAAGTAAACTCTGAAAAGAAATATTTTCCATCACGTGTTGATAATTTAAATTACAGGATATTTTATTTTACCATTAAAATGTAATATTTGAGTTGGCACTTTTTTACACCATTTGATTCACTTAATTGCTGTGGATAAATCGAGCGAAAGAAAAAAGTACGCCATTTTCCTTTTTTATGGTAGTCAACTGCCAAAATACCTCAAAAATATTGTTGCAAATGTCCAAGAACTCAGGATGTTTGCTATGAGTCAGCTGAAAATATCTCAATTTTCATTGCTGTTGTGGTAAACATCTCGTAACAATCAGCATATATGTCATATTTAAAAATAATAATAGTTTTGATGCAACTTTATTTCAACTTATGGGATGTTTGAATATTTGCTACAAGGCGTAAATTTAAAAGGATAGTTGCAGCAATACTTTCATAAATATCAGTAGTATGTTTGCGCCGGTTCTGGCTTAAAGGGGCTCCATGGAGCCATAAGGAGCATTTTTTAACAGAGGTGTTGTTATTGTTTTCAATAGGGATAATTTTTTAACAGAAGTGTTGTTAGTGTATTTTAGTTCGGATAATTTTTTAACAGAGGTGTTGTTATTGTTTTCAATAGGGATCATTTTGTAACAGAGTTGTTGTTAGTATAATTTCAGGTGTATTATATGTATACTACATACATTATAATGGTATGAAGCCATTGGGATGACATTTTAACATATGTTGTTAATGTTAATACATACATATATATTATATGTATGTTATGAAGTCATGCAGCCGTAAAGAGTAAATTTGCAACTCATATTGTTGTTGGGATAATTATTTCGGAGTAAGCATTTTTAATGGCAATATTTATAAACGTACATATATGTACGTAATAATTTTGTTGTTGTATATTTTATAGAAGCAATTAAAATTTCAGTTTTATACTTGATGATTTATTTTGCATGTTCATCAAGAGAGTTGAGGAACAAAGGGTTCAATTTGAAACTTTGTTGAGGAACGAAGATTGTAATTTAAAACATGGCTATATGAATGTTATTATTAGACATATATGTTTTGGTGGGTATTTTTTTTTTTTAAACAGGTAAATGCACTTCTACATTAATGCATTGACACATATTTAATTCAAGGTGAATTTTACTATAATGGATATTGTAGTATATTTATATTCTACAAAGTCATGGTCATTTAATTCGTTTAATTTGCTTATATGAATGAATGGGCCATAAGGCTCCATTGGGATCATTTTTATTTAAATTTGCATGGAGCAATAAGGCTCCATTGGGATCAATTTTTAAACAACATACTATAAGTTTTAAAGATTGACCATGTACAAACATGTTTAATTTTATTTAGTTTTTTCTTGAGTTAAATTTTATATACTCTATTTAAAATTTCAATTGAGTATATTTATACTAATGGAATTATCTTTTTAACTCATTTTAAAGAGATATCCATTATATATAAATGGATCGAAATTTGAATTAAAGTTATTTATCGTCTACATTACAATTTGATAGGAACAAAAATATGGTAAGATTTTTTTTTTTAATTTTTTGTATTTATTAATTAATATATTTTTTTATTTTAAGGATTTCTCTGAAATTATTAGTTTAGCAAAAGGAAACCTCTCTACATACATTAGAGTAGATGATTTGCCCATTGATCAGGAATTCAGGATTTCTAAATTTGAATGGAAAAACACAATTAATGGAACAAAATTGATTGTACATCTAACAGACAATAGATGGATTTATCTACCAGCAAGAATTTCTAGAAAAGTTGAAACCGATGATCCATATTTATATAATATAAATGAGAAGAAGTGGTCTATTATTTTTACAGGACGACAATCAGAAGTAATGGGGATGGCTCTATTCGATTTACGTTATGAATAATAACGTATCTATATACTTACTTTTAAATATATTCATTTTTAAATAACATATTTAAATATATACATATTGTTTTATTTATTTATTCTTAAAACGATTTGAAACAATATAACAAATTATTAATAAAACTTATGTTAGCATTATCTGCTCAAAACTCAGTAGAGCGTTTAATAAAATATTATCATCATCATAGTCCATTAAATGACAATAATGGCGATCCGCATTTAACATCATCGGATCGTCTAAGTTAAGAAATAGATGATCATCTAACAACCCTTCCCTAATTCCAACATCTATCAATTTTACTGGCGGGAGTGTACGACTTCTAGTATTTCAATTTGAGGATTTACTGTTAATAAAATTTTTATTATTAATATAAAATAATTTTAAAAAATATATTTAGTTTTTATACGAAAAATTATGTTTTCGCAGGATATGCCGTTTTAGATTGTTTCTAGTCGAGAATTTTAAATGAGGACAAAATTCACACTCCATTTTTTAATATTTATATATTAAAAGTGTAAAAACGATTAAAATTTATTATTATATCCATTGTATAGAACACCTTTATACATCAAAGTATGTAATATGATATATATTTAACTGAATATATAAATTTGAATTCAGCAAAATTTAAAGTATATCTAGTGGAATACACCGGAAGTCAATAAAATTCAGAATACGATTTCATAATTTTTGTACATTTTATAACAACTCCGTTTTCTATATTTTACTAAGTAATTTGAGATATCCTTACTGTGCAAAAAAAAAATATTAATAAGTCAGAAAAAATATTTATGGTAGGTAATGTTGATTTGAAGTTAAATAGCAATATTTAGTGTATATCAATCACTTCAATCCAACGTATCCAAAAACATATTTTAAAATGTTCGTGTGTGAAATTTGGGAAAAGTCCTACGGGAATTTATATAATTTAAAAAGACACATCCTAAATGTGCATGACAATAAAAACTTTACATGTAAAAAATGTAATAAAACATTCTCAAGGGAATACATTTTAAAAGTTCATTTATCGAAACATGATCAGGACCTATATATCAAGAAGACTACAGGTGCAACCGGTAATGGATTATTATGGACCATCAAGTAGCAATGAAACAATTAATTGTATGTTCTGCAATTGTTTCGTTCATAAATCTTTATGGAAAGCTCATATAAGAACAAATTTATATAAGAAATCCGCTGAGAAGGATGATAAAGATGGTTTTAAGCTTATAAAAAATGCATTCGAACAAAATGTATGCAATTATGTCTTGTATAATGGTGACGAAGGCGAATTAAATATAAAAGATTACTTGAGAAAAATAGCTTTACTAAAACGTGAATTATTATCAAAAAAATCAATTAAATTTAATGGCGAAGTCTCCGGAGAATATATTCTTCCGGTTAAACCTGAAAATGGTGATGATGAATTTAAAATATCAGTTATGTCCCATATAACTAAGCAGTGTACATTAATATCAGAGAGTGAAATCAGTACGGCTATTTTAGATATGAAGGATGTAATAATACAAAAAAATGGATGAATTTCAAGAAAAGTCTTTAACAAAAGTTAATAAAATTGAAGTTAACATCAATCAGTACATGCCATTAAGAGGCCTGAACTATTTTGAACTTCCTCAATGCATACAAAATAAAAAAGCTTGAGTTAATGTTCATAATAATGACATTTACTGTTTTAAATGGGCAATTATATCAGCTCTTATGTATTCAAATATCAAAAATCCATCTTATGGAATAGAGGATATTACTGGTGATATTATAAATATTGATGGAAATTGTATTAATTTTAATGGAATAGAATTCCCTCACAAAGTGAAGAATACGAAAATATTTGAACTAGAAAACTCAATTAGCATAAGCATATTTATGTATAATGAAGTTAATATAAATAAATATGAAATACTGGGACCAGTATATAAGACAAAAAATGAACAACCAATACATATTAATATTCTATTTTGTGAAAACGAGACAAGTACTCACTACATATGGATTAGAGACATAAGTCGTCTTATTAGTACACAGTCACGTAAAAGAAATCATAAATTATTTGTATAATTGCATACTTCAATTTAATTCCGAAGCATCTTTAGAAAAGCATAAATCATCATGTAAACAGAAAATAACTTACTTACCTATGGAAGAAGACAACAAAATTAAATTTAATGGTTTTGAAAAAACATTACAAGTTCCATATACTTTCTATCTGGATTTCGAATCATTACTAGTACCTTTAAATTCCTTCACCAATACAGTACAGGAACATGTACCTTGTGCTTTTACATGGTATATGAAAGGAGCCTATGATGACAAGTTTGATGAAATGAAAACATATATAGGTAAATATAAACTGAGAATAATCAAATGTATACTATACATTTTTAATGTTTATTCATTGTAGGTAGTGATTGCTCCAAAGTTTTAATAGAGACACTACTAACTAAAATCAAACAATTGTATTGGAATACAATTGCGAATATTCGTCCCATCGAGATGACGGAGATGGATAAGAAATCGTTTATAGAATGTAAGATATGTATAATATGTAAAAATAGTTTAGATAATAATATTTGTTCAAAAGTAAGACATCATTGTCATTATACAGGAAAATATTTAGGTGTTGCATATATAGATTGTAATTTAAAAGCAAAAGCAACTAAAAATTTCCTGTATTAACTCATAACTTATCCAAATATGATTTACATTTATTTTTAAGAAATTTAAATGATATTGAAGGTGATATTGATATAATTCCTCTAAATAAAGAGGTTTTTATATCAATAACCAAAACAATTAAATTAAATGATGATACCAAGTAGCTTGGACAAATTAGTAAAGACATTGAATGAAGATTCAATATATATAACAAAAAAAAAAAACTTTTCAAATAATTCACATAGATTATTATTTCGAAAGGGTGTGTTTCCGTATAATTATTTGGATAGTTTTCAGAAATTGAATGAGTCTGCATTACCCCCAAGGGCTAAGTTCTTTAATACACTAAATAATGAGGAATTTACGGAGGAGGATTATATGTTTGCACAACAAGTTTGGAATAAATGTTTGGAATAAATGTTCTTTAATACACTAAATAATGAGGAATTTACGGAGGAGGATTATATGTTTGCACAACAAGTTTGGAATAAATGTTCATGTCAAAGTTTGAAAGATTATTTAATAACAAGGATTGAAACCTAAACGAATAAAGGTTTCGATTTCGGTTTCGGTTTTTTCTGCGTTTCGGTTTCGGTTACGGTTTCGGTTTTAAGTTTTTATAACGAAACGGTTTCGGTATACCGGTTCCATGTTACGGTTTCGGTTTTGATTTCGGTTTTTTTATAAATTTTCTTTTTTCCATATTTTTCAAATAATTTAACATTGTTTATATGGTGCTAAGTTATGTTCAAATTATGATATTGGGGTAAAGTGGGAAACGTAATTTAAACAATGTTTTTTGTTATTTTAGTTAAAATATAGTGTTATATTAATTATTTAATTGATTACGCCAAGAAAAAAATGTAATTTAAAATTTCGTAACCACAAAGCAATGAAAAGCAATTTTTTGACATAACCTGAGATATGATCTGAATTGCAAAGAAGAATAATTTTGTACAATTTCCATCCATAAAAGCCAAAGAAATTAAATTTCAACAATTCAGTGAACTGCAATATATGTAAAATAGTGTTGATCATTTGCAAGTCAAGAAATGATAATCTTGTTCTTGGTCTTGTTCTTAAACGATGAGTCTTGCTCTTGCATAGGTACATATGATCTTGTTTTTGCAGTACCTTTCTTGCTCTTGCTTGCAAGAATCTTGCAAAATTTTACTTTTTAAATTTTAAATAAAAGATCGAAGACAAATATCTTAAACTATTATTAATTATGAAAACAAATAGATTTTGAACACTAATTGTATTTAAGTTACTCATTTTCCATATTTTCAATTTCTTCAACAAAAAAATAAATTATTTTACTAACAAAAAAAAATTTGAATTATATTTTAAGAAGAATTAATTAATAAAATATAATTGTATAAATCAAGTGATGTTGGCAAGACAATTCCAAATCTCAAGTCCATAATAAAATGAACATAATATGTTCAATGTATATTATACATTCATAATAAATATAAGGAATATTTCGTATAGGCAAATTCCTTTTTTTGTCAGAGATTAAAAAAAACCCGAATGCTGTACGCACCATATGTAAAGAGAACACAAATAATATCTGGCAGGGTAACATTTTTTTTGCGAACACAAACGCAAACGCTACAAATCGAACACTAACAGAAAGAAGAGAATACAACAATAACGAATTACGATTCGTATATACACACTTTCACAACGACAACTCTTTGTTGCTATCCGGTATCATCGCAAGGCAACAAACAGACGCATGACAACAGACAGACGCATAACAACGGCAACAACAACGAGTTTTTTTGTGGTACAAAATATTTCCCGCCAAAAATTCTATCAAAATCGTGGATGCTGCTTTATTTTCATTTCTGTTGTTTTTGCACTTTCAAACGAATCAACGGATTTGTGAAAAAAAAAGAAAAACACAAAAAGCAGTATTAAGCTAAATGAGGTACACTGTGAAAATGTTCATATATTATTTTTTTTTGTTTTATAAGTTGAATGAAATAATGCACATAACTTGACTTAAGTAAACTTCATGATTTTACAAAAGAAAAATAATAATGTGCATAAGTGCATATGCACAATCGATGTATGAATTAGCGTAGCGAAGAAAAGCGAAAAAAACATTGTTTTGTCTATTTTATCTTATTGAAGCGACTTTTGAAGCACTTTTGAAGCTATTTACCGCTACAAAAGTGCTTCACAGACCTTATTTTTAAGATGCTTATATTTTTTAGCCTTGAAAAAATTTTGGGAACTCAAAATTTTATTAAATGACATTTTACTTAAGATCTTCTATTATAAAATAAAATATGTTTTTCTGTTTCTACTTATAGGTACTTTTTTAAAAACCGTTTTAAACCGGTATAAAACCGAAACCGTTTATATCGGTTTTGGATATCGGTTTATTTCTGATTTTCGTATAACGGTTTCGGTTACGGTTTCGGTTTTAAAAATGAAACGGTTTTAAACGGATATCGGTTTCGGTTTCAATCCTTGTTTAATAATATATTTAAATTGTGACGTTGTACTATTAGCAGATATTTTCGAAAATTTTAGGAAAATTTGCATGCAAATTTATGAATTAGATCCATGTTATTATTTTACAGCACCTGGTTTATCCTGGGATGCTATGCTTAAAATTACTGGTATGGAGTTAGAACTATTAACAGATATAGATAAGTATACATTTATACAGGATGGAATTCTATGAGGTCTAACTCAATAATCAGTTAGACATGTTAAAGCCAATAATAAATTTATGAATGAATTTAATACTAGAGAGAAATCAAAATATTTAATGCATTTCGATGCAAATAATTTATATGGTTATGCAATGTCACAACCATTACCATATAAAGATTTTAAATTTTTGGATGAAAAAGATATTAAAACATTCACACCAGAAAAAATTAAATCATTATCAATGAGTTCTGATAAAGGATTAATTTTCGAAGTAGACTTAAGTTATCCTGAGAATATACATGAAATGCATAATGATTTCCCATTTTGTCCAGAAAGTAAAGTATAACCTGCTTCTTCTAAATCTGAAGTACCGAAATTATTTGCAGATTTAACTCATAAGACTCAATATAAAATCCATTATATGATGCTACAAGAATGTCTAAAACAGGGCCTAATTTTATTAAAAGTTCACAGAGTATTAGAGTTTCAACAAAGCTGTTGGCTTAAAAAATGTATCGATCTGAATACTGTTATGAGATCAAAAGCTAAAATTGAATTTGAAAAAAAAAAATTATAAACTTATGAATAACGCAGTATATGGGAAGACTAAGGAAAATGTTAAAAAAAGAAAGAATGTCAAAATTTCATGTAACTGGGAGAATTTAGGAAAAGTAAAAGGAGCAAGAGCTTTAATAGCAAGTCCATCTTTTCATAGCCAAACCATTATAGATGAAAATATGGTGATAATTGAATCCAAACAGCTCAGAGTAAAGCAAAATAAACCAATATATACAGGGTTTTGTGTATTAGATCTATCAAAATTAAAAATGTATGATTTTTATTATAACTACTTGAAAAACAAATTTAATTCAAATATTCGTTTAGTATATACGGATACAGACTCGCTTGTAATTGAAGTTAATACTATTGATTTCTATAAAGACATTTATGAAGGCATTCAAAAAACTGATCCATCAAATTATATTTTTGACACTTCTAGTTATGAGTATCCTAATTGGGTTTAATAAAAGACGAAAATAATGGTAAAATAATGAAAGAAATAATATGTCTTAAACCTAAGACAAACTTTTTTACTATTGAAGATGGTACACCAATATCAAAAGCAAAAGGTGTTAAAAATCAGTTAGTAACACATTTACTATTCATGATTATAAAACATGTCTTAACAATAAAAAAGTTATAATGAGGGAAATTTATATAATTAGATCTAAAGCCCATATTTTATATACACAATGTGTAAATAAATTAGCACTTAATTTTATAGATGACAAGTGGTATATACTAGATGATGGTATAGACACACTTGCTTGGGAGCATTACATGTATAATGTATTAAATTAATAATAATGCAGAACTTGCAGAGGTATGATTTATTTTATTAATTGTTGTATCCACATCCATAGAATTTTCTTCATGTTCGTTAATATTGCTAAATATATGTTCATCAGCATTGAAGTCAGCCTGTGAAGCAAAATCTCTTTTTCCAATATCTTTTGTTTAGGTTTCATTATCGTTTTTAAATATCCATTTTGTTTGAGTATTCTTATCCCTTAATGATTTATATGACTTTACCGATTTATTCTCTTTCTTTATATTTATTTCTTGTTTGGAAATCAAATATTTTGCTATTCTTGTTTTATTTCATACCATTTAGTTATATCTTTAAGTGTATGAGAGGCATATATCGGAAGAAGTTTTCGTTTTAAAAAATTTGAATCTGATATATCTTTAGAATAGCGTTCATATGTAGAAGGATTTAATAATACAAGCTTGGATAAAATATTAGACATTATTTAAAATTTTTCCTATAACACCGCTTAAAACAGATGAAATCAAAATTGGAATAAATCCTCCTCGTTGGATTAGATGTTTTCTCTTTGATCGTAAAACAGTTTTTGAGCAGCAAAGTTTTCTAATGACATTTTAATATGATTTTAACTTTACTAGATCGTTTTTATTTACATTATGATTTTTATGTAAAATATTAAATGCAATTTCATTAATTGCTTTTATAAGATTATCATCCGCATTTTTTAGAATGCATTTCGCAATTTATGTTTCGCATTTTTAAGAACATATAGAATATATTTGTTCTCCTTCAATCGTTTCAGTTTGCACGTCATTTTGAATTGAAACAAAGCAATAAAATGTTAGATCTGAATCTTAATGCGTTATGTGCTTGTTGTGTAAGATCTATTAATAAATAACCATGAGCACTCTCAGTACAAGTGTTATATACTCGAACTAATTCTTTATAATTTTCAGGATAAATTTGTCTCGCCAAGCATTGAAATTGTAGTTTATCTCTAGGATTTTTAAACATAACTATATATTTTGAATTCAATGAAATATCTCTTGTATATGTTCCCTTATGAAAAATATTTTGCGTTACTAAAACAACTGATAAATTTCGGTGATGTGAACCTTTAGTAAATAGTTCACAAACTTTTTTATTAAATGAGTCTAACATTAAATCATCTAAAATAATTAGTGTAGATTCATTCTCAAGGGAATACAATTTAAAAGTTCATTTATCGAAACATGATCAGGAGCTAAATATCAAGAAGACTACAGGTGCAACCGGTAATGGATTATTATGGACCATCAACTAGCAATGAAACAATTAATTGTATGTTCTGCAATTGTTTCGTTCATAAATATTTATGGAAAGCTCATATAAGAACAAATTTACATAAGAAATCCGCTGAGAAGGATGATAAAGATGGTTTTAAGCTTATAAAAAATGCATTCGAACAAAATGTATGCAATTATGTCTTGTATAATGGTGACGAAGGCGAATTAAATATAAAAGATTACTTGAGAAAAATAGCTTTACTAAAACGTGAATTATTATCAAAAAAATCAATTAAATTTAATGTCGAAGTCTCCGGAGAATATATTCTTCCGGTTAAACCTGAAAATGGTGATGATGAATTTAAAATATCAGTTATGTCCCATATAACTAAGCAGTGTACATTAATATCAGAGAGTGAAATCAGTACGGCTATTTTAGATATGAAGGATGTAATAATACAAAAAATGGATGAATTTCAAGAAAAGTCTTTAACAAAAATTAATAAAATAGAAGTTAACATCAATCAGTACATGTCATTAAGAGGACTGAACTTCCTCAATGCATCCTATTAATATAATAAATCTGTTTGTTCGTTTGTACGTTTGTACGTTTGTACGTTTGTACGTTTGGCCGTTTGTACGTTTGTACGTTTGTTCCGCTTCTCCGTCTAAACGGCTGATCCGATTTTCTTGAAATTTTTACCACATATGCGGTATGGCCTGGAAGGAATGATAGGCTATATATGGGCGGGATTGGATAAAGAGGCGTGGCACCTCCCATACAACCTAAACTTTCAATACGATATAACTCGGCACTTTCACCAGCAACGAACATGAAACAAAAAACTCAAATACACAAAAAAAATTAAAAACAAAAAACCAAAAGCACAAAACAAAACAAAAGCAAAAATACAAAAACAAAAGCAATCATGTTTGTTCCGCTTTGCCGTCTAAACGGCTGATCCGATTGTCTTGAAATTTTTACCACAGATGCGGTATGGCCTGGAAGGAATGATAGGCTATATATGGGCGGGATTGGGCAAATAGGCGTGGCACCTCCCATGCAACCTAAACACGATATAACTCGGCACTTTCACCAGCAACGAACATGAAACAATAAACTTAAATACAAAAAAATAAATAAAAACTAAAAAGCAAAAGCACAACACAAAACAAAAGCAAAAATACAAAAACAAAACCAATCACATAAAACCACAATCCAAACTAAATGAAAAACAAAAAAAGGAAAGAAAAAGAAAAACAAACTCACCACACTAAAACTAACCAAACTAAAACTCACCACACTAAAACTCACCACTTAAAAACTCACCACACTAAAACTCACCACACTAAAACTCACCACACAAAAACTCACCACACTAAAACTCACCACACTTAAACTCACCACACTAAAACTCACCACACTAAAACTCACCACACTAAAACTCACCACACAAAAACTCACCACACTAAAACTCACCACACTAAAACTCACCACACTAAAACTCACCACACTTAAACTCACCACACTAAAACCCACCACACTAAAATTTCACCACACTAAAACTCACCACACTAAAATTCACCACACTAAAACTCACCACACTAAAATTTCTCCACATTAAAACTCATCACACTAAAACTCACCACACTAAAACTCACTATACCCAAAAGTCGCCACACTAAAACTCACCGCACTAAAATTCACAACACTAAAACTCACCACATTTAAACTCACCATACCAAAACTCACCACACTAAAACTTACCACACTAAAACTCACCACACTAAAACTCACCACACTAAAACTCACCACACAAAAATTCAACACACTAAAATTGACCACACTAAAACTCACCACACTAAAATTTCACCACACTAAAACTCACCACACTAAAACTCACTACACTAAAATTTCACCACATTAAAATTCACCACTTTTAAACTCACCACATTAAAACTCACTGCACTCAAATTTCGATACACTAAAACTTACCACACTAAAACTCCCCGCACTAAAATTCACCACACTAAAACCCACCACTCTATAATTAACCACACTAAAACTCACCACCCTAAAATTCACTACACTAAAACTCACCACAATAAAATTCATCACATTAAAATTCATCACACTAAAACTCACCACTATAAAATTCACCACACTAAAACCCACCACACTATAATTGAACACACTAAAACTCACCACACTTAAAAACACCACACTTAAACTCACCACACTCAAATTCACCACACTAAAACTCACCACACCAAAACTAACCACAATTAAACTCACCACTCCAAAATTCACCACATCTAAACTCACTACACCGAAACTTACTACATTAAAACCCACCACACTAAAACTTCTACTGGGAAAAACTCTACGGGGAAGAATTCTACGGAAAAGAATTCTACCGGGAACAATTCTACCGGGATGAATTCTACGTGTGGATTTTACGGGGAAGATTTCTACTGGTAATAATTCTGCGGAGAAGCGCAGTCTGAGAAAAATTTTTAATAAAATCGCTCCATATCTTTGAATTCAGAAAATCTTGGCAAGAGTCGTGCACGGGTCCAGCTAGTACAAAATAAAAAAGCTTGAGTTAATGTTCATAATAATGACATTTACTGTTTTAAATGGGCAATTATATCAGCTCTTATGTATTCAAATATCAAAAATCCATCTTATGGAATAGAGGATATTACTGGTGATATTATAAATATTGATGGAAATTGTATTAATTTTACTGGAATAGAATTCCCTCACAAAGTGAAGAATACGAAAATATTTGAACTAGAAAACTCAATTAGCATAAGCATATTTATGTATAATGAAGTTAATATAAATAAATATGAAATACTGGGACCAGTATATAAGACAAAAAATGAACAACCAATACATATTAATATTCTATTTTGTGAAAACGAGACAAGTACTCACTACATATGGATTAGAGACATAAGTCGTCTTATTAGTACACAGTCACGTAAAAGAAATCATAAATTATTTGTATAATTGCATACTTCAATTTAATTCCGAAGCATCTTTAGAAAAGCATAAATCATCATGTAAACAGAAAATAACTTACTTACCTATGGAAGAAGACAACAAAATTAAATTTAATGGTTTTGAAAAAACATTACAAGTTCCATATACTTTCTATCTGGATTTCGAATCATTACTAGTACCTTTAAATTCCTTCACCAATACAGTACAGGAACATGTACCTTGTGCTTTTACATGGTATATGAAAGGAGCCTATGATGACAAGTTTGATGAAATGAAAACATATATAGGTAAATATAAACTGAGAATAATCAAATGTATACTATACATTTTTAATGTTTATTCATTGTAGGAAGTGATTGCTCCAAAGTTTTAATAGAGACGCTACTAACTAAAATCAAACAATTGTATTGGAATACAATTGCGAATATTCGTCCCATCGAGATGACGGAGATGGATAAGAAATCGTTTATAGAATGTAAGATATGTATAATATGTAAAAATAGTTTAGATAATAATATTTGTTCAAAAGTAAGACATCATTGTCATTATACAGGAAAATATTTAGGTGTTGCACATATAGATTGTAATTTAAAAGCAACTAAATATTTTCCTGTATTAACTCATAACTTATCCAAATATGATTTACATTTATTTTTAAGAAATTTGAATGATATTGAAGGTGATATTGATATAATTCCTCTAAATAAAGAGGTTTTTATATCAATAACCAAAACAATTAAATTAAATGATGATACCAAGTAGCTTGGACAAATTAGTAAAGACATTGAATGAAGATTCAATATATATAACAAAAAAAAATCTTTTCAAATAATTCACATAGATTATTATTTCGAAAGGGTGTGTTTCCGTATAATTATTTGGATAGTTTTCAGAAATTGAATGAGTCTGCATTACCCCCAAGGGCTAAGTTCTTTAATACACTAAATAACGAGGAATTTACGGAGGAGGATTATATGTTTGCACAACAAGTTTGGAATAAATGTTTGGAATAAATGTTCTTTAATACACTAAATAATGAGGAATTTACGGAGGAGTATTATATGTTTGCACAACAAGTTTGGAATAAATGTTCATGTCAAAGTTTGAAAGATTATTTAATAATATATTTAAATTGTGACGTTGTACTATTAGCAGATATTTTCGAAAATTTTAGGAAAATTTGCATGCAAATTTATGAATTAGATCCATGTCATTATTTTACAGCACCTGGTTTATCCTGGGATGCTATGCTTAAAATTACTGGTATTGAGTTAGAACTATTAACAGATATAGATAAGTATGCATTTATACAGGATGGAATTCTATGAGGTCTAACTCAATAATCAGTTAGACATGTTAAAGCCAATAATAAATTTATGAATGAATTTAATCCTAGAGAGAAATCAAAATATTTAATGCATTTCGATGCAAATAATTTATATGGTTATGCAATGTCACAACCATTACCATATAAAGATTTTAAATTTTTGGATGAAAAAGATATTAAAACATTCACACCAGAAAAAATTAAATCATTATCAATGAGTTCTGATAAAGGATTAATTTTCGAAGTAGACTTAAGTTATCCTTAGAATATACATGATATGCATAATGATTTCCCATTTTGTCCAGAAAGTAAAGTATAACCTGCTTCTTCTAAATCTAAAGTACCGAAATTATTTGCAGATTTAACTCATAAGACAAAGCTGTTGGCTTAAAAAATATATCGATCTGAATACTGTTATGAGATCAAAAGCTAAAATTGAATTTGAAAAAAAAAATTATAAACTTATGATTAAAAGAAAGAATGTCAAAATTTCATGTAACTGGGAGAATTTAGGAAAAGTAAAAGGAGCAAGAGCTTTAATAGCAAGTCCAGCTTTTCATAGCCAAACCATTATAGATGAAAATATGGTTATAATTGAATCCAAACAGTTCAGAGTAAAGCAAAATAAACCAATATATACAGGGTTTTGTGTATTAGATCTATCAAAATTAAAAATGTATGATTTTTATTATAACTACTTGAAAAACAAATTTAATTCAAATATTCGTTTAGTATATACGGATACAGACTCGCTTGTAATTGAAGTTAATACTATTGATTTCTATAAAGACATTTATGAAGACATTCAAAAAACTGATCCATCAAATTATATTTTTGACACTTCTAGTTATGAGTATCCTAATTGGGTTTAATGAAGATGGTACACCAATATCAAAAGCAAAAGGTGTTAAAAAATCAGTTAGTAACACATTTACTATTCATGATTATAAAACATGTCTTTACAATAAAAAAGTTGTTGAGCAGCAAAGTTTTCTAATGACATTTTAATATGATTTTAACTTTACTAGATCGTTTTTATTTACATTATGATTTTTATGTAAAATATTAAATGCAATTTCATTAATAGCTTTTATAAGATTATCATCCGCATTTTTTAGAATGCATTTCGCATTTTTAAGAACATATAGAATATATTTGTTCTCCTTCAATCGTTTCAGTTTGCACGTCATTTTGAATTGAAACAAAGCAATAACAATATTCTTTATTGAAAATGTTAGATCTGAATCTTAATGCGTTATGTGCTTGTTGTGTAAGATCTATTAATAAATAACCATGAGCACTCTCAGTACAAGTGTTATATACTCGAACTAATTCTTTATAATTTTCAGGATAAATTTGTCTCGCCAAGCATTGAAATTGTAGTTTATCTCTAGGATTTTTAAACATAACTATATATTTTGAATTCAATGAATATCTCTTGTACATGTTCATTTATGAAAAATATTTTGCGTTACTAAAACAACTGATAAATTTCGGTGATGTGAACCTTTAGTAACATTAAACATTAAATCATCTAAAATAATTAGTGTAGATTCATTGGCGGAATTCTCAAAGTCATCTGGAAATTTACATTATCAATTTCTGGTAATGAGTTTTTTTCAGCATAACACCAAATTACTTTCGTAATAGGAGAACTAATTAAATGTTTATTGTTAATAAGATTTATAATAAAAGTCGATTTGCCACAACCTTATGGACCACAAACTAACATTGTAAATGGATACACAAATTGATGATACATTGTTCTCTATGCTATGACTAACTTCAAATAAAAATAATTGTTGGAAGCATGTATTTTATATAAAATTTTAAAAATCAATCATTTCTATTATTGGCTGAACTAACTATGAGTAAAGAAGTTCTTGTAAATGAATTGCACCGACAAGCAAGAAGAAATTTTACGAATAATAAATATCATCGTAATATTAAAATGTCTCCAAAAAAATGTCAATAAATCTAATCAACAAATGCTTTTAAATACAGTTTACAATCATAATAAAACATTTAAGATGAGTAAATTAAAAATTGGAGATGATGTTCGAATTAGTAAATATAAAAGCAATTTCTATAAAGCATATGAATCCAATTGGTCCAATGAGGTATTCAAAATAAATAAAATAAAGATCACAAATCCAATTACATATCAATTAATTGATGATCAAGGAGAATTAATAAAAGGAGAATTTTATGAAGAAGAATTACTTAAAACAGAAACACCAAATACTTATCTAGTTAAAAAGGTTATAAAAAGAAAAAATGATATGGTATGTCAAATGGTTCGGTTTTGGAAGTGAACATAATTCATGGATCAATAAAAACGATTTATTAACTAAGTAAACTATATTTAATTTATTATAATTATGTTGTTCAAATATTTATATAAATAAAGTGATTTTTAATAAAAAACTAGCATTATTATTAAAACATTTGAAAATAAAAGATGGGTGATTCCAGTTTTTATGTTACTTTATTAAGTAATAATTCCGCAAATATCTATGAAAATACTAAATCTACATTTACAAATTTATTAAAACAATCTTTGATTTTAAATGAAAACTGGGTTGTAGGTTTAACAGAAATTTCATTTCAACATGTTAATAACCCATCTACATTTGAAGTATCTCGAAATATGAATAAAAGGGATATTTTGAAATCAACTTTAAAGTTAAATAAAAGTAATATTAAAAATGTAAATAGTGATCTAAAAGTAGATAAAAAAATAAATACTATCCCTATCACATATTTAAATTTCATGGACAAAATAAATCAAGCTATCACAAATAGAGAAGAAAAACCACAAATTGCTGAAAATCAACTCAATGTCAATTCTAATCCTGAGACAGTTGTAATAAAAAAAAAATAAAAAAAATAAAGAAGAGTTGAATATCGATAACAAAAAAGATAAAATTAATAACTGAAAAATTAGACATTCAAGATAGTATAAATGAAAACCCTGAATAGGTTGGCGTAAAAAGCAGTATTAATAGACACTTTGTATCGGAGAATACAATACTTAAAATGTTTGATGTTATATCGAATTCTTATGAAAAATTTAATTCACATACAAATTATAAAATCTAGCGAGCTATACAACCTAGTGTTTGTGTACACAGACATTATTAAACCCAGATTTGTAGGCGATCAATAAATAAAATGCTTAAACATATTTCCATGTTTAAATGAAATAAATTATATTTACTTTAAAAATATTGAATATTATCCATTGGAATCTTCAAATATAAATAATATTTCTATAATAATACGAGATGATGAAGGAAAGAAAATAAATATTATGTCGAATGAATTCCCCGTTTATTGCACATTACATTATCGTAATATAAAAGAAGCTTCATAAGTTGTACTGATATCGTTTTTATGTAAACCATGGACAAGATTTATTCTGAGTACTATCTTAATGAATCCGGATCAAATATGGATAATATAGGAGATATATACCATTCTCCTAGAATTGTTCAATATGGTCGTGGAATTGGTTCATTTTTTTCGGCCTTGTATACACACCTAAAACCTCTAATGAAAACTGGATTAAATGCTTTAAAAAATCATTCACTCGAAATTGGAAAATCAGTTTTGGAAGAGTTGGGTACTAAACCTATAAAAACTATATTAACTGAACAGGGTAAAAAGGCTTTTCGAAATTTAAAAGAAAAAGTTATTAGCAAAATTAGAAATATACAAGATGGGAAAGGAAAACGTATAAAATTCAAACGACTAAAGAAAAAAGATCATATGAAAACTAAACGTTCTAGAAGAAGGAAGTTTACTGATATATTTGGCAACTGTTAATTTATTTATGATGGCAGGATTTATTGAATGTATGAAAAGTGTATTAGATCTTTTTGAGTCACTACCTGTACAAACTAGCATAATTAAAACAGAGGAGGTATCCTATAGTCCAATAGCAAGAATTGACAACTCTACTACAATAGAATTTCTTTCACTCGGAAACATATCGTGATCTAAGTAGTGTTTATTTACGACTAATTGTAGCCGCGGTAGCTCAGTGGTTAGTGCGTTGGACTGCGAGCCGAAAGGTCCCCGGTTCAAGCCTAACAACATCTTTTCATAGAAACATTTTTCTATACCGCGTTACTTCTCGTCAGTAAATGGCAAACCTACGAGAGTAAAACCATTGCCTATGAAAAAGCTCTCACCCGCCGTTCGGATTCGGCAATAAACTGTAGGTCCCACCACTTTGAGTACAAATATAACACGCACAGCTCAAAATGGTGAGAGAGCTCGGCCGAAGTTCTATACAGAACTGTTGCGCCAAACTATTATATTATTATTATTATAATTGTAGAAATTAATGGAAGTGGAGGAGTCATAAACAATTTACTTCATTCATTATTTCGGAGATGTAGTGTTCATTTAAATAATAGAAATGTATCTCAATCTGATAATAATTATCACTATAGATCTTATATTGAAACATTGTTAAACTATGGAAATGATGCTAAATCTACACATCTTGAATCATGCGGATGGTCATTAGATATAAAAAAATTAATTCAATAGTTGAGAATGAAAATCCAGGTTTAGCTAGACGAAAGAAAACATTTAAAAATGGAGAACGAGTTGAATTGATTGGAAAACTTCATGCAGATATATTTAATCAAGCTAAATATCTTCTTAATAATGTGGATCTTAAAGTAACCCTTAATATGGAGAAACCTACTTTTTATATACTAGAAGATTCAAAATCTGGAGAGTCATCTATTAAAATTCAAGAAGCTAACTTATACATTAATCATCTTACCATTAATAGTAATATTTTAATGGCACATCATAATGTTTTACAAAGTAGAAATGCTATTTATCCATATAATAAAGTTGAAATCAAGACATTCACCCCGGCAATCATTCTGTATTGTTAGATAATGTTATAATTGGACAACTTCCAAATTTATTAATATTTGGTATGGTAACTAGCCGCGGTAGCTCAGTGGTTAGTGCGTTGGACTGCGAGCCGAAAGGTCCCCGGTTCAAGCCTGGACTGGGGCTAACAACATCTTTTCATAGAAACATTTTTTCTATACCGCGCTACCTCTCGTCAGTAAATGGCAAACCTACGAGAGTAAAAAATTGCCTATGAAAAGCTCTAACCCGCCGTTCGGATTCGGCAATAAACTGTAGGTCCCACCTGTAGTGCCAAACTATTATTATTATTAACTAATAAAGCATATCTTAAAGCATAACTTTCGCCATTTCAATTTACAAAGATTTAATTTAGTTGTAAATGGAGTACAAGTATCAGCACAGCCGATTGAATTTGATTATAAACATGGACGTATAAGTAAAAGGGGATATCAAACCTTATTTAAAGGTACTGGCATACATTACTTTGATAAGGGACATCAAATAACTAAAGAATTATTTGATAACGGATATTTCTTACTTGCATTTGATTTAACACCAGATCATAACAATATCTCACACTGTGGAAACTTAATAAATCAAGGTACAATACGAATTGAAGGTCGTTTCAGTGAAGCACTTTCTGAAGCAATTACGTGTTTAGCATATTGTGAGTTTGATAGTGTTTTGGAAATTGATAAAAATCGTACTGTATTACAATCATTATGAATAAAAGTAATATAGAAAATATTTTATATAATAATTTAGTAACTAAGAAAAATTTTAAAGGAGTTTTTGCATCAAATCAGCTACCTAGAATGTGAATATGGATTCATCATTTAAACCAAGATCACATTGGATTGTAATATATTTTCCTCGAAATGGGCCGGCTGAATATTTTTGTTCTGCAGGGAGTTCACCTATTAAACCATTTGTAAATTTTATTCAAATCAATGCATCCACATTTATTAAAAGCAATTTCCGATTACAAAGTGAAATTTTAATGTTATGCGGTGTTTATTGCTGTATATTTATATATTTAAGAAGTAAAAATATTTCTTTTAATAAGTTTTTTAATTATTTTGATATATATAATTTATATATTAATGATATTTTAGCTGTGCATTATTTTAAAAGTATTTTTAAGTTTCCTATAAATAAATTAAATAAAACAATTTAATGAAAATAATTTATAAATTTGTCTTTTTATTTCTATTATTTAAAATTTTACAAATTCATTGAATATAGTATAATAAAAAAACATTATTAATAATATGTAATAAACAATTATGTTGAATATTTTATTCTATAATATAATTTTATTAGTTTATCAATATCTTTGCATTCCTTGTCATAATAATTGCAACCACATGTATCTGGTCCCTCCGTTAAGTCATCTGTGGCCCATGGACAGCTCTTATAATGTACTCCGTGAATAGTTAATATTTTTTCCATATACTGGTAATGCTTACAATAAGGGATAAACTTAATAAACTGTTTTTTTATTATCGTCCAATAAAATATTATTAAATCCTTTTAAAAACTTTTTTGCTTTTATAACTTCCATAATTGTTTTCTTTTCCTATCAAATTGTAATGTAGACTATAAATAACTTTAATTCAAATTTCGATCCATTTATATATAATGGATATTTCTTTAAAATGAGTTAAAAAGATAATTCCATTAGTATAAATATACTCAATTAAAATTTTAAAGAAAGTATATTGTTACGAAAAGAGTTAATTTGCTCCACTGTGCAAGAAATCAACAATAATAAATGAGATGCAAGACAATTCAGCGCACTAAGCAATGTGTTAGAAAGAGACGGAAGATCATTCAGCTCACTGTGCAATGTTCGAGAAAGAGATGGAAGATCAGCACATTTAAACACATGAGTGCGAATGAGATGCCAACAGCATGCGTCTTTCACGAAACGAGTAGAAGTTTCTCGAAACAAGTCGAAGCTTGTCGAAACGTGTCGAACTGATGCCTGCAGTATATAAGGCCGCGCATCTGAGGCACTGTACTTCAGTTGTGATTTAATAGTGAACTAGTGCGTCTCGTGAGTGAACATTGTAAAGATAAATTGTAGTAATTCAGCAGTTGATATAAGTGATTATTCTTTAAGTTGTTATTTAAATTAATAAAGTTAATTAATACTAGTTGAAATAATACTAGTTAAAACCAAATAGTAGCCGCGGTAGCTCAGTGGTTAGTGCGTTGGACTGCGAGCCGAAAGGTCCCCGGTTCAAGTCTGGACTGGGGCTAACAACATCTTTTCATAGAAACATTTTTTCTATACCGCGCTACCTCTCGTCAGTAAATGGCAAACCTACGAGAGTAAAACCATTGCCTATGAAAAAGCTCTCACCCGCCGTTCGGATTCGGCAATAAACTGTAGGTCCCACCACTTTGAGTACAAATATAACACGCACAGCTCAAAATGGTGAGAGAGCTCGGCCGAAGTTCTACACAGGACTGTAGCGCCAAACTATTATTATATTATTATTATAAAACCAAATAGAAGTGCGTTTTTATTTTATACACAATCCAGCGATACGAACTCGTAGAACAGTTTTCCGTAGACTGAATTTTCGTAACATTGATGGTCGTAACAGAAGTGGGATTGTGATACAAAATGGTTAAATTCGAACAACTTAAAGTCGACCAGCTAAAGAAGGAGCTGGCGATCCATAATCTTCCAACTGTAGGTACGAAAGTAGAGCTACAAAAGCGTCTAATGGAAGAATTAGAGAACCAATGCATTGACCTCGCAGAGCACGAGTTTGAAGTGGAAGCTGCAACAGCGTCATCGAAAAATGTGGACACGGAGCAAAAAGTACAGTCCCAAAATTTTGATATGAGCCAGTTGCTCGGAGCTATACAACAACAGCTTCTGGAAAATTCGAACCGGATTGAAGAAAAACTTAAAACAGAACTTCAAGAAAATTCCAGAAAAATGGAACAGAAACTTCTAGAAAATTCCAAACAGCTTCAAGAAAATGCCAACAAAATAGAACAGAAGCTTTAAGAAAATTCCAAACAGCTTCAAGAAAATGCCAACAAAATGAAACAGAAGCTTCAAGAAAATTCCAATCAACTTAAAACAGAACTTCTGGAAAATTCTAACCAACATCAAGTAAAAATGTAGCAACAAATGCAGGAACATTCGAAACAGCTTCTGAAGTTTCTAATACACTTCATAGCAAAGTAAAAGATCTTGACGAGCATGTAAGGGATATGGAAGTTAGCGTTGATGATACAATTAATGGTATCGACCAGAAGCTCCAGAAAGTGCAAAAAGATTTCGAAGTGTTGCAAATAAATGGACCCTCACAACATGTTGTCAGTGGTACAAGGTTAAAGTCGCCGATATACGATGGAACCACAGCGTTAAAAATTTTCAAGCTGCAATTTGAGACCACGGCTGTAAGTAATCGATGGAATAATGAGGACAGCGTAGCCGCACTTATCGTGGCGCTTAAAGGAGGCGCAGCCGAAGTAATGCAGACTGTTCCAGGACGTGATCGAAACAGTTATTTAGCGGTTATGTTTGCACTGCATCGAAAATACGGCAGTGATCACATGAAGCAAATCTACAGAATGGAACTAAAGTGCCGAATGCAAAGAAATGGTGAAAAATTGCAGGCGTATGCAGCGGACGTCGAGAGGCTTGCGCATTTGTCGTATGCAGATTCAACGAGTGATTTCATAGAAAAGTGCAAGATCGAAGCCTTCGTTGACGGCATACGTGATCCGGAAACAAGACGTGCCACAGTGACAATGCCGAAAGTGACATTTACGGAAACTGTAACCACAGCGCTAACACAGGAGACAGCAACTACGTTATGCCGCCCAGCGCCAAAGGTCCGTAAACTAGATGTGGAGAATGAAGACCTACTTCAGGTAATTTGCCAAGCGTTAAAAAGTGGAGCTAAACCATATTACACTGCTGCCAATCGAGACACCCAATTTAAAGGTAAATGCTACAACTGTGATACATATGGGCATGTGGCACGTGATTGTCGTAAAAAACGCAAGCGCTCAATGAATTCATTTGCAAATGAACCCCGACATGAAGAAACCCAGGATCATGTCCAAAATAACGTAAATTTTAATCAATCTTTAAACTAAAACGAGTCAGTTCTGCGGGGCACGATTTGACTCCCATAACCAATTGCCCCAGAATCTCCATTTCGCAAATTGCTCGAAAGCCAAATAGCTTAACTGTCCAAGGACTCATTGATTGATACGGGAGCTTCACACTCAATAATAAGAAGTAACCTTGTTAAGGATAAAGTAGAGCCGCTTGTAGGAATAAGATTACAAACAGCTACAGGTGAAGAGGCCCCTATCAGAGGAAAGATTACCAAGAAAATAACGATTGGTACTACGACAGTTAAGCATGATTTTATTGTGGCAGAAATAGTAGACGAAATAATACTTGGCATGGACTTCATGATAAGGAACGGTTTCACACTAGATATAACAAGAAAAATTTTAAGTTATGCCAACACAGAGATCAAACTAAACATTGATTGTGACCAGAGCCCGAAAATTAAACAAGTTATCGCTCACGAAAATAGAAAAATACCACCTAATTCAGAAGCAATTGTTTGGGCGAAATTAAATGGAGATGGTGGGATAAGCAAGTTGTGGGTTATAGAAGCGAATGATGAGCAAATAAGCAGAAGTAATATTGTTGTCGGAAGAACATTAGTTGAAGCGACAAAAGACAAAGTTGCTCCAATAAGAGTTCTCAACATGGAAAACTCGTCCAAATTAATTAAAAAGGGAACAGTAATAGGTAGGTGTCAAGAGGCATCGGCGATTATAAATTGTGAAGCAAGTCAATCAAAAATCAACAATACACCGCAAATAGATAATAAATCTGCTCAAACTTTTATAAAAGAGTGGACCAAAGATTTGACTGCCAAAGAAAAGTGTAAAGTGCAACAGCTAATTGACAAATATCGGTGTATATTTGCTGAAAAGGGCCAAAAGGACGGCAGAACTGCCATTGTAAAACATCAAATAGACACTGGTGATTCTAACCCAATTCGTCAAGCACCAAGAAGGGTACCATTTGCGAAAAGAGACGAAGTATCAAATTTGGTTAAAGAAATGCACACAAATGGTGGAACCATCTGAAAGTCCATGGAGTTCACCATGGAGTATTGGTGAAAAAGAAGGACGGTAGTACTCGGTTCTGCTTTGATTACCGAAAACTAAATGATGTCACCAAGTAAGATAGTTTCACTTGAGAACCGATCACGCAGATGGTTACTTCAGTTCAAAGATCCGGATGGCTAAATTGCGCGTTGGATAGAACGATTACATAGCTACGATTTCTCAATCGAACATCGTAAATGAAGAAATCATGGAAATGCAGATGCTCTATCAGGACGCCCATGTAAACTAGAATGCAGATATTGTTCAAGAGCTGAAGGAAAAGAAAACATAATTGACATTCGTTTGCTAAATGTTTTGCCCGATGAAAAATGGATTCTGGAACAAATTCAAATTGATCAAAAGAGTGATCCCGACCTCACAAAAATCATGATGTTCAAGGAACAGCAAAGGAAACCATCATGGGAAGATATAGCTGCGGACAGTCCAATAACTAAAGCTTACTGGGCACAGTGGCAGATCTTAAAGCTAAAAATATGGTTGCTTATATCGTGTATGGGAACATCCGCTCGAAGTTTGATTGTTGTTCCCAAGTCAAAAATAAAAGAGATATTAGCGGAATACCATGGTGGATCTAGTGGTGGATCTAGTGGTGGTCATTTGGGCATTAATAAAACGGTCGAGAAGGTAAAGAAACGTTTTTATTGGATTGGATGCCAAGAGTCAGTCGGCGATTGGATTCGCAGTTGTCCGCAATGTGTACCAGCAAAAGGACCAACAGTCAGAAGTCGCGGCAGGATGCATCAGTACAACGTGGGAGCACCATTCGAGCGTATTGCCATGGATGTCGCCGGGCCTTTTCCAATCAGTGATGCGGGTAATAAGTATGTCCTTGTCGTCATTGACTATTTCAGCAAGTGGCCTGAAGTGTATCCCATGCCGAATCAATCAGAAGCCACAACAGTTGCGGATGCATTAGTTAACAACTGAGTAAGCCGTTTTGGAGTACCGTTGGAATTGCATTCAGATCAAGGAAGAAATTTTGAGTCTGCAGTTTTTAAGGAAGTATGCAAAATCCTCAGCATACACAAAACACGAACAACGCCTTTGCACCCGCAATCAGACGGCATGGTGGAGAGATTTAATCGGACTTTGGAAGAGTATCTGAGAAAAGTGGTTGATAAAAATCAAAAAGATTGGGATACACACATACCACTATTTCTCATGGCTTATCGAATGACGGTTCATAATACCACAGTAGCTTCACCATCTAAAATTGTTTTTGGAACAGACTTAAGATTACCTGCGGATTTAAAGTTTGGAGCGAGTCCTTCAGCTGAAATTCCTATACACAATTATGTTTCCAGAAAAAGTGAAGAAATGAACGAAGTGCATCAATTTGTAAGACAGCGTACACAATTTGCGAGTGATAAGATGAAGGCCAGATACGACTTGCGCACAAATTCAGAGGGATTTACGGAAGGAGAGCTAGTTTTGCTCTATAACCCACAAAGGAAGAAAGGCTTATCCCCTAAGCTACAAACTCACTGGGAAGGACCATATAAGATAATTAAAGGAATTAACGATGTCGTGTATCGGATTCAGAATACTGCAGGCGTTAGACGAAAAATGAAAGTAGTACATTTAGAAAGGTTGGCGCCGTATAGAGAGAGAGAGGATTAACATCTGTTCGGGACGAACAGATTTAGGTGGAGGGCAGTGTTTCGAAAACAGTTAATTTGCTCCACTGTGCAAGAAATCAACAATAATAAATGAGACGCAAGACAATTCAGCGCACTAAGCAATGTGTTAGAAAGAGACGGAAGATCATTCAGGGCACTGTGCAATGTGCGAGAAAGAGATGGAAGATCAGCACATTTAAACACATGAGTGCGAATGAGATGCCAATAGCATGCGTCTTTCACGAAACGAGTAGAAGGTTCTCGAAACAAGTCGAAGCTTGTCGAAACGTGTCGAACTGATGCCTGCAGTATATAAGGCCGCGCATCTGAGGCACTGTACTTCAGTTGTGATTTAATAGTGAACAAGTGCGTCTCGTGAGTGAACATTGTAAAGATAAATTGTAGTAATTCAGCAGTTGATATAAGTGATTATTCTTTAAGTTGTTATTTAAATTAATAAAGTTAATTAATACTAGTTGAAATAATACTAGTTAAAACCAAATATAAGTGCGTTTTTATTTTGTACACAATCCAGCGATACGAACTCGTAGAACAGTTTTCCGTAGACTGAATTTTCGTAACAATATAAAATTTGACTCAATAAAAAACTAAATAAAATTAAACATGTTTTAACATGTTCAATCTTTAAAACTTATAGTATGTTGTTTAAAAATTGGTCCCAATGGAGCCTTATGGCCCATTCATTCATATAAGCAAATTAAACGAATTAAATGACCATGACTTTGTAGAATAAAATATCCAATATCCATTATAGTAAAATTCACCTTGAATTAAATATGTGTCAATGCATTAATGCAGAAGTACATTTACCTGTTTACAAAAAAAAAATACCCACCAAAACATATATGTCTAATAATATCATTCATATAGCCATGTTTTAAATTACAATCTTCGTTCCTCAACAAAGTTTCAAATTGAACCCTTTGTTCCTCAACTCTCTTGATGAACATCAGAGTAGGGCATTATTGAATAAATTTTTATTCAAATAAATGATAACAAATATTTTTTTTATTTGTATTTTTTACTTTTCGTTCAAATATCAAATTTTTATCTTTCATCTTTTTATTTGACGAGACAAATAAATTATTTGTTATTTGTTAATTAAAATAAATTTATTTGAAATGTAAAATGAAGCAATAAATAAAAATAAAATTTGAAAATTATGTTCCAAATGAACTCCATGAGAATTTGTGCCATCATTATTGAAGTTAAATATACCAACAATAATAATAATAATGATAGTTCACGCTCGGCTTAGAGCTTTTCGTGGGCAGTGTGGTTTGCCATTGTCTGCCGAGAGGTAGAGCGGTATACAAAATGATTTTTATGGAAAGATGTTAGTCCCAGCCATTATAGCTGCAAATATCCTTAAAAAGTGCGTGGTTTTTAATTCACATTTTAATAAAATCTTTGAAAACAAAATCATTTGTATTTTTATTTGAACTTTTCAAATAACGAATAAAAAGATAACAAATAAATTTAATTTATTTGTTATTTGAAATACAAATAAATCAAAAATTATTTGTCACTCAAAATAACAAATAAATGAAAGTTATTTGATATCTTTTTATTTTTTATTTGAAATAATTTTTGCCCTACACTGATGAACATGCAAAATAAATCATCAAGTATAAAACTGAAATTTTAATTGCTTCTTTAAAATATACAACAACAAAATTATTACGTACATATATGTACGTTTATAAATATTGCCATTAAAAATGCTCACACCGAAATAATTATCCCAATACCAATATGAGTTGCAAATTTACTCTTTACGGCTGCATGCCTTCATAACATACATATAATATATATGTATGTATTAACATTAACAACATATGTTAAAATGTCATCCCAATGGCTTCATGCCATTATAATGTATATAGTACACATATAATACACCTGAAATTATACTAACAACTACTCTGTTACAAAATGATCCCTATTGAAAACAATAACAACACCTCTGTTAAAAAATTATCCGAACTGAAATACACTAACAATTACTCTGTTAAAAAGTGATCAATATTGTAAACAATAACAACATCTCTGTTAAAAAATGCTCCTCATGGCGCCTTATGGCTCCATGGAGCCCATTGAGCCGGAACCGGCGCAAACGTACTACTGTATCATGTTAAAAAATATTCCCTATGAAAACAATTAGAACACATTTAATAAAATATTATCCACCCATGTTAAAAAGTACTCCGTATGAAAATAATTAGAACGCTTTTGATAAAATATGATAAACACATCTTAAAAAATACTCCCTATGAAAACAATTAGAACAGTTTTGATAAAAAAATGATCTCAACTGAAATACACTAACAACACCTCTGTTAAAAAATGATCCCTGTTGAAAACAATAACAACACCTCTGTTAAAAAATGCTCCTCATGGCTCCTTATGGCTCCATGGAGCCCCTTTGAGACAGAACCGGCGCAAACATACTACTAACATCTGGTTTTCTTAGTGTATATTTAAAACTGTGAAGCAGTTTTATTATTATTTAATACTATTTTACACTATTTTATACTATTTTATGTAACAACCCAACATTATATTGAACAGATGTTGTGCGAGACTCGGACCTTCGAGACTCAATTCTTCTTCTTCTAAATGCACTCGTTCACTTTTTGTATAAAAGGCCGAGCACCAAGCATACAAATTTAATTCCACGCAAAGCACTCAACAGTGATCAACTTGTACAAATAATTCGGACAGTTGCATTTTGAGTTCGCCAAGCAAGAATAAGTTTATTCAAAATACCCAATAAAGTGTCGTTGAAACCCAAGTTTATTTTCTATTTTTTTATGCACGGATATAAGCAGCGTTCCACCGAATTATCTGCACGCCGTTTCAACTGGTTAAAAAATAATTGCACTAAAACGACTATATAGGAGACGTCTATAGCACCTATCTGAAGTAAACGCCAGAAGTGACATCTGCACCTTTATATGGAGAATTGTATTGGATAGCACATACCCTTTTCGCACACGATTGCTTTTTACCATCAGCAACGGTGAAAAACTTGCATGACCACATTTGTATTATTTACGAAAGTTGTCTTTATTAACCAAACTAAATTTTTTATTATTTCGAAATATTTTTTGTGTTATGCTTGGTTATTTTGTGCACCATATTAATTCTAGTTAGAGCCACTAATATTTAGTACAAAGCTCTAAAATGCATATTAAATGTATTTAACATGCAATTTTTTAGGTCTCTGAAACACCCTGTTCATTTTATTATACCCTACACTAAGAGTGAAAGGGTATATTCAGTTTGGTACGCCGTTTGTAACACCCAGAAGGAAGCATCTCCGGTATGGAAAAGTATATATATTCTTGATCAGCATGACCTCCTGAGTCGATTTAGCGATGTCCGTCTGTCCGTCTGTCTGTACGTCTGTCTGTCTGTCTGTTGAAATCCCTACTACTTTTAAAATTGAAGAGCTAGATAAATGAAACTTATAACTTAGATTACTAATATACCTACGCTGTATGTGCGAAAAAATTGGCGAGATCGGTCCATTGTGACCTATGATCCGACCACTTATGTTCAAATACATCATATAAAATGTACATATAAAGATCAATTTTTATGTATACGTGCTTAGGTAAACTTTTTTGGTCAAACATATATTGATATCATGCTCAAATACATGATAATAATGTTTTCCGGCGAAAAGACTTGTGGTTCACAAAAAAAAAAATCGAAATTCGGTACACCTACCCATTTGTAAATATGGGTATCAAATGAATGGAAATTCTTCAGCGATTGAATGTTTGTAGTTATTTTCAGGATTCGTATACCCTGGTGACCTATATATCACTTTGAATGGTAACCACACATATGTGTAGGGTATTTATAGTCGGCTTAGACCGACTATAATTTTGATAATCCTAACTATCATAATTACACCTACTTTAAAATTTTCCATGTGATCTAACCTTCCCAACTGGTCATTTTTGTCGTTCTTATTTTGCTTCATTCACCGTTGCTATCTTTGCGCTGGTTTACGTTTGTTGATATTTAATTTCTGTTTCAAATATCAAATGCGCTGCATATTTCGCGAGGAGATGCAACTCCACATTTGAGCCCCTGTAAGTCGCCGCCACAGCATTCCGAAGAATCGAAATTTCAACCATCATTCGATCGAGTATATTGAAGATTGCGAGCCGCAGCTCCTCGCTTATATGTTCCACCTACGAAGCTTCTGCTTCATGTAGGCGATCTTTGCATTGGCGAAGGCACCCATCTGCACAAAATTATAGGACAATTATTGATTTAATAGTACACAAAAAATAAATCTTTCATATAAACTCAATGGCAATGTCATGGTATTTTCTCAAGAATAATAGAAACAAAGATTGCGCAGAACGTTGTTCAAAAGTTGAATCTTCTGCGCGTGTACGTAGAAGTTTTTTGACAATTGTAATTTTTTCATTGTGTCAGAATGTTGTTGTAAAAAAAACAAAACCGTTCAATTATTTTTGAAAAAATTGCGTGTGATTAATAGATATGTGTGCAAAACTGCACTAAATCGGCCATCAAAACTAAAAGATAAGAAACCACCATCGAAATCCTCTAAAAACAAAATAATTCAACAGCATTTTTGTAGCTCCGGTCAGGATAACAAATATATATTTTAGATTTGAAATTTAAATTAACTGCTATCCACCCAAGCCCATGTACAGCAATATCTTGATCAGCACGAGAGTTGATACACCCACTAAAGAAACTGTGGGAAGCCTGCTTCCCACCAATTGTTTTGGGCAAAAATGTAAATAAAATAAATTTCAATGAAATAAATATTTGTATTTTATGAAATGTCTAAATTTAAATTTCCTTTACTTGAAATTCCATACTTTTTGAAGTCAGCAATACAGGGTGTACATGCGCAATGCGTAATCTTATTATTCTATTATTCTTGGTATTTTCTAGTATTTGATGGTATTTTCCGATTAAAATAATAATTTATCCTACTGACTATTTTTAATAGTAAAAAACTATTATTTATATAGTATTTTTTTCTGGGTGTAGTGTCGTCGATGGCAAAGCAGACAGAAAGAAGCCACATCGTGTTGAGCTTTTCATTCGTCACCATTTAAATAAAATGCTCATCAATCTTATTTATGTTGATGGCCATATCCATAGTATACTTACACTTTAGATGAACCGGTATAGCCAGATGAAATAACCACAAGAATTCTCATTTTACCACAGCAAATTCTCAAATTAACACAGAAGATATTTACCACAATTTCCCTCAACTTACCAAAAAAAACCTATATTTACCACAAAATACTACATTTACAACAAATTTCCTGAAATTACCACAACCCAATAAGCAATGAGTTTAATGTTCGATAAATTTGGAGAATTTTCTTTTACAACCAGTGTGGATGTAATGTCATGATCAAGCCGAATAAATGAATGTTATTCCAACGTTGGTTATCGAAGTTAAAAAAACTTGAGACGAAATTCACTACACAAAATTACTCAGTGGCAACTTGAGACGAAATTCACTACACAAAATTACTCAGTGGCAACCCAGTGACGTGTTAAATGAAATGTCAATAAGAAAATTTTCATTTTTCCGCCACTACATATACGCCACTGCATTCGCACAATCAGTGAGATCATCGTTTTTCGCTTGAATAAGAAAACAGATAAATCAATTAATATATAACTGCAGATCCAAACACGAAAGTCATCCCGAGAATTCTACTGCACGGAAAATGCACGATGAGCTGATATACAATATAAGTGGCCAAGGTTTATGAATACGTTTATGAAATATTAATATAATTTTCATTCAAACGCAGACACCATTGATATTTTGCGCGAACCTGGCAATTTTATACATCGCAGTGGCGCACGAGGCACGTCGTGGATTTTACTAGAAGTTCATGTACACTGCCACTGACGCAGGTGCTATTGCAGCTGTCTGTTATCTCACAGAAGCGAGAATCTAATGTAGGACATACTTTAATTCCTTTTAATATATAGTATTATAACTTATATGTGTTTTCTTTTATTTTATATCTAAACCTTTACTCAAGTAACCACTTTGTGGCAACTTAAGTGGTAGCCACACAGTTGCCATTAAAGTGTTTGTTCTAAATCATGCGAAATATACTTATTTGCCACCCAATTGCCAGTCAAAAAGCCCCGGGGTGAGGCTCAGTTGCCACAAATTAACACAGAAGATATTTACCACAATTTCCCTCAACTTACCAAAAAAAACCTATATTTACCACAAAATACTACATATACAACAAATTTCCTGAAATTACCACAACCCAATAAGCAATGAGTTTAATGTTCGATAAATTGGGAGAATTTTCTTTTACAACCAGTGTGGATGTAATGTCATGATCAAGCCGAATAAATGAATGTTATTCCAACGTTGGTTATCGAAGTTAAAAAAACTTGAGACGAAATTCACTACACAAAATTACTCAGTGGCAACCCAGTGACGTGTTAAATTAAATGTCAATAAGAAAATTTTAATTTTTCCGCCACTACATATAAGCCACTGCATTCGCACAATCAGTGAGATCATTGTTTTTCGCTTGAATAAGCAAACAGAAAAATCAATTAATATATAACTTTACGTTTCTGTTCACCTATTTGGAACTTGAACTGTAATTTTAACTTGAACTGTAATTTATGTGTAGATTAAAAATAAAAATAATAAAGATCCTACGCAGTGCCATTAACGTGAATGTTTGTCCTGTAAAAAAAATAAAAAATATACGTGGCATAATAATAGAAGTCTTTACGAACAGAGTTTTCGACAAACTACAACTCTAATTTAACAAACGGTTTAAGTTTTCGGGTTAAAGCTTATATTCTACCCCCTCTAATTTTTACGCGCACACAAAAAATGAAATTTATGAAAATTTATAAAAATTGTGATTTTCTTTATTTTTTAAATTATGCTTTTGCGGATGTATATTTTTGCGACACAACTTTTTACAAACATACGTAGTGGATGTTATGAATATGTCGTGTAAAATAATATACATTTATTAAATTTTAAAGTTAATTAGTTACATTATATATATATGTTCCTATTAGGTTCTTCATTCTATACTTGCCACATATATGGAATATAATACATTTTTTAATTTTCCACTATTTTACCACTTCATAACAACAAAGTTGGCTCCGCCCATTATCGTATGTGTTCCATTATCGGAATGTATGACTTATATATCACAGCATTGTGACATATTATTGCATTGTTCCACACATGTTCTTAGCCACGTCACTACGGAGTGAAAACGGAATGAAAACGTAATATTCGATTTACGTACAACAAACGGCATATGAACTCCGTATTTCCACATGCCGTAAATTTTCCGTTTTCATTCATATATCGACGGATCCGTCTTGTACATACCGTAAACGTACCGTTACAAACGGAATTGTGATTCCGTTTGTTTACGGAGCTACGTTAAAATGTTTCTTGAGATATTACTTGATAATTGATTGTATATATTCACAGCAAGACACTGCTGACCGAAACTTTAACATAAATGCGAAATGTTTGCTACTTACTTACACATGCAAGAAAAAGCTGTGTAAACGTGCGTAAGAAAGGGATGTAAACTAACACGTATGCAAAAGTTTAGATCATTTTTATCCCGAAACTATGATCGAAACTTTGATCATTGCTACACTCTAAGAAATCGGATTTAGAAGTACCGAAGTAACAATTTACTAGACAAGCTCATTTTATGGCTAGATTCTTGTACGAGAATGACGACGCTGCACTGGATAGAAAAACTTGAGTATTACTGGCTACGTTCGGATGGGGTTCTAGATTCTTGAATTCTAGCTACTTTCTAGACTGGCTATGAGGAAGGTAGACTGGCTAGGAAGACGTTTCGAAAACTTGCTCCTTTCTAGACTGGCTATGATGAGGCTGAACTGTCTAGGAAAATCTCTCCAAAACTGAATTGAGTTTTATTGCCAAAAATATCTTTAGTAAAAATTATTCTTATAATAAATTAATTTTTTAATTAATTATTGAGTTTTTGGAAGTTTGCAACTCTACTCAACACTGAAATGGTACTGTTTGTTTATTTCTACCGCAATATATTGTTCAACGCAATATATGAAAATTTATTGAAAGTTCTTTATTCCACGCAGTGTTATTATAACGCGAAATCATAAACAAATAGGAGACTGGAATTAGTGGCTCAAATTTGTAACATGAGTTCAAATCACACCTCGGACGACATAGCAGACCCGTCGTTTTTTGGACACAAGTGACCATCAGGTAAAGGTATCCTCCTATGTTTCGCTGCAAATCTTATTCTGTGATGGACCACAATGGCAAGCCGCTAAGTTCCACAGCTATGATAAATTGATGACACTGAGAGCTGTGTCAAAGTTGCGACAGTAGCGACAATGTGCCTGTAGAGCATCACGAAAATGTCATCGACAGCTTGAACACAGGTCATATTTTTGTTTTATTTTGTTTTTTGTTTATTTATTTGTATACTCTCAGAAAATAATTGTTAAAATTTACCAATAATGATTGTTGTTCAATTAACAATTAAAATTGTTAATTTTTCTTTTTAATTTGAGTGATGGTTGTAGCATTTTCTATTTAACAATCATTTTAGGAAATATTGTTAAATTTATTGTTCAATTGTTAAATTCAATTAAATTGTTAAATTCAACAATTCAATTTAAAAAAAAAAATCTTTTCTAATATACAGGCTTCAAAATATTTATTTTTTTTATTTCATATAAGACAATTAAAATTAATTTTTTATAAAATAAATCATAATATACAATTTCATAATATGTAATATACAATTTTTTAAATGTAGGCAAATATATTAAAACCATTTTTCATATAGATGTTTTGATTTTTGTCCTGTCTGAAGAGTATCAACCTGGAACGCCAAAGCGACTGTTATATGGTAGGCCGCTTGTGCACGTAAAACACGTTAAGAAGAAAACTAAAAGAGGTCTTTACTTAAAACTTTGTATTTTTAGTGAATAGATATAAAAGTATACAATATGTTAAAATATGTTTGATTTTTTTAACGGGAACCCTCGCTATGCATCAATTTCACATAATGTCCGTCCGTCCAAAGGATACGGAAAACACGTTAAAAAGAAAATTAAAAGAGCTATATACTATAAACTTTAGATTTTAAGTAAATACATATGTATAAAATATGTTAAAATGGTTTCATTATTTTAACGGGTACGCCTACACATTATATGATATTGATATAGTTCATATAATGTGCGTTCGTCCACTTGTACTCGTAAAACAAGTTAAGAAGAAAACTAAAAGAGCTACATACTTTAAACTTTGTATTTTTATTTAATACATAAGTAAGTATAAAATATGTTAAAATGGTTTCATTCTTTTAACGGGTACGCCCACTACAAATCAATTGCATATAATGTTCGTCCGTCCACTTGAAAATAGAAAACACGTTAAGAAGAAAACTAGAAGACCTATATACTTAAAACTTTGGGTTTTTACTGCATACTTATGAAGTATAAAATATGTTAAAATGGTTTCATTCCTTTAACGGTTACGCCCAAAATACATCAATTTCACATAATTTGCGTCCGTCCACTTGAAAATGGAAAACACGGTAAGAAAAAAAATTCTAAGAGCTATATACATACAACTTTGGATTTTCAGTGAATACATAAATAAGTATAAAGTATGTTAAAACGGTTTCATTTCATTAACGGGTACGCCCACTATACATCATTTTTTCCGAAAACATACACTTTTTGAGCACTGTGCGACGCCGCCGACGCACAAACAAAAAACAAAATGAAATCCAGAAGAAAAAAACATTGTTGCAATTTAAGAAAATGAATAAATCAAAAGTAACAAATAAAAGTAGTTAATACTATTAAAGATTTAGTTGTATTGAAATTATATTAAATTTATTCCTATTAATATTTTAATTAAAAAATGTGTAAATACAATTAATTAATTAGTGAAAACATTCATATTTTTAATTGAAATACGATTTTGTTTGCTATTAATATCAATTGTTATATATACGTACAATATTTTTTTCTGTGTATGACATCCCTGACTAAAATGTACGCTATTGGTTCAGATTTAGGTATCAAAAGAGGAGCAAATTCAAAATAAAGGAGACATAGACATCTAACCTAATTTTCAAAACTAAATCTGAGATAAAATACGTCCAAAACAAAGAGAGCGGAAACGAAAAATATTTTAAAATCAGTGAATCAAAAACCAGGTGAAGCAGAACTGATGACGCATCTTGTTCAGAAATTAGAAGAGACATGTCAAATCAATTTCGGACGTAATCTGAAACCCAATGGAAAATTGATGACAAATAAAACAAATGCATTTTTATGTTGTATTTTTTTATTACAGTGTTTTTTAAAGTATTTTTTACATTTTTTTTTATACATTTTGTATACATTTACATAAACAGGTCAATAGTAATATTTTAAACATTAATATGCACTTAATATTTACAATAATATAAATTTAAATTAATAATACAAATTAAAAGTATGATATCAGTTGTTGAGGCATTTACTGGTGATGAAGGCAGATACATTTTGCATGTGTCTGCGTTTTTCCAGCTATTTGATGCTGAGCTTTGCTGAAGTAGTACTCCGACATGTTCCTGCAAGATATATATATATATATATATATATATATATATATATATATATATATATATATATATATATATATTTCCTTCACTTGACATTACTTGACATTCTATAGTTTTTGACGTCAGCGTCAGCTATAGTTTTTGACAGGGTGTACATGCGCAATGCGTAATCTCTTATTACTCTATTATTATATATATATATATATATATATATATATATATATATATATATATATATATACCCAAAAAAATTCTGCATGAAAAATAATTAAAAATGTAGTTGAATTTAACTGAATTTTAGTTGCTGACCGTCCTAATAAAAATGTAGTCATTTTTGAATAAATGTTGTAGTTGTTTTTACTGCATCACTTTTACTGATGATGTATTTTAAACAAACACATTGCATTTATTGACATTTAAATGGATATTCTTATCCGAAAATGAAAAAAAAAATAGGAATATATGTATATATACTTTTTATTTATAATATATACAAATAATTACACTTAACCAACATGGTGACCACCGCAGCTAAGCCAGAAATAGTCGGACCGGTACTTGGCGTAGCATATGGACTTGATGAAGGGCTAACTTATTTTGGTTATGCATCGGTTGCGGCTGCGGTTGTTGCGACAATGCTTCGACCAGTGGCTGAATTTTTTCTGTTCCGGCAGAGCGTGTATGCCAATTAATCACGTTGCGTAGATGCATCAAATGAGCAGTAGCCCTCTAAGCCAGAAGTGCCTGAAAGAAGCTCACCAAAATTATCTGAAAATAGTTTGGTTTTAGTTTCTGGTGCTCAGCTGAATTAGTGTTTTGCTCGCCTACAACAGCTGCAATTGACACTCAACTATCCAGACATTGATATCCAGGATGTAGGAACGCCGTTAGTCGCCGATGGCTCCTTACATCTGCATGATGTTCCAGTTGTGTTCGTCGGCAGCAACATAAATTAAATGTTATGAAACAAATATATATATTAATATTAAATTAATCAAATGTGGCGAATTTTTTCTGTTCCGGCAGAGCGTGTATGTCAATTAATCACGTTGCGTAGATGCATCAAATGAGCAGTAGCCCTCTAAGCCAGAAGTGCCTGAAAGAAGCTCACCAAAATTATCTGAAAATAGTTTGGTTTTAGTTTCTGGTGCTCAGCTGAATTAGTGTTTTGCTCGCCTACAACAGCTGCAATTGACACTCAACTATCCAGACATTGATATCCAGGATGTAGGAACGCCGTTAGTCGCCGATGGCTCCTTACATCTGCATGATGTTCCAGTTGTGTTCGTCGGCAGCAACATAAATTAAATGTTATGAAACAAATATATATATTAATATTAAATTAATCAAATGTGGCGGACACCTGGCGAGAAAAATAATAAACAACTGCCCAAAAAAAAAGGTAGTAAAAAAATGTGATATGGCGACCCTGTCCCGAATGACAGGAACGGTGTCAGCTGACATGGATTGGCCAATCAGGAAGGTCGGGTAAAATTCAGAATTACCATCCTAAAATAAATAAAATAAGGTATTTTTCTCCGGAACTGCCAACATAAAAGAAAGGAGATGAAAAAAGGATAGTCATGAGTTCGACAGTCGGTGCTGGAGAAAAAACAGAAAAGAACATAAAACATGAAGACACTAAATAACAAATTATAATACCAAAAAAAATAAATTGTACATTATAATAAAACGTTAAGTTAAACCAAAAAAAATTACGACGTAAAAAAGTCACACATAGAGACATAATTAAAAGTACATGTATACGTAAAAAAAATATATATATGTACAAAAAAAGAAGTAAAACGAAGACTAAATGTTACACAACGAAAAAAACAAAAAACTTAAAAATGGAACCGTGAAACAAAAAAAAAAAGTTTCAACCAACAAAACGTTACACAACAAAATAAAAACTTTAAACATTAAATACGCTTAGACAACAACAAAAAATAAACGTTAAACAACTTAAACAACAACAGAAATAACACGAACATAAAAACAACAACAAAAAAATCCAGCCAACGGAGTACGAATCATCGGTCCACCAGCCAACTGAGCACCAGCCAACGGAGCACCAGTATCAACGAAGTACCGGCACTAACAACAACAGCAAGCAGTCATTTGCTTTGCCGCTACGAACTGTAGTCGCAATGGGCTAAGTACCTTAAATATTTTAATATTTCAAAAAAAATATTATACACATTTGTTTTAGTTTTAAGTGTATGTGTTTGTATTGTGATTGTCCATTATATGATGTGCTGTTCAAAAAATGTTGTACATAATAATCCCCATTGTAATAAAAACGAATATATAAATATTAAAAAAAAAGGTAAAAATACAAAAAAATTATTAGAAATTATAGGTAACAGAAACTGAAAGGCATATATATATATATATAGTTAATTGTTCAAGAAAAGATATTTATTATTTTAGATAAAATGAGTTTACAGTTTAAAGATTTTTGTATTGTGTGAACAAAATATTTAAAATTATTTTTCATATTCAAACAGATTTAAATAAACATACTTGATTTAATTTAACAAAGTATATTAACATAAAGTTAGAACATATTTAATTGTATAAACATTTACATATATTAACACCCTCACCCAATTAAATAAATCCTAGTATATCTCTGAATTTTATGAAAGAAATTCTAGGCAGAGATTTAGTGAAGAAATCTGCCACTTGTTCCTTGCTGCATTTATATATTATCTGTATCTTGTTATCTTGAACCAGCTCACGAACAAAGTTATATTTTATATCAATATGTTTCATGCGTTGATGTCCTTTTGGATCTTCTGCTATTTTAATGCAAGACATATTATCTTCGTATAAAGTAATTGGCGAACTAAAAGTAATTTTTAAATCTTCCAAAATTTGCTTAATGGATATTGCTTCGCATGCAGCTGTACATAAAGCTATGTATTCTGCCTCAGTAGAAGATAATGACACCGTCGGCTGTTTTTTCATCGCCCAGGACACACAACATCAAAATACTTTGAAAACACAGCCACTAATTGATCTTCTATCATGCGTATCATTTCCCCAATCCGCATCTGAATATCCACATAAAACATTATCGGATTTTGCATCAAATAGTAACTCCAAATCAATGGTTTTTTTAATATATAGCAATATACGCTTTAGATGTTGCCAATGTTCAGCAGTTGCACAATTTTGAAATTGACTTAAGTAATTTACAGATGTGCTAAGATCTGGTCGTGAAGTTAACATGACATACATCAAACAACCAATCAATTCTTTATAAGGTTCCTTGGTCAGTTTTTCAGAAGTATCTCTCTTTAAATTTATTTTTACTTCCATTGGTGTATCCACACCATTACAATTTTCCATTTCAAAACGCTTCAAAAGATTCAACAAAAATAATTTTTGATTAATTTTTAATGCACTCTTTTCTAAATTTCTGCTAATTTTAATTCCGAGATAAACGTCTGCTTCTTTTAAATCTTTCATTTCAAATTCGTTCATCAAAAGACATTTTACAACATTAATTTCTCTCAAATTACTACCAACAAGTATTAGATCGTCAACATATAACAATAGATAAACAATACATCCTTCAACTGTCCTTGAATATAGACAATAGTCATGTTTAGATCTCATAAACATAATTTTTGTTACATAATCATGAAATATTTCATTCCACATATTAGGAGCTTGCTTCAAGCCATAAATAGATTTATTAAGTTTACATACCAAATGTTCTCCAGCCTCAAAATCCTGAGGTTGCTTCATGTATATTTCCTTCCTCAAGAAGTCATTTAGGAACGCGGTATTCACGTCCATTTGATGCATGTGGTAGTTCATCTTATTGGCAATTGCTAAAAGTATTCTGAATGTTCCAATACGTGCCACTGGAGAATATGTTTCTTGAAAATCATATCCTTCCCTCTGAGTGAATCCTCTTGCTACAAGACGCGCTTTATATTCATTATGCTTGCCGTTGGCATCCAGTTTCCGTTTGAATACCCATTTACAATCAACTAATGTTTTGGCTTCAGGTTGCCTTGTTAAGATCCAAGTGTTTTTTTTATTCAAGGACCTCATCTCACATTCCATTGCCTTGATCCATTCTGCTCTATCAGATCTTGATTGAATTTCTGAGTAAGACGATGGAGCATCGCTTACAAAAATTTCAGCATTTAATGCCAAAACAAAATAATTGGATTCATCAAATCTTGCTGGTGGTTTTCTATCTCTATTGCTCCTGCGCAAAACTTGATCATCTTGCATTGACGCTGCTATAATTCTCTCCTGATTGTCTTGAACTTCTTCGTAATTGTCAGAAATGTCTTCATATTCACTACTACTGTTTTCATTATCTTTTTCCGAAGTATGATAATGTCCATTTTCTTGAATATTTTCACTCAACATTTCATTATTAGTCCGCTCTTCAATTTCATGAACTAATTGTTTTTCTTGATTCTTAGTTTTCTCTTTTTCTTCTTCATTAAAAATAACATCTCGAGATATTACAATTTTTCTTCGCTTAGCATTCCAAAGTCTATAACCATTACCGCTATAACCAATCATAATAAGTTTCATCGATTTCATATCCAACTTCTTTCGACTGATTTTTGGTATGTGTGAGAAAGCAGCACATCCAAAAATTTTTAAACTTGAAAGATTTGGCTTCGTCTGATTTGATCGGCTGGTGTCTGATTTGATTTCAATGATGCAGTTGGACTTCTGTTTGTTAAATAATTCGCACAGTATACTGCTTCATTCCACAAATACTTTGGTAAAGAGGAACCTGCAACCATTGCTCGCGTTTTATCCAATAGAGTCCGATTCATACGTTCTGCGGTTCCGTTTTGTACCGGTGTATGTGGTGCGGTATATTCTAAAGATATTCCAGAAGTAGAGCAAAACTTTTTAAACTCTTCGGATCTATATTCACCGCCGTTGTCACATCGCAGACCTGCAATTCTGGAATTCATTTTGTTTTCAGCCATTGCTTTGTACACCTTGAAACATTCAAAAACTTTGTTTTTGTTAGATATTATGTAGATCGACGTGAAATGTGAATAATCATCGATAAAAGTTACTATATAACTTTTTCCATCCCACGACATTGGCGTTATTGGTCCACAGACATCACTGTGTATCAACTCCAAACAGCGCGTAGTCTTCTTACTTTGAGTTTTGAATTGCTGCCTGACTTGTTTTCCAAGAACACATGACTCATAAAAATTCTTTGAATTAGTTTCGATTTTACCAATTCCAACAACCATTTGAGTAAGCGTTTTGACATCGTTGTAGTTTAAGTGGCCAAGTCGTTTGTGCCACAGATCAATCTGGTCAAGCCCATCCACTACATTATTATTTGCACCATTCGTAACTTTCAAGCAGAATTCGTATAACTTGCATTTTCTAGTTCCTTCTAGCACTAATTTGTCATTAAAGTACACTTTCACCATACCTGCATCAAATATTGTCTTCATACCAGCTTCTTCTAATCTTCTTATTGAAAATAAGTTGCATTTCATGTCTTTGCAAAGTAAAACGTTCTTAACATCGCATCTCAAATGTTGTCGATTCACCAACACGGTTCCAATGATGGTACCAACATTGCTTGCAACAAGTGAAACACCATTCTTTGCCACACCAATGACAACAGGATTTTCCAAGTCTGAGACGTCAGAGAAATATTCTTCGTTATTAACTATGTGGTCAGTGGCTACAGAATCAATATACCACTTAACATACACTTTCGATGACGCAATTTGAGCTTCTACATTTTCTACCATAAACGAGACTTCCTCATGATCTGCCACATTTGCCGACTTCTGTGTTGTACCATTGCGCTCCTTCTTCCACTTCAAGCAGTCTCTTTTCTTGTGGCCTATTTTACCACAGTAGTGGCATTTCCATTTAAAAACAGTACTCATGGCTACACTTTCTCTTGGTTTATCTTCCTTTCCGGACATACTCTTCTTTTCTTCATCTAGCAGTCTACTTTTTACAAAGTCCATCTCAAGCTGTTCCGGATTTAGTGTCTCAATAGCCGTAACTACTGTGTTAAAGGAGGATGGTAAGGTAAGTAATAAATGGCATATGACATCAAGTTTTTCTAATTTTGATCCTGATGATTTTAGTTGTCGAATGAGACTATCAAATTGAAGAAAATGTGATTCTATGTCTCACCCTCGCCGCATTTCATTGTTAGCAATTTCTTCCTCAATAAGAGCTGACTTGATATGCTTTTCTTTGCAAAGATACTAACCAGCGCATTCATAACATCAAACGCACTACTTTCCTCCTTAACATATTCCAAATGGGAATCAGCAATCCTTCTTATGATGATGGATTTTGATTTCTTGTCATGCTTCCGATATTCATCCACTTTAACTGGAACTGTTTCTGCTGTTACAATGGTTTCTACGTCCTGCTCAATGAATTTCCGCAATCCATGTTCATCCAAAACAATTTCCAAACGAAATCTCCAGTTATCAAAATTCCGCCCCTCGAACAATGCAATTGAGAACTTCTCTTCTGCCATTTCTGGGCCCATAACCAGTTAATTGTATTTATTATTTTAAATTAAATGAGTTTACAGTTCAAAGATTTTTGTATTGTGTGAACAAAATATTTAAAATTATTTTTCATATTCAAACATATTTAAATAAACATACTTGATTTAATTTAACAAAGTATATAAACATAAAGTTAAAACATATTTAATTGTATAAACATTTATAACATATATATTTTTAATATAGAAATTTAAACTTAAAAAAAAAGGAAAATATATAGTTAAACATAGTGATAGTTATTAGGTATTTTGGTGCCTAGTTGGCAGGGTAAAAGGATGGACCCATGTTTTTAGTCAGTCAAAAAAAAAGGATAGTTTGTAAAAAAAAAAATATGAAAAATGAACGAGTAAAAACACTTCGCTGTCAACGCAAGAACTCCGAAAAGATTGTTTTCACAATCTTTTGCCTGAGCGCTCATATTTCATTCAGAAAAGAGTCTTGAAATATACATTTTCTGATAAAAATGCGTCATTCAGACCTGAGCATAGTTAGAAGGCTCTTTGAGTAGTCTTGTACCGGAGCCTGAAAACAATCTAGCGGGAATAATTGCATGCACTTGCGTTGCAATAAAACAATATCAAATAGGTGTAAATATACAATATTTTTATATTTTTAATTGTAAATAACGGCGAATATAACAGTAAAAAACATAATTAATTTGCATAATCGCACCATGCTGCACATGTCATGCTGCGCAGCGACTTACTCTGCATTAAGAAAATGTTGCACTGATATTGGCTGCAGAAGTCTTGGCGGCATATATCCTTGGCTGCATATATCCAGCATATTCGAAAATAGTTCTCGATGTCAAATGTCTGCGACTGTGTTGCAGCTGCACATTGTTCGCACAACGTCATCTGTACTGCTTGAATTCAGTGTCTGCGGGAATAAATGGAATAAAGTATCTTAAGTTTAAAGTATCTTAAGCTTATGTTTAATTTTATTACTGACTTACCATAATAACTATGCGCCGCATCACACGTTATTTTTATCTTCACTATTTATTTAATTTTGTTTGACAAAGCGTTTGGCATTTGTCAGTATAATTTAATTTTTGAAAGAACACTTGTGAAATGAAATCAAAACATTCATCTTAGATTCAAGACACTGGAACCTGAGTGTAACTTGAACTCTGGCGTTAGCTGGGTTACCTTTAAAATTAACCCAAAACCTTTAAAAAGTTAAATAAAATATACTTACCTGTAAAAATAAATACAAAATTTACACTGCTAAAAAAATTAAAAATAGAAAAAGATACACGCTTACCATTAAAAATTAAAACAATATATAATTACCTTTGAAAATTAAAACAAAATATACACTTACCTTTAAAAAATTATAACAAAATATAGACTTACCTTTAAAAATTAAAACAAAATATACACTCACCTTTAATATTATTATAAAAAAAATATATACGTACCTTTAACAAATTATAAAAATATATACACTTACCTTTAAAAATTAAAACAAAATATACACTTACCTTTAATAAATTATAAAAAAATATATGCTTACCTTTAATAAATTATAAAAATATATACACTTACTTTTAATAAATTATAAAAATATATACACTTACCTTTAATAAATTATAAAAATATATACACTTACCTTTAAGAATTGTTCCGTTGTAAAAAATTTATTTTCATTATACTTTATTTTAAGAATAGAAAAATGTTTGTAAATAATTGAAATTTGTATGTGTATTCATTGTATTTAAACATGTTTTAATTTACAGATTAGTCACGATGCGGTCAAATAAGGTGCGGATTGGTTTAACTTTAGTCATTTTTAGGGACATTTCTTAGTATTATCTTTTTCAGTGTTGCCACAGAGGGAGGCAACGGCCCAAACATCTTGCCCATGTAGTTAGAGTTATTTTTTTAAATTGGTTGTAGTCGGTTTGTGCTTGCTGTAGGCATAGAAGCCACCTTTTGGGATAAATCCCAAAAATGGGCTTTCTCAATCGCAATGGGAATTGGGATTTCCCATGGGATATTCAATTGATTTGGGATTTTTTTTCCCAATATAAAAAAAAATCATTTAATAGCAATTTCAAATGATTTTTTAGTATCTATAATTATATAATTATATATATATATATATTGTTTATAATAAATAAATTTAATTATTATGGATATATTAAAAAAAGTAACCGTTTTAGATCCAAAAAATATAATAAATAATAGCATTATACCATTAGTTTGTTTAGTTCCGCACATAATTAGCAATGAAAATATTAACAAAATTCATTTAGAATTTAAGAAAATTAAACAACACAAAGAAAACAATGATTTAAATTTTACAAAATTTTGGCAAGCCATTTTAAATTCTAAAAATGAAAATAATAATTTTCTGTGTCCTGAAATGCGAAAACTAATTTCATTTATTTCATGTTTGCAGCACTCTTCTGCAAATGTGGAAAGGATATTTTCTCATTTGCTGTATAAAACAATCGATAACTCGGAAAAATATCGAATATCCGATTACACATAATTTTTTTCGCAAACAGTTCCACATGATTGCATACTCGAAATATTGTTTTGAAATATTCTAAATTTCGACTCCTAGTACAAATGCACCTCCTCCCAACTAGAACAAAATACGAAATGTTATCTATGCGACTATCGTTTTTCAGGTGACTTAAAGGTTTTTACAAAAGTTATCTATTAAGCATCGTATAGATATATCAGAAAGGTAACTATTAAAAGTAAACAAATCGGGATAATACCCACATAGTGGCACCTCTGAACTTAATACTTCAAAGTTGGCATTCGTTTTTTTTTGCTGCAACATATTGTTTACTGGTTTTTGTGCTCCGCGTATTTTGTGTGGACAAAAATATCCGACTGAGTGTAAAAATATTAACCGCGACGAGTAAATTACGTTTATGAATCGTTACAAAATCGGATCTCTGAAATTGAAAATGTTTGTGGATAGTTACTTACTGCAGGCGTCATTCTATCGTGTGAGGAGGTGTCTCAGGACGTGACTGTGGCAGCGACAAACAGTGCAGCTAAAATAATTTCAAATAAAAATGCATTTAAATTTAAAACACAGCTTTTGGTTTTTCATTATTATTGTCTATTTTTATATATATTTTATATGTATTCGTTTGTCATTTGATTATTTCCATCAATTTTTGGAAAAGTAAATAAAAGAATGACAACTTAATACATTGATAATAATTTATCATATTTTACATGTGTATTGGTAGTTAAAAGGGTAAACTAAAAGCTGTATTTAAGCTATCTTATCGGGTGTCTAGAGGACAACTTTCTGATGATGCCTTCTAATAGTTGACTTAAACATAACTTTTTAGTTATCTTTTCGAGAGCTAAAAGTCAACAAAGAGGCGGACATACGTAAGTCATTCCGATACCTATTTCATCACTTTTACGACAACATTTGGATATCGTATTTCAAAATAAAAAAAATTTAGCATATCTTATTTTTTGTCCCTAATAAACAATCCTAGGGGGTGAGAAAAGTGAAAATAGAAAAAACTGTCAAATAAGTGACACAAAATATATATATATATATATATATATATATATATATATATATATATATGTATATGTATATGTATATATAAATATATATATATATTTATATATATATACCCAAATAACAATGCCAACCAGTAATTGGCCAGTAACGTGCCAGTTTTACTAAAAGCCACCGATATAATAATCCAGTAACTGGCGAGTTTTACTATAAGCTGGTCTAGTTTCTAGCCATTAAAACTAGGTCGGAACTTGTTAGTGGTGTACGTAAGTCGTTTACTAGTCAATATATAAAATTCTTTAAATATTACAAAAAATTTATTGATTAGTTTAGTGTTACTTTAAATAAACAAATTCATACAAATTAAATATATATATATATATATATATATATATATATATATATATATATATATATATATATATATATATATATATATATTCACATATCTATACAAATATATACAAATTATACAAATATTTACAAATAATACAAGAACAACGCAAAAAAGGCATTCCTTACAAAAAAAAAAAAGTTTCTGACAAAATAGTAAATTTAAAGTGACTACGTTAAATTTTTTAATTTCTTGCGCATTCCATCCCAGTCTTTTGAGTTTGTCAGCACTGCTGATAATGCCCTGTCAAACTCGGTTTGCCATGGGATTGTGCCGGACTCCCCATTCTGAGTTCGAATAAAATCTAAATAAAACAAAATAAAATCCAAAATATTTTCTATATAAAATTAGAATATTATACGTTACCTGAAATACATTGTGCAAAACTACATAAACATCTTTGTCAGGTACCTTCTATTTCGCTGTGTGTGTGAGTGCCACCTCTCGAGTCAAAGTGGAACGTAGTATCGCAGTTAAATGTTTAGTCAACGACCTATTACTACCGTACATAGTCGACAAACAATTAATGTAAAATTTAAAATCCCGGACGCTTTCGGCAGACTCTTCGTAAAACGTCCACACCGCAAAAAGAGAAATTGACGCTGTATTAGTCAATTTCTCTTTTTGCGTTATTAGATGCAAATTCAACGAGCATATAGAAGTAGTCTGTTATTGAATTTTTATTCTATAAATCTATCTATTATCTTTCTTACCTTTATATTTATTCCATACATCCTTGGCGTGTCCTTTTTCACAGATATTAATATTCAACAACTATACTTCTGCACTTCGTAGTAGTGATGAGAATGTTATGAGTACTTCATATTTTGAAAGTTTAATTCTTCTACCAAATTTCTTTATATGAGAATTGTAATATATATTGGCTGCATTCAACAGTCTGAACTGTTTTGCAACTGTTGAGTATTTTGTGTCTGAATTTCATGCTAGCCGCGGTCATTTTTCCATCGAAAATTTTGTTCGTTACATTTGAACTACCACTGTTATCGACAACATTTGATGACATTCAGTCACAGTTTAACAGTTTAATTATATCATGATTTTATTGGAATATTGGAAAAGTTAAAAATATATACACACATAGAAAATTATTGTCGAATCCGACAATAATTTGAATATATTTCATGTTAAAATGGAACCACAAATATTATTATGAAATTATTGTCGGATTCAACAATCAAATTATCAAACAAGTATTGAACATAAAATTTTTGTTTTTGAAAATTTGAATTGATAATTTTCATTTTGCTTTGAATGGCATTCTATAATTTTCAAATATTAAAAGCAATTACTGAAATGTAAACCACAAATTTGAAATATTATTTGGAATTTATTATTTATTTCCTGTCTCTACTCATAACAATTTCATGCGTAATTACATAGCACAAGGTGTTGACCGCCTTTTAAATGCTTAGCTTTTTACTTAAACAGCAACGGATTCCATGACTTTCGTTGATTCAGAGCCATAGAATAGTCCATGTGCAATGGAAAAGCAGACAGTTGGTGATCTCACCCCAGGACAGTGTCCGCACAATCGTGATCTTCAGTCTTCAGGGAGAAGGTCATCTTGGTTGTATAGGTGGGTCGTTTTATGGCCGATGGGGTGCCGCAGTTACTACGCCTGATTTGCAACTAACTTCGTCGAATTTGCCACAGTCGTATACTTCAGATCGGTCAGCCCGTCGTTTATTGAAACGTCATTTCTTGCAGACTGCCGCACAGCTTGGCCAGACTCCGAAGTGTGTGAAAAATTTAACTTGATGTCGGAGTCTCATGCACACATATTGAATTTTTCTTATGTTTAATTTAAAATGTAAATCAAAATTAATAAATATTTTATAAGTCAAACTAATTTACTACGTCAAACCACGCCAAACAATAATTTTCTATGTGTGTACTTTCGTAATTTGAATTATTTAAATTTTTTAATTTAAATAATAAAATGGAAATCGTTAAAGAATTGAGTATCTACACTGGTCTAAGACTTACCATTACTATCCAAAACATTTATATTTTCACTCTCCCAAAGATTTATATTTCTTGTAGGAATTTCAATGTCGGATTCTGAACTTTCATCTTATTTGAAATTTATAATATTTAAAATTAATTAAAATAACACGTATAATTTTTTTATATGTACTTACGGTAACTATTTAAATTCCCCAATACATATTTGCGTCTTCTTTCTCTCTGTTTTCGTAAATTAGCAAGTTTTCGTTTTCGATCCATTATTTATTACTACTGTTTAAAACGTCAGCTTATTTTTAACCCAGAGCAGAATTTGAAATTATAAATTATATACTTTCGATGTGTGAAGGTGAAAAAATTTTGGAGAGCTCAAAGAATTCCAGTCAACTTCTTATTTTTATTTGTCACTGACTTCGAAAAACATTTAATTGCCCGAAATGTGACAAAAAAATAAAACGAAAAATTTTTGTCTTTTCTACTTTCCTCAATTTTCTTACACTCACCTTGATTACACCTTGTATTAATTACTGTTTTGGGCAGAATTTTAATTAAATAAAAATAAAACAAAATAAAAATGCGGAGAATTCTCTGACAAGATTACAACCATTCTTATTTCTAACTTTTTCAGAAAATAACTTGTCAATGGAAATTGTTCTTGGCTAGTTAAGCTATAAGGCTCAAGTTTAGCAAGTAGCTAGTTTTGAAGACATTTTCCTAGTCAGTTCAGTATTATCAAAGCCAGTCTGGCAAGTAGCTAGTTTTTAAAACGTTTTCCTAGCCAGTTTCGCCACATCATAGCCAGTCTAGAAAGTAGCCAGTTTTCAAGACGTTTTCCTAGCCAGTTTAGCATCATTATAGCCAGTCTAGAAAGAAGTTTCTGTACACTGCCACCGGTGCAGGTGCTGTAGAACATACTTTAAATCCTTTTAATATATAGTATTATAACTTATATGCGTGTTCTTTTATTTTATATTTAAACCTTTAATTAGGGAAATATATGCGCTTAAATTCAAGTGTAATTTGAAGGTCGAATCACATTTTATTTATAGCTTACAATTAAGTTAAACCTCGAATGTATATTGAATGTCGGAATTCAAGTTTAGGTAAAGGCTAGATTCAATTGGATAAAAAGGTACCAGTTTTGCTGGAGAACGTTATGGTTTTCAAGCTTACAATTACAAAAAGTTGAACGCTTTTCTCCAGTGAAAGCTTCGATAACCATGTTCAATATAAATTCGATAATCACTTAATATCCTGGTTTTTGGTTTATTGGGTACACCCAGAAAAAAATCATGGTAAATTAATAGTATTTCAATAGAAAAAAAATCATTTATACCATTAAAACTGGTCAATAGGATGCGTCCCATTAGTTCAGTTATATTGAAACTGTTAATACAATGTGTGGTTCTTCCATTAATTTTATAATGTGATATTTTAATTACAATAAGAAAGACCTATACAAATTTAATGGTACGTATTATTAATTTTATGGTAAAGTCGAATTACATTTTCCTAATAATTGATTAAAACTAAAATTTATTTTAGTTAATTTATTGTATAGTTTATTTTAATAAAATGTCGAAATTGATATTCATTTTTACAACACACACATAAAAAGACACTTCTTGCTGCAAAACATTATAAAACTTTTAATGTTTGCTTTGGTTTCCAATAATTGATTGTAGTACTTGAGTCTGCAGTTATTTTTGAGCCCGTTGAAGAAGTTTGATGTATTATTTATTTTCTGTAATACATAAAAATATAAATATAAATAAATATATAAATATAATTTATTAACATTAAATACATTGAGTCCTTACCAATGTCGCGTTTAATAATGTGGATTATTACAAAAAATACATGCGACCATTTTGAGTAAACACGCAGAATGACGTACAAAACGAACATGTTTGTATTCGTTTTAGGTTTTTTGCACCACGTTTATTATTATAGGAGGAAACCATTAAAACAACAGTATTTATTCTATTTAAAATAATAATATTGAAATATTTAAATTTATGGTAGTGAATCTTTCAAATACTATTGAATTAATTAGAAAACTTTTGATTTAAAAAGAAAAAACGATTAATACATGAACCATAAGATCAATGGTCGTACCATAAAGTACTTAATGGTACATTTTCTTCTGAGTGTGGCTAGTTTTCAAAACGTTTTCCTAGCCAGTTTCGCCACATCATAGCCAGTCTAGAAAGTAGCTAGTTTTCAAGACGTTTTCCTAGCCAGTTTAGCACCATTATAGCCAGTCTAAAAAGTAGCTAAAATTCAAGTGGTCTTCCTATCTAGTATTGCCTTCTTACAGCCGCAGCAAAACCCCACCAGAAAATAGACAGTAATACGCAAGTTTTTCTATCCAGTGCAGCCCTGTCATTTTCTGACTAGAAACTAGACAGAAAATGGGCTTGTCTAGTAAATTGTTACTTAGGTATATATATATACAAGAATAATAGAATAATAAGATTACGCATTGCGCATGTACACCCTGTATTGCTGACGTCAAAAACTATGGAATGTCAAGTAAAGGAAATTTAAATATAGACATTTCATAAATTACTACTATTTATTTCATTGAAATTTTGTTTTTGAAAACATTTTTGCCAAAAAACATTGGCTTCCGGCAGTTTTCTCAGTGAATGCTGATCAAGACATTTCTGCACATGGACATTGCAACAACATTCTGGCACAATGGAAAAAATTACAGTTGTCAAAAAACTACTACGAACATTTATATATATATATATATATATATATATATATATATATATATATGTATATATATATATATATATATATATATGTATATATATATATATATATATATATATATATATGTATATATATATATATATATATATATATATATATATATATATATATATATATATATATATATATATATATATATATATATATATATATATATATATATGTATATATATATATATATATATATATATATATATATATATATATATATATATATATATATATATATATATATATATATATATGTATATATATATATATATATATATATATATATATATATATATATATATATATATATATATATATGTGTGACAAAAATTAACAATAAATTAATAACAAGAAGAATAAAAATTTATCAAAAATTGGCAAAAAATTTATAAAAAATTGAAGTTTTAGTATAAATTAGGTTATATTCGTAAAAAGTTGAATTCTTAGTAAACATTTGAATTATTAGAAAAAATTTAAATTTTTAGTAACAATTGCAATTTTTACCAGGGCTACTCTACTCTCTGCGGTTCCAGTGCCGGTTCTATAAAAAAATAAAGAAATGGTTCCGGTACCGGTTCCGGTTTCGGTTCTATAAAAAATAAAATAACGATTCCAGTTCCGGTTTCACAAACAAGCCAAAATACGCAATAAAAATATAAACATTATTTTATTTTTACGTAAAAACATTATGAAATTTATATACATATCTATCTATGTATATAAAAATTAATTGCCATACAATAGTCTCGCAAAAACATGAGAACGAATCGACTGATTTGGATGATTCTTTTTTGTTTTATTCGTCTCAATACTGGGAATTCAAAAAACTCCCATGGAAAAGTCGGAGAATCGAAATTAGTGTTTTGTATGAGGATGCATTAAGTGCACCATCAATGGGAATTAAATTTTAATAATGAGGATTCGTCGACTACGGATAGATTGGACAATGGGGAGTGGCACGTCCCATGCAACCAAACTGTTTTAAATGCTATTACTCCTGACCTCCTAAGAGGAGATTTTAATAATATGACGCGATATGCTTTTCCCTTGAGACGTTTTTCACATGTCGAAGATGTAAGTAAGGGCATTTTAGTTTGTTGCATTAAAAAACATATTTTTTCATCAGTAGCTCGTTTCTGTATTTGTTTTCGATCGCAGTTGTCGATTAGACGTCACAATGACGTCATTTTCATTTTTAATGTTTCTGTAAAATATTGAACGTTTGAATCGATTCATTTTGACATATTCCAATTTCACTTCAGTAGGAATTCTGATCACTGTTTCTATAAATAAATCGAATCGTTTTGAATCGATTGTATTTCTCACTTGCTTTTGACTTGGTGAGAACCCAACTAGAACAAAATACGAAATGTTATCTTTGCGACTATCGTTATTCAGGTGACTTAAAGGTTTTTACAAAAGTTATCTATTAAGCATCGTATAGATATATCAGAAAGGTAACTTTTTAAAGTAAACAAATCGGGATAATACCCACATAGTGGCATCTCTGAACTTCATACTTCAAAGTTGGCATTCGTTTGTTTTTGCTGCGTCATACCGTTTGCTGTTAGCCTTTTTGTGTCCCGTGTATTTTATGTGACAAAAATGTCCGATTGATTGTTAAAATGTTCCGCGACGAGTAAATTGCGTTTATGAACCTCTACAAAATCGGGTCTATTAAATTGAAAACGTTCGTTTTTTACATCATGCAGGCGTCATTCTACCGTGTGAGGAGGTGTCTCAGGACGTGACTGTGGAAGTGACAAACAGTGCAGCTAAAATAATTTCAAATAAAAATGCATTTAAATTTAACACATAGCTTTTGGTTTTTCATTATTATTGTCTATTTTTATATTTATTTGATATGTATGAGTTTGTCATTTGATTATTTCCATAAATTTTGGGAAAAGTAAATAATTGAATGACAACTTAATACATTGATTATAATTTGTTGTACTATTTTACATGTGTATTGGTAGTTAAAAGGGTTAACTAAAAGCCGTATTTAAGCTATCTTACTGGCTGTCTAGAGGACAACTTTCTGAAGATGTCTTTTAATAGTTGACTTAAACATAACTTCTTAGTTACCTTTTCGTGAGCTACAAGTCAACATAGAGGCGGACATACGTAAGTCTTTTAGATACCTTTTTGATCAACATTCGGTTATCGATAACTTTTTAAAGTTAGCTTAAAGTTAGGTTTTGGGTATCGTTTGTCTGGTTGGGAAGCCTCTCGATTTTAAAAATGATTGATATTTGGTTGGAAAATACATTAGTTTTCGAAATTTCATAAACTAAAGCGCAGAGATATGGTTAAAAAACGTATTGCAGCAAAGACAGAAGTGTGGGCAAGGGACAGTTCACGTCCAAATATACTAGAAAAAACACTGTGTTGTTTGGGAGACAATTGCAAGTGAATTGAATGCCATGGGATGTGCAACTTACTCCCGTTTCCATAAATGACGATAGGTCATTTGCAGCATCTTTGGTGAGCCGAAATAACTCCATAAAACGCGTATCGGGAATATAAAATAGGGCCGCCGAGTCCTTTAACCGACACCTCTTAAAAGGAATCATATTGAATACGAATTCAACTGCGTATTGTTTTATGCATAATTTTTATACAGAAACAACAATTATCACACAATCGAAAATAATGGAACGAAACGATGTGACGTCACAGAAATCGACAATTTGTCGAATGAGTTACAGAAACGAAGTACAGATAAGTGTTCTTTAACATGGAAACAACACAAAAAAGTCACCATAGCAAATTTTAATTTACTCAATTTAAAGTCGGTACACATGCATTATTAGGCATGGGACGAAAAGTTGTCGAGACGGAATTTTGAATTTCCTTCAGCATATGCGGTTTGGATAATTTGATAATTTTTATATGTGGCTCAATATTGTGTCAGACTTGTGTCAATATTGGTATATCAAGGCCTGTGTGGAGTCTGTGAGTGACGATTGTGCCAGGCTTGTGTCTAACCTAAAATAACAAGGCCTGTGTAAAATCTAGGAGTGACGCTTGTCCCAGTCTTGTGTCGAATCTAAACTAATGAGGCTTGTTTGAAATCTGAGAATGACAAATGTGCCAGGATTGTGTCTAGCTTGATATATCAAGGCTTGTGTGGAGTTTGTGACTAACGATTGCGCTAGCCTTGTGTCTGGCCCGATATACCAAGCGTTGGTAGTCAAGCTTGTAACAAAGCAGGCACTTTTGTTGCAGCCTGGCAATTCCTACCTGGGATGATAAGGGGCTAAATAAACTTTATATAAAATAGAAAATAATTTGTGTTTGTATTCAAACGTCGTAGGTCTCATTCCTACATGTATGTTTGAAACTAACAAAAAAATATTGGTATAAAAAAGCATATGTATATGCATTATATGAGAATTGACCATTTATAAAGTCACATGATTTTATAGTCGTATTTAAGTTTCCTCGCGGGGACACGATCTTAAACGTAAGTACCGTCAACATTAATTATAAAATACATCTTTTAAGAAATAAGTGAATGAAATATTTGTCATATATGTTATATAAAGATAATTTGCAAAACTCATCATTTTTAAAATCTCATTGTCCACTTGTGTAACTCAATTAATATTTATTTTTGTTTCCAAATTCGTTGTCCAAATTGATTTAATTATTATTTTTTTGATATATTAATTTCTGATCTAATTAATTTAGAAATGTTTCCAGTTCCAGTTTCGATTCTGGTTCTGGTTTTCTGTTCCAGTTCCGGTTCTATAAAAAATAAAATAACGATTCCAGTTCTATAAAAATTAAACGGTTCCGGTCCGGAACTGGTTCCAGTTCCACCCGAGCCCTGATTTTTACTAAATATTTTACATTTTTAGTGAAAATTCAAATTTTTAGTATAAATTTGAATGTTTATTATATATTTGAATTGTTAGTAAAAATTTTAAGTTTTGATTTTATTAGTAAAATTTGGAATTTTTAGTAAACATTTTTGATTTTAGTAAAAATTTCAATTTTTAGCAAACATTTCAAATTTTATATAGATACCCAAGAAACAATTCGTTCCGCTTATGTTCCGTTGTCGGTACAGCAACACGGACTCATATTCCGAAAACATGCTGATTTCTGAATCCGGAAACGTATTAGAGAGCGGGTTTTAAGGAACATCGAAAACGTATTCGAATCAGATGAAAATCCGTTATGACGTGCCGAAAACGTGCCATTGTATCGTACTTTATGCCCGATTTACATTGTATCTTCTGTGAGTCTCACTGTATCTTCTAGGGTTGTATTTTTTCAAAAAAAATACTATTTTTATATGAAAATTTAAAAAAATGCAACCCTAGAAGATACAGTGAGAATCGGGCATTAAACTGAATGTAAATCGGGCATTAAACTGAGTACAAATTTTTATAGTACGATTGAAGTCCACCGAAAACGTGCCATTATCGTACCGTATTTCTTAAGAAAAACGGAGAGGAATGCAACAAAACGTACCATAAACGTGCTGTAAACTGAGTGGAAAAAAATAAGCTTACTTAAATATTATTTATATTTGTAAATTAAAACAATTACATTATATTTTTGTATGTTATTTATAATTGATTATTTTCATAATTAATTATAAACAAAATTTCATTATAATATTAAGTTAATTATTAAATCAAGATGGTTTACAAAGTAGCAATTTCCATCAAATCGGCTGACCACCTGAGACTCTTAATGTGGGCGTTGTGATCTCATCATTTCCATTGAATGGTGAGCCAGCTCGTCCTTTCTGCAACAATAGATTCAAATCTTTCGCGATCTAAATGGGTAGCCTTGATGTTGGGCACCACCTCGTCATGTGACTTATCAATGGCTCAATGGCTACGCTTATGTTGTGCGAATTCTTGTACATAATCATCACCTTTTCGGCATCCAAAACAGTTTGTAAACCGCAGTTAAGGCTGCTGCAGATAATCATGGGAGCAGTTAAACAGAATAGATGCAACCGTTACTTGATTCGTTTGTATTGAAGACATTGATTTCTGCTTCCATGATCCATGGCTTTGTTCCACCATTAATAATCCAAAGTGTCCTTTGCTAGTCTGCAATGATGAAGACAATATATATTAAGAAAATATTAACTATATTTATGAGACTTATCTTTCAATGTCCAGCTGCATGTCGGCTCTCTGCGCCCTGCTTCGCACTATTAAATGATTTTTGACTTCATGTTTCAAACACTCAGGCTACAACGGAAGAAAATCGGTACCGGCGAGACGGAGTATTAACGGAAAGAAAAAGGTGTAATCCGTCTACACCGGCACGAAAACGGCACCGTCAAAACGGTGTTCAAACGTATTATTTTCGAAATACAAACGGAGTCGAGCTATTTATCGGTCCGTTATCGTTCCGTTTTAGTACCTGCTTATATATATATATATATATATATATATATATATATATATATATATATATATATATATATATATATATATATATATATATATATATATATATATATATATATACCCAAGAAACATTCATACGGAGCTCCGGCACAAACGGAATCACACATACCGTCATAGCCGGTACGTTAACGGCACGTTGAAAATGTATCCGTCGAAGCAGATACTAAACCGGAACAAAAACGTACCATCAGATTGGTACGACTCCGTTTGTATGCCGGCATTTTCCGTATTTCGAAAATAATACGTTTGAACTCCGTTATGATGATACCGTTTTCGTGCCGGTGAGTACGGATTACACCATTTTCATCCCGTTAATACTCCGTCACGCCGGTACCGTTTTTGTTCCGCTATAGCCTGAATGTTTGAAATATTAACTGAAAAGTCATTTCATTGTGTGCAGCAGGGCGAAGAGGGAAGATGTTACACGACTTCAAGACACCAACAGATAAGTTATACACATTAATTAAAATAAGAATAATATTTTTAACTTGATCTTTGTAGATTTGGAGCAAAACCAGGAATGCAGTTGAAAAATTGTTGGTTTATAGCAACAGAAATATAAACTGGTTAAATTCCGCGAGGGCGTACCGAAGCTGACTTTCATGTAATTATGGATCAATGTAGCCTCGATTGCGCTTAGCAAATACACCATTTTTAACAGTTCTTTTGGTGTCGAAATGGAAGACTATGTAGGATTCGTCCCCGCACAACGCGTTAGCATAATCTCACGATTTTACGAAAGCACTGTCTCTTTGTCTAACATATGTGATCTTATTAAACTCCTCAAAGTAAACTTTAAGTTAATACAATTTTTTCCTTTACAGATCAGTGGTACTTACACTCAGCTCTGCAGTATGGCTTTACAAGTGTCCAGAACCCATGAGCGGCATACAGCAAGTATTTGAAACGCAATTACCAATATTTTAATTATATCAACATTCACTTAGGAGTCAGGAGTGTCGTTAAAGGCAAAATTTTGAGCGTGATAAATAGTGTCACCAAATTTAGTTTCTCGAATGTCTGCACGAAACACATCGAAAATTACATTGTTTTTTCAATTAATTAATTAATTGTTTTTTTAACTAATTTGTTAACCATATTAACATATTAAAATTTTAAATAAAATTACCATACAAAAAAATAAAATGCTCTTGTTTTAATTTACAAATATAAAAAAACAGTTGGCTATATTTTTCCACTCAGTTTTCCGCACGTTTATGGTGCGTTTTGTTGTATTTCACTCCGGTTTGTTTATTGAAATAAGGCACGACAATGGCACCTTTGCGGTACGTTTCAAACGTACTACAAATATTTGTACTCCCTTTAAAGTACGATAGAGTGGCACGTTTACGGCACGTCATAACGGATTTTCAACTGATTCGAATACGTTTTCGATGTTCCTTAAAACCCGCTCACCGGTACGTTTCCGGATTCAGAAATCGGCACGTTTCCGGAATATGATTCCATTTTACTGTACCGATAACGGCACATAAGCCGAACGAATTGTTTCTTGGGTATATATATATATATTTTTTTATATTTTTTTTATTTAAATATATAAATGCACTAAGAAAAAATTTCACAAAATCCCAATGAATTTGTCATAACAGTTATTGATTCAATAGTATACAAAAAGTAAAATATTTTTAAATAAACTGAAAAGAAACGTTCGATCCAAAAAAAATTATCCTACTGACTATTTTTACAAGTAAACATAACATATTTTTTTCTGAGTGTATATAAATATATATAAAAACAAAAAAAATTTGCTGACTAATTCGCATAAATAAATGATTAAAAAAAATAATTAAGAAGTAAATTAAAATTGAATCAATTTAAGAGTTAATTATCAAAAACTTTTTATAAAAATGATATAATTTAAGCACCTCTCTAAACACATGCAATGACTTCAGTGAATCATCCAGAATGCCCGTGAAGAAGCGAACCAAAGTTTAAAATTTTCGGCGGAGCTGCCAGTGGCGACGGTACTTAGAAATATGACTAGGAAATAACACGCCAATATATATTTTTAAAGTTATTAAAAAAGTAATGACTAACTTATTAAAATGACTCCTGATTGATGATTTTGAGTTGTTCTACAATTTACCGGAGCACAAAATTGAAAAAAGCTGGCCAAAATTCTAAAAATCGACTTTATCGATTTAAGTCAAGTAAACGTTTAATGTGTGATTCAAATTCGTGTGATTCGGTATAAAAATTGCAATGGTCTGACAATTTTTTTGTGTAGAGAAAGTTAAAAATATTTTTTATTTAGTCAAATATGAACTTACAATTTAAAATAAATTCGTTTAATAGGAGTAATATTAAGAGAAAGAAGAGAACGCAGATGAAGGAGAAGATGATAAAGAAGACATTGATAAAGAATACCAAGAGTTAAATCTTTTTTTATCATATCTCTCACATCCATTTATATTTTATATTAATAATCCCATTTTTTTTTAATATAAAGTTAGTTTTTTTTTCGTAAAAGCAATGATTTGCAAAATATAAAAACTGATTTGAAATGCTACTACATTTGGTATTAAAAGTTTAGGGGGACAATGCGAAACATTTTAACTTTTTTAACTTTTAACAATTTACTTTTTGTTTTAGAGGCTAACATATATGTTTTGTATGTATATTGTATGATATCTTTTTGGTCCTTTAGAATAGTTCCCTTTGAGAGTTAATATCTGAAAAATAGTGTTTTGTTTGAATAAAATTCTAGGACGCATTTATGGCCTGGAATGTTTATAAGTGAATTATAATACTATTGCTTGCATTCTAATTTTAAAAAAGTATTGAATTTTGGCCAGCTTTTTTCACTTTTGGACCAGTGTGCGGCGGTATTTGTTTGTGTGGAATTCTGAGCCAGATCATTACTGTTTAAATTAAAATTGAAATATAATCAGAGATTATATTATATAAAATTGGTTAAAAAATAAAGTAATTTATTGTTACATCTACCCACCGTCAACGTTATGCTGTTGTCCATCAACTACTGACGTACCGGAATGTCTGAGCTGTGGTCAACATTCATTTCAACCTGTTGTATTATGTGCATCCGTCTAAAGTGATCGAAATCTGGAATTCACTGGGCTGCTCAACCATTGTCAGCGCAAAGTATTGTCCAAGCGACGTTTGACATCATGGCTATATTGAAAGAAAAATTATTAGTTTTTTGCAAATTATAAAAAACTGCAAAATAATTGTCTTCATCCATGAAGCATTCCTCGGTCTGGTCGATTAGTATAAATCAATTTTCCAGCGACAAACCCAACTGAGCATACAGAAGTTTTGCGGGCGATCTGTAATCGTCTGGCAGCACAAGGGCAAGATTATTGATCCGCAATTCTGATTTTAAATTCTATAGTAACATCGCAAAATAATTAATATAATTTAAAAATTATGGAATAAAATATTTGTTATATGCACCAGTTTTAACAAATGATGGCAGTCGTATGGCTTTGCTGATTGAAATGTTTTTGAAAGTCTCGATCCGTCTCCACGCCTAGGTCATATTCCTCGATCAATATGAAGCTGATAACGCACAGCAGCAGCGAATATGCCAACATATTGTGCAACAAAATATGCCGGCGATGAGCGCAGAACAAGCAATAGTTTTGATATTTTGCAATATTCTGCAACAGTGTCTGCACGACCATTTGGTGTTTTAAATTTCTTAAAAATAAGCATCTGCATCTACATCTATTAAGTGGACGGCAACTTTTTAAATTTATTGTTCCGTTTTGAACTGAACGAAAGCGAAACAAACGAGAACAAAAAGCAGCCATTTATTTAAAAAGTTCACTATGTATGGAAGTTCCAAACGGAAAAGGTTGATCTGACACGACATGGTTGCATTCCTTAGTTCAGAATACTTCGGAGCGGAGCTGAGAATACACTGGGTACATGCACACAGAAAAAAAGTGTGTAAATATAACTAAAATGTTAATCAATTCAATTAATTTTTAATTGAAACTCAGCCAATGTAACTTTTAGTAGCATTGAATTCCATATTCGTAATAATGAGAATATGTTAATTGGAGAAACTTTAATTGATCTTTTGTCATATTGATATTAAAGTTATTATATGTATTATATTTTTTATTGGGAATTTTTAAATCATTAATTAATTAGTAACATCAATTAAAAATTTCATTCGATAGAAATTTAATCAATTAAATATTTTTTAAATTAAATAAAATATTTGTCGAAAGAAACATATAAAAATAATTTAAAATAATAAGTATTAATACTGTTTGAATGTTTTACCGAAGTCAGTTTTCACAACTTCTACAGGTGGGCCAATTAATTGAGTCAAATATAAAATTTGATATTCGCTTTTTAATGATTCAAAAAACAGTGTTGCAATTTAAGAAAATGAATAAATCAAAAGTAACAAATAAAAGTAGCTAATACTATTAAAAATTTAGTTGTATTGAAATTATATTAAATTAATTCCTATTAATATTTTAATTAAAAAATGTGTAAATACAATTCATTAATTAGTAAATACATTCATATTTTTAATTAGAATACGATTTTGTTTGCTATTAATATCAATTGTTATATATACGTACAATATTTTTTCTGGGTGGGCATGGGTGGATGGCAGTAAATTTAAAATTCAAATCTAAAATATATATTTGTTATCCTGACTGCTGAAATATTTTGTTTTTAGAGCATTTCTATGGTTTTTTCTAATCTTTTAGTTTTGATGGCCGATTCAGTGCAGTTTTGCACACATATCTATTAATCACACTCAATTTTTTCAAAAATTATTCAAATGTTTTGTTTTCTTTACAACGACATTCTGACACAATGAAATAATTACAAAAAACTTCTACGTACATGCGCAGAAGATTCAAGTTTTGAAAAACTTTCTGCGCAATCTTTGTTTCTATTATTCTTGATGTTCATTATAGGCAGTCCAAAGTGTGTTCGGTTGCCTTATGCCCGATTTACATTGCCCAGTGACTCGTTCTAATGTAATTAACTCCTCTTTCCAATATTAAAGTAGGAACATTCGTAATACTTTGTCAGAACTCTGCTTAGAAATTGGAGCGAAATAGGTTCGGCTGACGTCTTAACTGAACATAGCATTCCAATGGAATATTACGCTCTCTTTCTGAACAGTTTTTTTTTTAAATTATGTCTTTTTATTTCGTCTCTCTCTCCTTCCTTTCCATATTCTGACGTAAATTTATCAGAATAGAATGTCAGATTCGCACGCCAACTCTGAGTTAAACTCTGAGTAATGAGGGAATTACAAATGACAAAATTTGCATAGGTTATATTTTAAAATAATTTATTTTATATAAAATTATATAAATATATAATTGCATTTTACAACATTAACACATATACATATTGACGCAGAAAAGAGCCTCCACATATTATTAAACACATTATAACATAAAAAGCAGATATGTATTTTTCCTGTGCGTTCAGAACGTTTCAGGCCTGCAGAAAATCGAAAATATTAATAACTGGTGGAGTTCGGCAAGAATTATTTGCTGTAGCCTATCACACAAAATGTTCATAGTGAAACACGTACGCAGCTGTGCGAATTGCAGTTTTGGATACTATAAGTGTTGCATACTCATACCGCAAACAAACGAAAGCCTATTTTCACTTTCGCACTATTTTCACTTTCGCATTTCACTTTCAGCTGAAAATTGCTATTATCAGTTTTATAAAATAGCATAAACATTTAAAACTTACCATTTACGCAGTTTGTGAGTGTCTTTTTCGCACAAGAACGCTGCAGCTATAGAGCGCCATTATTCGGGTAATTTATCACGTGAACACAATCTGCTCCACGGCAAACTGTCCCACAACACAATAATTATATCTAAAATTTAAATAAATTCATAATAAAAGCTTAATAAAGGTCCATTCATATCAGACAGCACGTTGCGTATCATGCACGTAGCGTATCATGCACGACAAATATTCTTCAGTACATTTTATATGAGAGCGTTCATATCATGCGTTTTGGGTCCGTTCATGCACGTAGCGTATCATGCAAAATATTTTTGCAGGAGACTGCCGCATGCATTGTTGTAGAAATATCAAATTTTTACTGCTTTTTCTTGTTTTTATTACAAAATTTTGAGATTGCAGTGATATTGTAGTATTTTTTAATTATATATTTTAACAAGACTACCCATTTTTTTTAATGTCAAAAATTTCAATCAAATTTAAATTTTTAGATTTAAAAATTGTGGCCTTATTCTTTAATAGCTTGTGTAGTGATGCTGCATAAGAAATACCAGTAGCATGATAGGTTGCATATTAATTTCTACTAGAAACAATAAACTCCGAGTTGCTGCAATTTTTGACATTTGAAACGAGACGCTAATGCGTAATAAATCGTTGTTTATTAAGATTTTCGAGCTTTTTGTGCTTCTTGAGCAGTGCTGCTCCACTTGTGGGCATGCCAACACTTTCTGCTGGCTCACAGGAAATCCTTGCGAAGTTCAACTTTTTCTTATGAAACGAAATGAGTCAATAATAGATTATCCAAAATTCCAGTTGCTTTAATTTGCAATATTTTACAGTTCATTAATACCCACTAATTATTAATATACAAGGTCAAATTAAAGTATTTTACAAAGTTTAGAATATTTAAGGAGTGTGCGCCTTGCAGAGCGGACTCTTCAGTAGTCTATTTTGTCTCTGTCTGCGCCGCCAACCAGGTACCCACTTTGTCCTTGTTCTGCGCCAGTCACTCGACATGACGGCCTCTAACACGCCAGCTTGCGTACAACGGTGCCGGTGACCGCATCTAGTTACTTGGCGAAGAACGCCTACATCTCCTCGAGTGTGGTCTGCGACGCAAAACGCACAGTGATTGGCGAAATCAATCGTACCAAGTAGCGTATGTTGATATCGAAGCGTTCGACTAGTCGCGCACAAAGTCCCAGATCAAGTTCTGGCCGACGCGGTTCTGTGCAATGTACTGCAGAGAAGTAGTATTGGCCACGCACGTAGCTCTCGTTCCAGGTCAGATTGATATAGCGCTGCAGGTTCCATGGCTCCTGGACGACGGCCAGCCATCAGCTTGATCTTTTCCGTGTAGACGTTGGCACGTATATCGAGATCTGGAGGAGTTTCTGGCTTTGTTAGCCAAACGTTAAAACGCTGCTTTCTGGAAAGCTGCCTGGTGCCCATGTTAAATCGCGCCAGAAACTATTCGTCAACACAATTTGAATACGTTATTATATTAATTAATGAATTATATATTTATTAACAATTGTTATTCTAAATTATGTTTATATTTAATTATTTTGATAATACATGAAAGAGTTGCCGGTTTATAATAAAAGTATAAAAAGGACTGTATATTTTACAACCCTAATTGTTTTGCATTGATGCTGATATGAACGCCTTTGCATGGACGTGCATGATACGCTACGTGCATGAAACGCAACGTGCTGTCTGATATGAATGGACCTTAATACTTACATACAAATTAGCTTGAGGACTGCAGCCAATTGCCATTTTAAATAAAATGAAAAATTTTCAGTTGACGTTTTCACAAACGAACAACGAAGCAAACTGAAATAAAAAAATGCTCTCACCGAAAGAAGTGGAAAAAGAAAACAGTTGATTTGGCTTTACATGGTTGCATTCAACAGTTAGAAAAACGGCAGAGCGGAGCTAAGAAGTCACTGGGTGTATCTTCTGTGAGTCTCACTGTTTCTCCTAGGGTTGCATTTTTTCAAAAAACTGCTATTTTTATATGAAAATTTTAAAAAATGCAACCCTAGAAGATACAGTGAGACTCACAGAAGATACAACGCAAATTGGGCAAATTCGCCAAATAATTATAAGCATTTGGCGACTTACTATGATTTTTGGGGAACCGGACAATTCATCTTAAAAAATTCATCGTATCACAATTCATCGTATGTACAATTCATCGTATCATAATTCATCGTATACACAATTCATCGTACTTTTTTTTCCCAAAAATTTTTTGGTAAATGTTCGCCTGTGGCTCTTTCTTGTTATCAGTTCTTCCATAAATGTAATATATCAGCTGTTGTTCCAATTAGATAAAAATGAAAATTTTTTCTAAAAAATCTTGCGATTTTTTGGAAAAAATGTTCGACTGTGGCGCTTTTGCATTACCACTTCAGCTATAAATATTAAAGACCAAGTATTTCATATTGCACCAAATGAATACTTTTCCACATGCATCGCTTTCTCGTCATAACTTTTCATATAAATGATACACAGCACGTGTTGTTTCAAAATTTGTTGGAAAAATGCATTCGATGAATTGTATATTTAATGAATTGTGGATACGATGAGTTGTGCATACGATGAATTTTGCATATGATGAATTGTGCATACGATGAATTGTGCATACGATGAATTGTGCATACGATGAATTGTGTATACGACTAATTGTACATACGATGAATTGTGTATACGATGTATTGTTATACGATGAATTGTGATACGATGAATTGTGCGTACGATGAATTGTGATACGATAAATTGTTCATACGATGAATTGTGCATACGATGAATTGTGTTCGATGAATTGTGATACGATGAATTGTTTAAGATGAATTGTCCGCGAACCTAATTTTTGACATTAGCCCATGCTTGGCACTGATGATTTGAGTTAGGCCTTAAGTCGATAATTTGTACTCACAATTTAGCCGTATTTAGCTGTCTCTAACGGCGGCGGCTGGATTGCCTAAAAATGACGACTAGATTTGATTTTGATTTTTTGATTGATCTTTTTCTAATCAAAATCTACTAAATCAACTAACTCACAAACTATAACTTATTTAATTTCGTAATCACCCTATATAAATCTCTTCCAATATCTTTTTTCAAATATAATTTGTTATGGCATTTTAATCATTAGATTGGCCAAATAACTGTTCTGTGTTAGCACCAACGTTGCCAGTTTTGTAGGAAAAATACTGTTTATGAGAATTTTTAGCATTTGCGAGATATGAGAACTATATTGAGATTCTTTTTCCCTTGAGAGAATTTTTTTCTCTCGAAAGAGAAAAATCCCTCCCGTGAGAAAAAAATTCTCACAAAAGCGATATTTCCCGCACGAGAAAACACACTGCTGGTAAAAAAGGAAGACAGAAACAACGGAATCTCATTCTCATTCACTTGAAAATAGATTTATAAAAATATTATATATTTTTAATTGAGGTACTGTGATAATTTAATGGATTTTGCAGAAAATTGTGAGAATTCGAGAAATTGTGAGAAATTGTGAGAATTTGAGGTATTTGTGACAATTTTGTGAGAATTTGTGAGAATTTTCCTACGAGAGATTTTGTGAGAATTTCATGAGGGAAAAAGGTATTTCGTGTGAGAATTTCATCTGGGGACACTGGTTAGCACTGCTAGCAGTAGAGCAACCTGAATTATAAAAAATATATAATTGTTTGTAATTAATAGTCATGTTTCATCAAATGAACTTCGATTCGAACAAGGAACTTAAGATGATACAATATCCTGGTTTAGTCAATAACGTTGAAAAGATGATGAAAACATTTGGGGGCTCAACACGAATTTCACAGGTTGGATGGCACAGAGTTTTTGGAAAGAATTGAGTTAATATGATTTCGCAGGCTTTTTGTGGAGAAACAAAGCGTTTAGAGTTACGTTTTCATCACAAAAATCCTTTTAATAAAGCTATAAATGGAGAACACAATGCTAGTACAGGTCTTTTGCTTTCAATTAAAGTACGCCGTTCGAAGTCACGGGAACAACCTCAATATAGGGTGGAAATACTTGGTCATTGCAATAGTGCCTTCATTTTTGATTGTAAGTTACTCTTTACAATACTTTGTAGAATTAATGTTTTTATTTTATATATAAGCGTTATGTGACTTCCAATATCTTCCCATTATCAAAAACCCAACATGGAATGGATCAGGATTTATTCTCAATTCTCTAGTTCCTCACTCTGTGACGGATGATAAGTTTTTTTCGTAAGTATTAAAAAATTCCCGAAATAGACTACAAATGGGTGAAGTTCATTTACCGGCCAGGAAATCTATAATTAGCACACCCTCTATTTTAGTAAAAAAAAATATATTAATCATATCGTTAAATTAACTAATTTTTCTTCCTCTCAAATATTACAAAAAATGTTAAATTCTACGGTCTCTGTCTGGACAATTTGGCTAGGTTTGGAGAATGTCGACGAATTGTTGAATTGTCGATCATTTCGACCAGAGTACATCCATTGTGTCATAATATTATGGCGTCTGGTGTATTTTTTTATTATCTAATAATTAAAATCAGGGCTCTGGTGAAACCGTTTCATTTTTATAGAAATGGAGCCATTTTTTAAATTTTGTATGGAACCGGAACTGGAATGTTATTTTATTTTTTATAGAACTGGAACAGAAAACCAGAACCAGGAACAGAAAACCAGCTTTGGTATCAATATTTTTTGTTAGTTTAAACAATCATGTATGAATGAGACCCACGACGTAAGAATATGAAATCAAATTATTTTCTGTAAAAGTCTCTTATCATGTATATTGTTATTATGGTCTCGTTTTCAGTCCCCTTCGTCTAAATTGGGTGCAACATATTTAAAATGTTTCGTTCGTTTCGTTTTTTGATTCGAACGTTTGTTCAATATTTTTGTTTTGCCAACTATTTTTTTGATATAGAAAAATTTAATTTTTGTTTACCTTCGCAATGATTTATATAAATAATAATAATAGTTTGGCACTACAGTCCTATAAGGATTTAGGCCGAGCTCTCATATAAATAATAATAGTTTGGCACTACAGTCCTATAAGGACTTAGACCGAGCTCTCTCACCATTTTGAGCTGTGTGTTATATATATACTCAAAGTGATGGAACCTACGTACAGTTGATTGCCGAATCCGAACGGAGGGTGAGAGCTTTTCATAGGCAATGTTTTACTCTCGTATGTTTTCCATTTACAGCCGAGAGTTAGCGCGGTATAGAAAAATGTTTCTATGAAAAGATGTTGTTAACCTCAGTCCAGACTTGAACCGCGGACCTTTTGGCTCGCAGTCCAACGCATTAACCACTGAGCTACCACGGCTTCATAAATATGTTTTAAAACATTTTTGGTTCTATGAGCATCTTCTTTATGCTATCCATCTTCTTTATTCTATACTATATAACTCATAGAAAAAAAGTTATTAATTTTGATCTATAGTTTGAAATATGTTCTAAATCATATTTCCAAAATCATTTTCCGGTTTATAATCAAATCATAAAAGAATAAAAGAGATAATTGTCTAAAAAAATAAAAAAAGTCGGATGTTAGATCCTAGGAAAAAATTGACTATGCAGTAAACATCAGAAGCCGTGTGTTATATAGAATTGATGAACGGCAGTTCAATAGGCAAAATGTGTGCAAAAAATGTACTATATTCTAGGTTTTTTTTATAAAATAGTAGAAAATCAAACTATATATATAGAGAACCCGAGACAAAAATTTCTGGAATTTTTCAGGAATATTTCCGACCATATAATAATAATAATAGTTTGGCATTACAGTCCTATAAGAACTTAGGCCGAGCTCTCTCACCACTTTGAGCTGTGCGTGTTATATTTGTACTCAAAGTGGTGGTACCTACAGTTTATTGCCGAATTCGAACGGCGGGTGAGAGCTTTTCATAGGCAATGGTTTTACTCTCGTAGGTTTTCCATTTACTGCCGAGAGGTAGCGCGGTAAAGAAAAATGTTTCTATGAAAAGATGTTGTTAGCCCTAATCACTGAGCTACCGTGGCTATATGAAACAACTCTCAAAACAAGCGTACTCAACGTTTCGTTTGATACATGAATTAAAAATTGTAGTCACACGTTATTCAACCGATTTTGAAACGAATTATTGCCGTTCAGGGGAGTTAATATAATAAATTATAGCCCGTTCAAACTTAATGGCTGCCGTGTGAAACTGTCTCCTAATATCTAAAAATTCTGTCACCAAAATTGTTTCGTTAAATGTCACTAAGTTTTGTCTAATTTCTAAATTATCGCCTGTTCATGATTCTCCGTCCATCTTACACAATCTTACGCCAAGATTCAATGTCAATGTTGAATATATATTATTTTAAAAATTTCAGATATGTTCAAATTAATGAAACCACACCATCTGAAAAGATCTTTTTTAGCTAATAACTTAAAATTGTGTTGTTTCACCATACAATACATATTAGTGTTAAATAAATACGGAATGTTGTTCAAATAAATATAGATGTAGTAATGTATTTACTATTTTCGGACGTATTAAAAAAGACTAAATGTAGTTATTTTCAATACAAATGTATTAAAAATTGTATATAAATGCAGTAAAATTATGTAGTTAATTGCATACAAAATAACTATATCAATGAAGTAAAAACGAATACATTTTCCTTTTAATACATTTTTTTTTTTCGTTGTATGTATACTAGTTGGACATGTGCACACATGCGTAGCCTGAAGCACAAAAGTCGTGGGAGAACTTAAATATTTTATGCATATGTTTCGGACATCCCCCCGAGTATTTTAAGACTAAAATAAAAAAAATAGTAGGCAGGTTTTTTAAAATATCGCGGTTTCAATTTTTTTTGTGTGGTTTTTTAAAAAAAAATTTTGAAAACAACTTTATTTTCTTTTTTTTTTTTGCTCATACTATTAACTTTAGCCACTAAAGTAACCCATCCAAATTTCACATAATTTGTCCACCGTTATGGGTCATTATTATTGGTAACAAGACAAAACATGGGTTTCTTTCAAAAATAGTCCTTTTTTGATCATTATATCCTTAAATACCATTTAATGGTCTATACACGGATTAACGTGCATAAAAGTATGTACCAATCAAACTAATCTGCTATCTTTAATAGTTGAGAAGATATTACAAATCAATATCAAATTTTCTTGAAAATTTTGTCAAAAATAAGTTAAACTTTTAGAAAACCATAAATAATTGAATTTTAACTAATAAATTTGCAAATTTGAGTCACATTTTCTAAAAGTAGACTTTATTAGCTACAAGCTGGATTAAACATTAATTTGTGGAAATCCCGTAAATAGTAGAAATTTACCCAAAAATTGTATGAGAATATTTTACGCTCAACTCGTAAATTTATTAGTCGATTTTTATGTGAAAATAACGTAAATAAAATTTCTTGAATATTTTGTTATATCTTTTTGTTAGTTGTCAATAAAATTAAGTTTTGTGGCAAATGTTTTTCATTGAATTGTGTTGTGAAATGATTATAAGTTATATAACTAAAAATTGGAGTACAACCAAAATTTTATAAAATAGTTTACGCAAAGCCAGATAAAAGTGCGTTCATGTCGAGCTACGCGTAATTTTATTTTTTACGAGATGATAAATTTACAGTGCTGTTATGAATCCGCTTATTGTGATAAAAAACGGAAAATATAGTGAACATATTTATTTTTTTTATTTCAAAATATGTAATAATTACAAGGTAAAGTCACAATATCTTTGGAAAAATCCACTACAAGAGCTCGTCTTCTTTTAGAAAATTTGGCTCAAATTGATAAGTTAAAACTCAATTCTATATGGTTTACTAAAAGTTGAACGTTTTTTTGACAAAACTTTCAAGAAAATTTGATTTTGATTTGTAATATCTTCTCAAGTATTAAAGATAGTTTTTTTTTTGGTTTTGGTTTGTTTGGTAAATACTTTTATGCACGTTAATCCGTATATAGACCATTTAATGGTATTTAAGGATATAATGCTCAAAAAAGGACTTTTAGAAAAAATCCTATGTTTTCGCACTTGTTACCATTAATTATGACGGTGGACAAATTATGTGATATTTGTATGGGTTATTTTAGTGGTTAAAGTTAATAGTTTGAGCAAAATAAGAAAAGAAAAAAAAATTATTTCCAAAAATTATTTTCAAAAAACCGTCCAGAAAAAATTGAAACCGCGATATGTAAAATTTTATTTAACCTGCCTACGATTTTTTTTATTTTAGTCTTAAAATACTCGAGGGAGATGTCCGAAACATATTCTTAAAACATTTAAGTTCTTCCACACCTTTTGGGTTGAAAGTAAAGATGGGCGCGTGCCTGTTTTTGAAAGTACGGGAAAACATGTAAAAGTAAGCGAAACGTGAAAAATAACGGAACCATTTAGATTTTTGGAACCAGAATCGTTATTACAAATGTGTTGAACCGGAACTGGAATCGGAACAAATATATTTTTTACTGGTCGGAATCGATACCGCTATTTTAAAAATATCGGAACCAGAACCGGAACAGATATTATAGTAGGGAACGCAAAGAACTGTAATCGGAACCGTTATTAAAAATGTATGGAACCGGAATCGAAATCCATTTAATTTGTTGGTTGAAACCGGAATCGGAATTGGAACCACAATTTTAAAATTCTTGGAACCCGAACCGGAACCGATATTCCAATAGGTATTTGTCCCTGTAATAAATAACTCAAAAATTTAGTTTGATACTGTTTTATTCTCTTAAATTCATAAGTAAAACTAAAACAACAGATTTTTAAGAAAAGGTTAAAATACCACGAAATTTTTATTTTCTGAAGCTGTTAGGGTTTTTATACCCTACACTAAGAGTGAAAGGGTATATTCAGTTTGGTACGCCGTTTGTAACACCCAGAAGGAAGCATCTCCGGTATGGAAAAGTATATATATTCTTGATCCTGAGTCGATTTAACGATGAGTCTGTCTGTCCGTCCGTCTGTCCCTCTGTCTGTCTGTTGAAATCACATTTACACAAAAAGTAGAAGAGATACAACAATTTAACTTTAGATTTAGATTATTTATATATCTAAGCTGCCTGAACAAGAAATGATCGGTCTATTGTGACCTGAGAACCGACCACTTATGTTCAAATACCTCATAAGATCAATATTACTGTATACGTGCTTAGGTAAATTTTTTTTGGTCAAATATATATTGACTCATGCTCAAATATATGAAAATAATGTTTTCCGGCGACTTGTGGTTACAAAAAAAAAATCGAAAATTTTAAATATAGGTATCAAATGAATGGAAATTCTTCAGGGATTGAAAGTTTGTAGTTATTTTCAGGATTCGTATACCCCTGTGACCTATATACCACTTTGACTGGTAACCACACATATGTGTAGGGTATTTATAGTCGGCTTAGACCGACTATGATTTTGATAATCCTAACTATCATAATAACACCAACTTTAAAATTTGCCATGTGATCTAATTTTCCCAACTGTTTTTTTTTTAAATTGGGGTAGAAACTATAAAAAAAAATCTTTAATGGACGCGTGCCTGATTTTGGAGGCACGTTTCGTTAGCGGTTTTAAATTGCATTTCAAATGCAAGTGTGTTCCTTATTTTGAAATAATTTAAAAAAATATATTTTTTGTGTCACTTTCAAAAACAATTGAATTCATCTTATAGCAGAAACCCCATTGATCGTGAATTCGAAAACCGCTTCACGATATCAATTCGCATCCGGGTTTTACTTGCATTTGAAGTGCAACTGTATATCACTTTTTAATATTTAGAAAAATTTATATATTTTTGCGTCACCTTTAAAAACTGAAGATGGAATCTTGTAGAAGAAACCTCACACATGATGAAGTCGAAACCCGCTTTTCGTTATTAATTCCTATACAGGTTTTACATGCATTTGAAGTGCAAGAGCATATCATTTTTTAATATTTACGTCACTCACAGATAATAAATTCGAAAACGATTCGCGGAATTACGTATACAGTAAATCCAATTGATGTTATATTGAATGTTATTTTGATGTTATATATTAAAATCTAATGTTATTCACAACCCGCAAAGGAATTGATATAGCAAAGCGGTTTTCGAATTCATCATTTGTGATGTTTATGCTACAAGATCCCATCGTTGGTTTTTAAAAGTGACGCAAAAATATATAAATTTTTCTAAATATTAAAAAGTGATATGCAGTTGCACTTCAAATGCAAGTAAAACCCAGATGCGAATTGATATCGCCAAGCGGTTTTGGAATTTACGATCAAGGGGGCTTCTGGTACAAGATTGATTCAATTGTGTTTGAAAGTGACACAAAAAATATATTTTTTGAAATTATTTCAAAATAAGAAACACACTTGGATTTTAAATGCAATTTAAAACCGCAAACGAATTGATTCAGAAAAACGGTGAACTCACATATCCTTGGATTGGTCTCTAGTTTTACGTACATATCGATTTTTTTAAGTGTGCAAAGTACTGTCGCCCGGTGTTATATAACCAAAACATAAAAATGGCAATAACTCCTGACATACTAATAGTTGAGTTCAAATGTTCATATTTAAAATTCTAATATCCATGTAGAAAGTGGGCGGATTTGGACCACGGGTGTGGCCCCTCCTTTATAAAATTGCTATAACTCCTGACATACTAAAAGTAGAGTTTTAAAAATCTAATCAAATGTTAATATTTAAAACTCCAATTGTCACGTAGAATGTAGGCGGGATTGGACACCGGGGCGTGGCACGTCCCATATAACCAAAACATTAAAATTGCTATAACTCCTGACATACTAAAAGCAGAGTTATAAAAATTAAAAGTCTTCACGTAGAATCTGAGCGAGATTGGACAAAGGGCGTGGCACGTGACCGGGAAAAGGGGCGTGAAAAGATATACTTTTGCATTTAAAAAAGCACGGGAAAATCTGTGCACGGGTCCAGCTAGTTTAACATATTTAAAGAGAAATAAGATGTGTGGTTACTTAAACCTGTGTGCTAAAAAATAGTAGTGGTCTCCTATAAATTAGGTTATAGCCTTTTTGATCGCCTTGTGTTTTAAGAACAACAAAGTATTTTTATTATTTACATATATAGGATATTTCTGATTAAAATGACGTATAATTCTTCCATATTTTTAACACATTTTAAAATATTACCTTAATTTACCTAGGCGAGTCGTGAATGTTGCTGTGAAAAATAGTAGTAGTACTACCGAATATGTAAAATCGAAGTATTTTATAAAATTACTGAATTTAAAGCTTGTATTTGTCTTACAAAGATTAATTGGAAGAAAATTGTAAAATATTTGATATATTTTCTGTTGATTTGATTGAATATAGTATCTACAAAACATTGTTCGGGTATAACCCAAAAATCCTTAAAATTGTATGATTTAAAAAATAATGCTTTAGAAATTATTGAAAATTATTAAGGATATCGTTTACTGCTTAACTAAAATAATACAAATATTGTGCAAAAAATATGAAACTCCTTAGTAAAATGAAAAAATATATCAAAAATTCTCTTGCTTTAGTTTGACATATGTCATTCTAGGCGGGCATCAACGTAATTAGAAGTCTTAGTATGCAGATCGATAGATTAACCATTAAAGAATAATTCATAGATTAACTTTTTTCTGGGAGAATATCACAAATAAATTTTAAGACGTAGCAAAATATTACAAAAATCACAAGTTTCTTCATGACTATTCAGGCCTATTTGTGCAAATATATTGCCATTTTCAATGGTTTAACAAATTAAAAAAATGTTGAATAAACTTTTTGGAATACTGGGAAACACTATATCAGTGTAGGGCAAAAATTGGACCCCAAGTCATGTTGGTATCTCTTTCAATGAAACTGTTGACACTATTGCTAAACAAGCGTCTTTTGCTGGTGCACCTTTGGTTTTTAAGTTAACTCCGAAAGATGCATTAAATTGTATCTATAAACAACTTTCTTTGGAATGGACCTCTAGATATCAAACTATCTCATTACAAAAGGGCAGATATTTTTTTAACATTTTCTCAACTCCCCCAAAATACTTGTGGCATTGGGATTTGGGCCTCTCACCTTGGGAAACAAAACTACTTAACAGAATTCTTGCTGGTCACTTATATGACAAAATCTGTTTAACAAGAATTGGTATTTATGACTCTAATTTATGTGTTTTATGCAATACTCCCGATACTTTACATCATCAAATTTTTCAGTGCCCTTCTTTCAGAAACATTTTCACTAAATTTTGTACATTACCAAATTTTACGGATATTCCTTCTATTTTGAAATCTAAAAATATTTCAGCTATATATGATCTTCTAAATTTTATTAAAGAAGCAAAAATTAACCTTTAATTTTTTATTACTTTTTGACTTTTTGTCTTTTGTTTGTAACCACCAACTTCCTAATTTAGAAGTTTCTTTATAATTACTTGAAGTTTTGTCTTTGATATACCCTGGCAATATGGTTTACAACCCTGCCATCTCAACAAATAATTAAAAAAAAAAAAAATAAAATAAAAAATAAAGACATATCAAATAACTTTCATTTATTTTTTATTTTGAGTGACAAATAATTTTTGATTTATTTGTATTTCAAATAACAAATAAATTAAATTTATTTGTTATCTTTTTATTCGTTATTTCAAAAGTTCAAATAAAAATACAAATGATTTTGTTTTCAAATATTTTATTAAAATGTGAATTAAAAACCACGTACTTTTTAAGGATATTTGCAGCGATAATGGCTGGGACTAACATCTTTTCATAAAAATCATTTTTATACACCGCTCTACCTCTCGGCAGACAATGGCAAACCACACTGCCCACGAAAAGCTCTGAGCCGAGCGTGAACTATTACAATTATTATTATTGCTGGTATATTTAACTCCAATAATGATGGCACGAATTCTCATGGCGATCATTTGGAACATAATTTTCAAATTTTGTTTTTATTTATTGCTTCATTTTACATTTCAAATAAATTTATTTTTATTAACAAATAACAAATAATTTATTTGTCTCGTCAAATAAAAAGATGAAAGATAAAAATTTGATATTTGAACGAAAAGTAAAAATACAAATAAAAAAAGTACTTGTTATCATTTATTTAAATAAAAATTTATTCAATAATGCCATACACTGCACTATATGCATATTTGATCTATTAGACAATACTAAATTACACCAATGGTCCAGAATGATAGTCATAAGGAAACTTAAGATTTCTTGAAATATTTTTCTACGTCTAAAAATTTATTTGTGATCTCCCAGAAACAAGTTTTTCTAAGAGTTGTTTTTTTATGGTTAATCTATCGATCTGCATACTACTACTTTTATTTACTTTGATGCCTGCCCAAGAAAGAGTCACTCAAATCATATTTCAACTACAAACAGGTGAATGTTTGATATATTTTGTCGTTTGTCCTGGAGTTTCATGTTTTTTGCATAATCTTTGTATTAATTCATATTTTAGTTAAGCAATCAACATTATCCTTAATAATTTGAACAATTTTTAAATTGTTTTAAGGATTTTTTGGATTTCACTAGAACAAGGTTTTGTAGATACTATATTCAATCAAATCAACAGAAAATATATCAAATATTTTACAAATTTTGTTCCAATTAATCTCTTTAATACAAATATAAGCTTTAAATTCAGTAATTTTGTAAAATATTTCGATTTTGTAACATATACGGTAGCACTACTATTATTTTGGCCAGCAACATTCACGACTCGCCCAGGTAATTTAAGGTATTTTTTTAACATGTGTAAAAATATCATTTTAATCAGAAATATCCAATATATGTAAATAATAAAAATACTTTGTTGTTCTTAAACCACAAGCCGATCAAAAAGGCTATAACTTAATTTATAGGAGACCACTACTATTTTTTTTTGCACACAGTTGTATAAATAGTAGATTTAAGATGTTAATAGATTATTGTTCTGAAAAATGTATTAGTATATAATACCTAAATCTACATGTTCTGTTTATATTTTAAATATTAAGTGGTAATGAATTCCAGAGTCGAATTGCGTTAATGATAAATAGTCTTTGCGATTGTAGATGTTAAATTTTGGCAAAATAAAATTGAGACTTCTATTTGAAATGCTAAGACGTAGCTTATCAGAAAGATATAATGGAATGTTGGAATTTTACAACTTTTGCAGAAATATACAGTTTCTTATATCCAGATAGTTTGTAATGCTACAAACTAAAATGCCCTTACTTACATCTTCAACATGTGAAAAACGTCTCAAGGGATAAACATATCGTGTCACATTATTCAAATCTCATCTTAGGACGTCAGCAGTAATAGCATTTAAAAAATGTTTGGTTGTATGGGACGTGGGTTTCTCTAGAACAAGGTTTTGTAGATACTATATTCAATCAAATCAACAGAAAATATATCAAATATTTTACAAATTTTGTTCCAATTAATCTCTTTAATACAAATATAAGCTTTAAATTCAGTAATTTTGTAAAATATTTCGATTTTGTAACATATACGGTAGCACTACTATTATTTTGCACAGCAACATTCACGACTCGCCCAGATAATTTAAGGTATTTTTTTAACATGTGTAAAAATATGGAAGAATTATACGTCATTTTAATCAGAAATATTCAATATATGTAAATAATAAAAATACTTTGTTGTTCTAAAACCACAAGCCGATCAAAAAGGCTATAACTTAATTTATAGGAGACCACTACTATTTTTTTTTGCACACAGTTGTATAAATAGTAGATTTAAGATGTTAATAGATTATTGTTCTGAAAAATGTATTAGTATATAATACCTAAATCTACATGTTCTGTTTATATTTTAAATATTAAGTGGTAATGAATTCCAGAGTCGAATTGCGTTAATGAAAAATAGTCTTTGCGATTGTAGATGTTAAATTTTGGCAAAATAAAATTGAGATTTTTATTTGAAACGCTAAGACGTAGTTTATCAGAAAGATATGATGGAGTGTTGGAATTTTACAACTTTTGCAGAAATATACAGTTTCTTATATCCAGATAGTTTGTAATGCTACAAACTAAAATGCCCTTACTTATATCTTCAATATGTGAAAAACGTCTCAAGGGATAAACATATCGTGTCACATTATTCAAATCTCCTCTTAAGACGTCAGGAGTAATAGCATTTAAAAAATGTTTGGTTGTATGGGACGTGCCACTCCCCTTTGTCTAGCTATATTAGCTATATAAACGAATTCTCGTTATTAAAATACAATTCCCATTGGTGGTGCATTTAATGCATTCTCATAGAAAACACAAATTTTGATTTTTCCGGTTTTTACTTGGGTGTTTTCCTAATTCCCAGTATTGAGACGAATAAAACAAAAAAAGAATCATTCAAATCAGTCGATCCGTTCTCATGTTTTTGCGAGACTAACGCAAATTAATTTTTACAAGCTTTTATTTAATTTCACTTGTTTATCCATTCGTTTGTTAGTATGTCGGGAACAAAATATCAAATTTAAGTGACTTTCGCGCAACCAATTTAACATATGCTAGAGTAAACCAAATTTCATCGGCAGAGTTCATGCACTTTGCCGATGAAATTGGCGGCTTTAAGCGTATATTAATTCTTATAATAAAAAATAATAATTAATTGTTTTTGTTTTACGACCTCTTTTGATTATTTTAAGATATTGTCTTAACGTGCTCAAGGTCCAGTCGGTACAAATTGGGTATTTTGTACCAACAAATAAAACAACAAACAATAGGCAAAATGCATTGAGTGGCAGATCGTACAGCTGTTTCAGAGGCAGCCAAGCCCCCCAGAAACAATTAATTGTTAACGTAGTGCACGGCGTTTAAAATCTAAAGGATTTTTTATATTTTTTAAAAATAATAAAAAAAAAACATTTTTTATACAAAGTGCAGCCTACGTATTTGATTCTGTGGAGACCACTACTATTTTTTTTTGCACACAGTTGTATAAATAGTAGATTTAAGATGTTAATAGATTATTGTTCTGAAAAATGTATTAATATATAATACCTAAATCTTCATGTTCTGTTTATATTTTAAATATTAAGTGGTAATGAATTCCAGAGTCGAATTGCGTTAATGAAAAATAGTCTTTGCGATTGTAGATGTTAAATTTTGGCAAAATAAAATTGAGACTTCTATTTGAATCGCTAAGACGTAGCTTATCAGAAAGATATGATGGAGTGTTGGAATTTTACAACTTTTGCAGAAATATACAGTTTCTTATATCCAGATAGTTTGTAATGCTACAAACTAAAATGCCCTTACTTACATCTTCAACATGTGAAAAACGTCTCAAGGGATAAACATATCGTGTCACATTATTCAAATCTCCTCTTAGGACGTCAGGAGTAATAGCATTTAAAAAATGTTTGGTTGTATGGGACGTGCCACTCCCCTTTGTCTAGCTATATTAGCTATATAAACGAATTCTCGTTATTAAAATACAATTCCCATTGGTGGTGCATTTAATGCATTCTCATACAAAACACAAATTTTGATTTTTCCGGTTTTTACTTGGGTGTTTTCCTAATTCTCAGTATTGAGACGAATAAAACAAAAAAAGAATCATTCAAATCAGTCGATCCGTTCTCATGTTTTTGCGAGACTAACGCAAATTAATTTTTACAAGCTTTTATTTAATTTCACTTGTTTATCCATTCGTTTGTTAGTATGTCGGGAACAAAATATCAAATTTAAGTGACTTTCGCGCAACCAATTTAACATATGCTAGAGTAAACCAAATTTCATCGGCAGAGTTCATGCACTTTGCCGATGAAATTGGCGGCTTTAAGCGTATATTAATTCTTATAATAAAAAATAATAATTAATTGTTTTTGTTTTACGACCTCTTTTGATTATTTTAAGATATTGTCTTAACGTGCTCAAGGTCCAGTCGGTACAAATTGGGTATTTTGTACCAACAAATAAAACAACAAACAATTGGCAAAATGCATTGAGTGGCAGATCGTACAGCTGTTTCAGAGGCAGCCAAGCCCCCCAGAAACAATTAATTGTTAACGTAGTGCACGGCGTTTAAAATCTAAAGGATTTTTTATATTTTTTAAAAATAATAAAAAAAAAACATTTTTTATACAAAGTGCAGCCTACGTATTTGATTCTGTGGAAACTCTGCAGCCTATACGTAGCAAATTGCTGCACGCAACAACATCTTTGGCAAAATCTTGAGTTGATGCAGTTTTTACATTTTTGCTTTTGGTTCTTTCTTCAATGCACATAATTCTTATTGCGTTTATTGGAGAAGGAAAACTTAGGCGACTTGAAATGTAGAATCTGCAGAGAAAGATCGCTGATGAAGGGGCTTGGCTGCCTCTGAAACAGCTGTACGATCTGCATTTTGCCAATTGTTTGTTGTTTTATTTGTTGGTACAAAACACCCAATTTGTACCGACTGGACCTTGAGCACGTTAAGACAATATCTTAAAATAATCAAAAGAGGTCGTAAAACAAAAACAATTAATTGTTAACGCAGTGCACGGCGTTTAAAATCTAAAGGATTTTTTATATTTTTTAAAAATAATAAAAAAAAACTTTTTTATTCAAAGTGCAGCCTACGTATTTGATTCTGTGGAAACTCTGCAGCCTATACGTAGCAAATTGCTGCACGCAACAACAACTTTGGCAAAATCTTGAGTTGATGCAGTTTTTACATTTTTGCTTTTGGTTCTTTCTTCAATGCACATAAATGGACAAATGGAGAAGGAAAACTTAGGCGACTTCAAATGTAGAATCTGCAGAGAAAGATCGCTGATGTAGGGGCTTGGCTGCGTCTGAAACAGCTGTACGATCTGCCACTCAATGGATTTTGCCAATTGTTTGTTGTTTTATTTGTTGGTACAAAACACCCAATTTGTACCGACTGGACCTTGAGCACGTTAAGACAATATCTTAAAAAGATAATAATATAATATAAAAAAGTTCTAATGATGTATCTTACGGAATTAGAACTTATTTTTGATGAAACTGCTGCAATGGGCACATTATCAATCCAGGTTCGACATTGGAACATCCTATTCTATGGTCATTGGAACTGCTTTATCAAAATCCCACTAATGGCCACATAATGACTAAAAAAGTAAAAATAAAAACAAATAAAAAAACTTTTTAAAAATAAGCTTTTAAAAAAATGTGTACTAAAAAATTAAAAATAAATTTACTAAAATTATAAAATATTTTGAATTTAGGTATGTATATTTATAATAAATACATATTAATCTACGAAATAAATTAAATTTTATTCAAATTATATTATTTAGATATATTTTCAGTAAATTTTAAAATTTACGAAGATGGTTGCAAATACAAAAATAAAAGCGTGCGGCGAAAATATAAAAATTACCATCATATTACATTCGTAAATTTGTGGTCTAAATATGAATTTTAGCTATAAAAGAAATACAAATATATTATACATCACAAACCTACAACTGTCCAGTCACACCCAGTTTATACATGGCGATTATAATGGAACATATGAGCTATTTTTATTGAGGTAATACTTTTGTAAGTCGAGAGTTGTAGCATTTTACGACCCTTTCTGGCAAGGATATATATATATATATATATATATATATATATATATGTATATATATATATATATATATATATATATATATATATATATATGTATCATGTCTGTCAGATGTCTTGTCAGATCTCCCAGAAAAAAGTTTTTCTAAGAGTTGTTTTTTTATGGTTAATCTATCGATCTGCATACTACTACTTTTATTTACTTTGATGCCTGCCCAAGAAAGAGTCACTCAAATCATATGTCAACTTCAAACAGGTGAATGTTTGATATATTTTGTCGTTTGTCCTGGAGTTTCATGTTTTCTGCATAATCTTTGTATTAATTCATATTTTAGTAAAGCAATCAACATTATCCTTAATAATTTGAACAATTTTTAAATTGTTTTAAGGATTTTTTGGGTTTCACTAGAACAAGGTTTTGTAGATACTATATTCAATCAAATCAACAGAAAATATATCAAATATTTTACAAATTTTGTTCCAATTAATCTCTTTAATACAAATACAAGCTTTAAATTCAGTAATTTTGTAAAATATTTCGACTTTGTAACATATACGGTAGCACTACTATTATTTTGCACAGCAACATTCACGACTTGCCCAGATCATTTAAGGTATTTTTTTAACATGAGTAAAAATATGGAAGAATTATACGTCATTTTAATCAGAAATATCCAATATATGTAAATAATAAAAATACTTTGTTGTTCTAAAACCACAAGCCGATCAAAAAGGCTATAACTTAATTTATAGGAGACCACTACTATTTTTTTTTGCACACAGTTGTATAAATAGTAGATTTAAGATGTTAATAGATTATTGTTCTGAAAAATGTATTAGTATATAATACCTAAATCTTCATGTTCTGTTTATATTTTAAATATTAAGTGGTAATGAATTCCAGAGTCGAATTGCGTTAATGAAAAATAGTCTTTGCGATTGTAGATCTTAAATTTTGGCAAAATAAAATTGAGACTTCTATTTGAATCGCTAAGACGTAGCTTATCAGAAAGATATGATGGAGTGTTGGAATTTACAACTTTTGCAGAAATATACAGTTTCTTATATCCAGATAGTTTGTAATGCTACAAACTAAAATGCCCTTACTTACATCTTCAACATGTGAAAAACGTCTCAAGGGATAAACATATCGTGTCACATTATTCAAATCTCCTCTTAGGACGTCAGGAGTAATAGCATTTAAAAAATGTTTGGTTGTATGGGACGTGCCACTCCCCTTTGTCCATTCTAGCTATATTAGCTATATAAACGAATTCTCATTATTAAAATACAATTCCCATTGGTGGTGCATTTAATGCATTCTCATACAAAACACAAATTTCGATTTTCCGGTTTTTACTTGGGTGTTTTCCTAATTCCCAGTATTGAGACGAATAAAACAAAAAAAGAATCATTCAAATCAGTCGATCCGTTCTCATGTTTTTGCGAGACTAACGCAAATTAATTTTTACAAGCTTTTATTTAATTTCACTTGTTTATCCATTCGTTTGTTAGTATGTCGGGAACAAAATATCAAATTTAAGTGACTTTCGCGCAACCAATTTAACATATGCTAGAGTGAACCAAATTTCATCGGCAGAGTTCATGCACTTTGCCGATGAAATTTGGCGGATTTAAGCGTATATTAATTCTTATAATAAAAAATAATAATTAATTGTTTTTGTTTTACGACCTCTTTTGATTATTTTAAGATATTGTCTTAACGTGCTCAAGGTCCAGTCGGTACAAATTGGGTATTTTGTACCAGTGGTTACGCGGTAGCTCAGTGGTTAGTGCGTTGGACTGCGAGCCGAAAGGTCCCCGGTTCAAGCCTGGACTGGGGCTAACAACATCTTTTCATAGAAACATTTTTCTATACCGCGCTACCTCTCGTCAGTAAATGGCAAACCTACGAGAGTAAAACCATTGCCTATGAAAAGCTCTCACCAGCCGTTCGGATTCGGCAATAAACTGTAGGTCCCACCACTTTGAGTACAAATATAACACGCACAGCTCAAAATGGTGAGAGAGCTCGGCCGAAGTTCTACACAGGACTGTAGCGTCAAACTATTATTATTATAAATAAAACAACAAACAATTGGCAAAATGCATTGAGTGGCAGATCGTACAGCTGTTTCAGAGGCAGCCAAGCCCCCCAGAAACAATTAATTGTTAACGTAGTGCACGGCGTTTAAAATCTAAAGGATTTTTTATATTTTTTAAAAATAATAAAAAAAAAACATTTTTTATACAAAGTGCAGCCTACGTATTTGATTCTGTGGAAACTCTGCAGCATATACGTAGCAAATTGCTGCACGCAACAACAACTTTGGCAAAATCTTGAGTTGATGCAGTTTTTACATTTTTGCTTTTGGTTCTTTCTTCAATGCACATAATTCTTATTGCGTTTATTGGAGAAGGAAAACTTAGGCGACTTGAAATGTAGAATTTGCAGAGAAAGATCGCTGATGAAGGGGCTTGGCTGCCTCTGAAACAGCTGTACGATCTGCATTTTGCCAATTGTTTGTTGTTTTATTTGTTGGTACAAAACACCCAATTTGTACCGACTGGACATTGAGCACGTTAAGACAATATCTTAAAATAATCAAAAGAGGTCGTAAAACAAAAACAATTAATTGTTAACGCAGTGCACGGCGTTTAAAATCTAAAGGATTTTTTATATTTTTTAAAAATAATAAAAAAAAACTTTTTTATACAAAGTGCAGCCTACGTATTTGATTCTGTGGAAACTCTGCAGCCTATACGTAGCAAATTGCTGCACGCAACAACAACTTTGGCAAAATCTTGAGTTGATGCAGTTTTTACATTTTTGCTTTTGGTTCTTTCTTCAATGCACATAAATGGACAAATGGAGAAGGAAAACTTAGGCGACTTCAAATGTAGAATCCTCTGAAACAGCTGTACGATCTGCATTTTGCCAATTGTTTGTTGTTTTATTTGTTGGTACAAAACACCCAATTTGTACCGACTGGACCTTGAGCACGTTAAGACAATATCTTAAAATAATCAAAAGAGGTCGTAAAACAAAAACAATTAATTGTTAACGCAGTGCACGGCGTTTAAAATCTAAAGGATTTTTTTTATTTTTTAAAAATAATAAAAAAAAACTTGTTTATACAAAGTGCAGCCTAAATTGTAAATTGCTGCACGCAACAACAACTTTGGCAAAATCTTGAGTTGATGCAGTTTTTACATTTTTGCTTTTGGTTCTTCAATGCACATAAATGGACAAATGGAGAAGGAAAACTTAGGCGACTTCAAATGTAGAATCTGCAGAGAAAGATCGCTGATGTAGGGGCTTGGCTGCCTCTGAAACAGCTGTACGATCTGCCACTCAATGCATTTTGCCAATTGTTTGTTGTTTTATTTGTTGGTACAAAACACCCAATTTGTACCGACTGGACCTTGAGCACGTTAAGACAATATCTTAAAAAGATAATAATATAATATAAAAAAGTTCTAATGATGTATCTTACGGAATTAGAACTTATTTTTGATGAAACTGCTGCAATGGGCACATTATCAATCCAGGTTCGACATTGGAACATCCTATTCTATGGTCATTGGAACTGCTTTATCAAAATCCCACTAATGGCCACATAATGACTAAAAAAGTAAAAATAAAAACAAATAAAAAAAACTTTTCCTAAAATTATAAAATATTTTGAATGTAGGTATGTATATTTATAATAAATACATATTAATCTACGAAATAAATTAAATTTTATTCAAATTATATTATTTAGATATATTTTCAGTAAATTTTAAAATTTACGAAGATGGTTGCAAATACAAAAATAAAAGCGTGCGGCGAAAATATAAAAATTACCTACCATCATATTACATTCGTAAATATGTGTAAAAGAAATACAAATATATTATACATCACAAACCTACAACTGTTTATACTTTATATCTCGCAACCGCTCATCACTCTATAACTTTTCCCAGCATAAGGAAAGATTGTATATACCACATGATACAATATGATACCACGTCTCTTTGTCCAGTCACACCCAGTTTATACATGGCGATTGTAATGTAGCATATGAGCTTTTACTTAAATTTTTTAAACTATGTAGGTACTAATTTTATAAGTCGAGAGTTGTAGCATTTTACGACCCTTTCTGGCAAGGAGATATATATATGTATATGTATATGTATATATATATATATATATATATATATATATATATATATATATATATATATATGTATATATATATATATATATATATATATATATATATATATATATATATATATATATATATATATCATGTCTGTGCCAAAGATCTCCCAGAAAAAAGTTTTTTTTTTTAAGCAATCAACATTATCCTTAATAATTTGAACAATTTTTAAATTGTTTTAAGGATCTTTTGGCTTTCACTAGAACAAGGTTTTGTAGATACTATATTCAATCAAATCAACACAAAACATATCAAATATTTTACAAATTGTGTTCCAATTAATCTCTTTAATACAAATATAAGCTTTAAATTCAGTAATTTTGTAAAATATTTCGATTTTGTAACATATACGGTAGCACTACTATTATTTTGCCCAGCAACACTCACGACTCGCCCAGGTAATTTAAGGTATTTTTTTAACATGTGTAAAAATATGAAAGAATTATATATCATTTTAATCAGAAATATCCAATATATGTAAATAATAAAAATACTTTGTTGTTCTTAAACCGCAAGCCGATCAAAAAGGCTATAACTTAATTTATAGGAGACCACTACTATTTTTTTTTTGCACACAGTTGTATAAATAGTAGATTTTAGATGTTAATAGATTATTGTTCTGAAAAATGTATTAGTATATAATACCTAAATTTACATGTTCTGTTTATATTTTAAATATTAAGTGGTAATGAATTCCAGAGTCGAATTGCGTTAATGAAAAATAATCTTTGCGATTGTAGATGTTAAATTTTGGCAAAATATTGAGACTTTGAGACTTCTAGTTGAGACTTCTAGTTGAAACGCTAAGACGTAGCTTATCAGAAAGATATGATGGAGTGTAGGAATTTTACAACTTTTGCAGAAATATACAGTTTCTTATATCCAGATAGTTTGTAATGCTACAAACTAAAATGCCCTTACTTACATCTTCAACATGTGAAAAACGTCTCAAGGGATAAACATATCGTATAATAAATATATCATATATTATATATATATATATATATATATATATATATATATATATATAGTTCTCGATTAATACAGAATTTATATTTTTTCTTATACCATATTTGAGATTCATCATCAAAAAAGTTGTATGTTACAACAAGTTTATGTACAAAATATATTTTTTCATCTGAAATAAAGTATTAACTAAATTTTGACTTGCTAGAATTGATTTCTGGACCAGTGTGCCGTGTGGGAAATTCATTAACAAAAATGTGTGAGTAAAAGCAATTCAAACGAGCTCCAAACGAAAAATTACAAAAATATGTGAGCAATTGTGATCATATCAGGTAGTGTGGGATTTTGAGGTATTTGGTGGGAAGTTCTGGTACTGTGGGAATTTTAGGGAACTTTTTAGAATATTCCTCTGTGAGATAATGTGAGAATTGCATGAGGGAAAAAAGTTAATTCGTGTGGGAAAACTGTCGTATATGAAAATGACCGCACATATGACAAAATAACCACTCAAACATTCGTGACATTGCACAAACGAAAAAATCCACACTCAATAACTCGGAATAGAAGATATAACAGCTAATCGAAAGAATCCGCTTGTATTAAAATCTTAAAATCGTAATTTTTCACATATGAAAAGCGACGATATATATAACTTAATGCATAATTTACATGTTATTTTCCTTGAAATCCATGGTATCGTTTAGGGTTCCATTTTTTCGAAAATAGCTACAAATATAATTTTTTTAAAAAGGTGATGGCAATTGGGCTGGGACTAACATCTTTTCATAGAAAATATTTTCTATACCGCGTTAACTGTCGGCAGTAAATGGCAAACCTACGAGAATAAATACTGCCCATCACCGCGCTCTCACACCGACGTTCTAATTAGGCATTTAATTGTAGGTCCCTTTGAGTACAAATTTAACACGCACAGCTTAAATAGTGAGAGAGGTTGGCCTAAATCCTTCAGGACGGCATATCAGTGGGTGTTTCAGATATATCCCCTACTATAAAACAATTTTTTTCATGTAATGGAACAAGTATTCTGTCCAAGAAATATGTATGTTCATCCTGAATCGAAAACTTTTATTCAATACTATTCACATAGTGAGGGTAGGAAGTGGGTGGGGGGCGAAGTCGGTGTGTTGAAAAAAACTGTTATGAAGCAACCCCAGTACTTGATGACGACGTTGAGATTACGCCACCCGACCATGACGAGGTCAGAAGAGCCATTGCTCGGCTGAAAAGCAACAAAGCCGCAGGTGCTGATGGCCTGCCTGCTGAATTGTTTAATACCGGAGGCAAAGAGCTAATAGAGAGCATGCACGAGCTCGTAAGCAGAATATGGTCGAATGAAAGCATGCCAAGTGACTGGAACCTCAGTGTACTCTGCCCAATCCTTAAGAAAATGGCATCCCACTATCTGCGCCAACTACCTTGGGATAAGCCTACTCAATATCGCATACAAGGTTCTATCGAGCGTATTATGTGAAAGACTGAAGACCATCGTCAACAAGCTGATTGGACCTTATCAGTGCGGCTTCAGACCTGGAAAGTCCACCATAGACCAGATTTTTCACATTGTGCTTAATCCAGGAAAAGACCCTAGAAAAACAGATCGACACCTACCACCTATTAGTCGACTATAAAGCCGCCTTCGACACTCCGATAAGGGAACGATTAAACGCCGCAATGTCTGAATTCGGTATACCTGCGAAACTTATAAGGCTTTGCAGGATGACCCTGAGCAACACACGTTGCTTAGTGAGAATAGGAAAAGACCTCTCCGAGCCATTTCATACCGAACGAGGTTTCAAACAGGGTGACTCCCTATCGTGCGACTTTTTTAACTTATTGATGGAGAAAATAGTTCGAGCTGCCGAACTCCGTCAAAGCGGCACTATCCTCAACAAAAGTGTCATGCTGCTCGCATATGCCGACGATATTGATATCATTGGCAGGAGCACACGAGCAGTCAGCGCAGCATTCTCCAGATTGGAGAAAGTGTCGAATGGATCTAGCGGTGAACGAGGACAAGACGAAGTGCCTTGTGTCAACAAGCAAAAAAGAGTCTGTGCATCTTCGACAAAAAGCTGATTTTGACACCCACAAGTTCGACATTGTGAAGGACTTCGACTACTTAGGATCCAGCATAAACAGCATCAACGACGTCAGCCTGGATATCACTTGGAGAATAACTCTTGCCAACAGGTGCTACTTTCGGCTCAGCAGGCAATTGAGAAGTAGAGCACTCTCTCGCCGTACAAAAATAACGCTCTACAAGTCACTCATCATGCCCGTCCTACTTTATGGTGCGGAAACATGGACGCTGGCCGCCAGCGATGAGAGAGTACTGGGAGCGTTCGAGAGAAAGATTCTACGTAAAATCTTTGGCCCTATCTGCTTTGCAAACGAGTATCGAATCAGGATAAACCACGAGCTGTATGAGTTATTCGACGACATTGACATAGTTAAGCGCATCAAGATCCAGCGGCTTCGCTGGCTAGGTCATGTCGAACGAATGGATGAAAACACTCCAGCCAAGAATAAAATATAGTTTTCATTTTAATAGAGTATATTTATTATATTTTTAAGTTGATATATTCACATTTTCTTATCATTTGGTGCAAATTTTGAGATCACGGAAAAGATATATACATTTTTTGTAAATGAATAATTGGCATGTATTTAGTGGCTTTTACTTCTACAATAAGATATTTTAATTTAAAATAATTAAATAACGAGTTGGGAAAGTTAGGTCACATGGGTAAGTTCGGATGGGACGGACTTTTATAGTCGGTCGGGCCCGACTATGGAATACCCTACAATTTGGTGTGAATTTTAGTGTCGGGAATTTAATTGTATACCTACCTTTAAAGTTCTTAATTATGCTGAACATTCTTACACTCATAATATTATTTACATATCAAATTTCTGACGACGTATACTCCATTAATTCAAACGAGTTGGGAAAGTTAGGTCACATGGGTAAGTTCGGTCACATGGGGCGGACTTTTATAGTCGGTCGAGCCCGACTATGGAATACCCTACACTCTTCAGGGGCGGATCCAGAAGTATGATTTGGGGGGGGCGATTGATTTTTTTGCACCTTTTTTCCAATTTTTTCTAAAATGCGCCCCAAAAATTTATTTTGCGCCCTTTTTATATTTTCTCATCCAATACAGTGAATAATGAATTATACACAACTGTACTTCTTTAAACCAACTTTTTTTTTCTTTAAACCAACCATTTTATTTGCTTAAAAAACAAAAAAGGGTTCAGTCGGATCTGTGGTACCCTAGAAAAATCGATATCCGGTGCACCAACATATTTGGTCATATAGGTACTCAAATGAAAGGTAATAATGCCACATTTGTAATTATATGCTTATTTTTATGAGGAAGTTATATCGATGAAGCGCCGCAGACGAAATTTTTTTATAAAATATTAAATTTTTTTATTTTTTAAAACATAAATACAAAAGTGTATAATAGACTTCTGATTAAATTTCTTTTCGTTTGGGTACCCACACTTGTATCTATATATAATTCGTGTATAAAATGAATTCAGTTGTTAAAACTTAAAAGGGTCCTGAGGTTACTGTGGTTATCAAATCATGAACATAATAACTTACTAATCGTGAAATCAATATCTTTCATCCCGTACCTACATGTTCATATAGGTAGGTGTATAAGGTTTCGATTTATCTGGGGTACTACAAGTCCGACCGCGCCCCAATTTAGTCTGGGACCCAAACAAAGGGGATAGTTTGAAGAAAAAATATTTCTCTTCCGGTTATCTAAAGTTCACCCAATTTGTTTGTTTGTTTGGAGATTTTTTGGTAGGAGTAACGTCTTTTATCCATATATATATCAAAAATAATAATTAATTGTGATTTTTATAAATATGTATCTAAAATAAAAATTATATTTGAATTTTGAAAGTATTTATCAAAAATAATTATTTTTGATTTTCATAATATTAATCAAACTTTTATTTATATTTCTCAAATATAATTATTAAAAAATATTTTAAATTTAACAGTCCTATAATAAAAATAAGACCATAAATCGAAAATGGGTCTAGTGGTGAACGAGGACAAGACGAAGTTCCTTGTGTCAACAAGCAGAAAAGAGTCCGTGCGTCTTGAACAAAATGCTGATTATGACACCCACATTGGACATTGTGAAGGACTTCGTCTATTTGGGATCCAGCATCAACAGCAACAACGACGTCAGCCTGGAGATTAAACGGAGAATAACTCTTGCCAACAGGTGCTACTTTGGGCTCAGTAGTCAATTGAAAAGTAGAGCCCTCTCTCGCCGGAAAATAATAACGCTCTACAAGTCACTCATCATGCCCGTCCTACTTGATGGTGCAGAAACATGGACGTTGGCCTCCACCGATGAGAGAGTACTCGGAGCGTTCGAGAGAAAGATTCTCCGTAAAATCTTTGGCCCTATCTGCTTTGCAAACAAGTATCGAATCAGGATGAACCACAAGCTGTATGAGTTATTCGACGACATTGACATAGTTAAGCGCATCAAGATCCAGCGGCTTCGCTGGCTAGGTCATGTCGAACGAATGGATGAAAACACTCCAGCCAAGAATGTGCTTGAATCGAAACTCGAAGGTGGACAGCGTAGAAGAGGGCGTCCAAATCTGCGTTGGAAGGACCAAGTTGAGGACAACCTGGCAACGCTTGGTATTTCTAACTGGCGTCAGCGCGCGCGAAGCAGATCCGACTGGCGCGGCTTCATTTCAGCGGCCAAAACCGACCCACGGTTGTAAGGGCAATTTAAGTTAGTACTGCAAACGGACTTTCCGTCAACCCTCACAAAGCAGGGATTGTTCTCTTCACTAGGAAAAGAATAATGACATGATTATCTCTACCAGTACTTAAGGGTGTCAATATTCCTCTGTCTAACGAAGTAAAATATCTGGGCTTAACTCTAGATAGTAAACTACTTTGGACAAAACATGTTGAAAATAAAATTTCGCGAGCATTGAATGACTTCTGGCAAAGCAGAGGAATTTTGGGAAGACATGGGGACTATCGTTGAGCAAAACCTTATGGATTTACACGGCAATGATAAGACCGATGATATCCCTGCAGTGAAATCTAAACTAGTACCATAAATATGTAGTATTTATATTAGTAACCATGTTTCTAGATTAGCAACTAGTTAAAATGGATGCAGAGAAAACCAGTTAAAAAAATTATTTCGTAGAGGAACGTGTCAACATTGTCAAATACAAAATAAATTTTGAAATACAAATTATATTTCATTTATTTATTTTGTAGGAAACATCTTTATTTTTAATTTTGTGGTGGTTCCATCGTGAGATTTGTTTTATTTCTTTCCGCCATAAGCTCATAAAATTCAACAAATAACATATTTGAAAGGCATTTGTTGCTTTGATATAAAGCCGTACCAGTCTCTTTTCCTACGCAGTCCACCATCAAGTCTCATTTCAAGACATTTCTTGACTGGAGCAATTTCATCCATTCGTCCCACATGAACTAGACAGCAAAACTGTTAGATCTTGATACGCTTGACTATATCAATTGTCGTCGAACACCTTACAGCTCTAGTGTTCCAATTGGTAAATAGTAACCAGTTTAAAGTAGGATTAAAAGAATTAATTTATAGACTGACTGTATAAAATTAGTTTATAGACTGGTTACAAGAAACTAGTTTACAATTGACACATCGTAGGACATGAGCATTGAAAAAATTACAGTTCATTGTATGAAAATGTGGTCGAATTCGGGCTAGTTGAAAGTCTACGGAGAACTAGACCAATACTAGTATACAACTAGTCCTTTACACTGCAGGGATCATATACGGTAGGCTGGTGGAACAAGCTGCCGCGAAAGTGCCTGACAACTACCCAGTCGGCACCTACACACATTTTTTATGATTATCGTAAATTACGATCGTTTTGCAATTCAAAATAATCATAAATTTCGATCATTTTGCTCGTAAAAAACGATGATAAATGTCAATGAAAAAAACAATTATATTTTGCTCGTAGATAACGATGGCTCGTAAAAAAAGATTGTCAAAATTATTATTGTTTTTCTATTCAAACGTTTATTTAAAAAAAAACGCAAGAAATGCTCAATATTTTTAACAAGATTAAATGAATTGTTTTGGTAAAAATTTTAAATCATTTGCTGTAATTAAAAAGTAAGTAAATGCATTTGAGAACTTAATATAAAAACGAGTTCGTTTACGAACAAAAAAGATCGTTTATAACGAGTATATAATCGTATTTTACGATCATAAACGATCGAAAATTTATCATATATGAGTGTTTTTAGTTCGTTTATGATACCTCGTTACGATGGACAAATTAGGAACGAAACTGTATGCGTTTTCGAATCATTTACGATTCTCGTATACGATTATTTTATTCAATATTTACAAATATTTGCTATCATTTACGATATCGTTTATGATAGTTTGGCCGGCTGGGTAGTCTTGCCAAGATTCAGAGAACCGTGTGTCTGGGTGTTACAGGTGTCTTTCCCAGTACACCTGGTCCAGCACTGAATGCAATCTTAAATGCAATCTTATGGCTTTGTACAATCCGGTCATCACATCCAATTGTACGTCAATGCAGATCACGTCTCAATTGTGTTGGTAAAAACAATACACTGAAACTGATTTGGGTGCCGGGCCATAAAGGAGTTTCGGGCAATGAAACATCTGACAAACTAGCACGTGCTGGATCTGAGGATAATCCACTTGGACCAGAACGTGTGCTTGGAATACCTACATTTACGGGAAAATTCGCCATCAGCTCTTGGGTCGCCTCTACACACAAGAGCGGATGGCTGAATGAGACGAAATGCATATTCTCCAAGCTCATGACACTGACGATAACCAAAAGATCGGCCTCGTTTCTACTTTCCTTAAGTAGAAAGGAGTGCAGAAAACTGACGGGTCTTCTAACGGGACACAACGCATGTGAAAAACACATGAACGCAATCGGCCTGGCCGAAAGCGCCTTATGTTCTGCCTGCTACGAAAAAAGTGGCACCACAGAACACTATCTCTGTGACTGTCCAGCATTTTCTAGAATTAGAAGGCAGATCTTTGGCACAGACATGATATATATATATATATATATACATATATATATATATATATATATATATATATATATATATATATATATATATATATATATATATATATATATATATAATATATATATTTTCTTCATTTTTTATTATTTTTAAAAAATATAAAAACTCCTTTAGATTTTAAACGCCGCGCACTGCGTTAACAATTAATTGTTTTTGTTTTACGAACTCTTTTGATTATTTTAAGATATTGTCTTAACGTGCTCAGGGTCCAGTCGGTACAAATTGGGTGTTTTGTACCAACAAATAAAACAACAAACAATTGGCAAAATGCAGATCGTACAGCTGTTTCAGAGGCAGCCAAACCCCTTCATCAGCGATCTTTCTCTGCAGATTCTACATTTCAAGTCGCCTAAGTTTTCCTTCTCCAATAAACACAATAAGAATTATGTGCATTGAAAAAAGAACCAAAAGCAAAAATGTAAAAACTGCATCAACTCAAGATTTTGCCAAAGTTGTTGTTGCGTGCAGCAATTTGCTACGTATAGGCTGCAGAGTTTCCACAGAATCAAATACGTAGGCTGTACTTTGTATAAAAAAATGTTTTTTTTTTATTATTTTTAAAAAATATAAAAAATCCTTTAGATTTTAAACGCCGTGCACTACGTTAACAATTAATTGTTTCTGGGGGGCTTGGCTGCCTCTGAAACAGCTGTACGATCTGCCACTCAATACATTTTGCCAATTGTTTGTTGTTTTATTTGTTCGTAAAAAACACCCAATTTGTACCGACTGGACCTTGAGCACGTTAAGACAATATCTTAAAATAATCAAAAGAGGTCGTAAAACAAAAACAATTAATTATTATTTTTATTATAAGAATTAATATACGCTTAAATCCGCCAAATTTCATCGGCAAAGTGCATGAGCTCTGCCGATGAAATTTGGTTCACTCTAGCATATGTTAAATTGGTTGCGCGAAGGTCACTTAAATTTGATATTTTGTGCCCGACATATTAACAAACGAATGGACAAACAAGTGAAGTTAAATAAAATCTTGTAAAAATTAATTTTCGTTAGTCTCGCAAAAACATGAGAACGGATCGACTGATTTGAATGATTCTTTTTTTGTTTTATTCGTCTCAATACTAGGAATTAGGAAAACACCCACGTAAAAACCGGAAAAATCTAAATTTGTGAGAACTTGTTGTCATTTAAATTTTATTAATTATATATATATATATATATATATGTATATATATATATATATATATATATATATATATATATATATATAATAACTGATAAAAATATAAAAATAAATAAAATATTTGTATGTGCTAATAATATTTACCCGCGGTGGCTCAGTGGTTAGTGCGTTGGACTGTGCGCCGAAAGGTCCCCGGTTTAAACCTGGACTGGGGCTAACAACATCTTTTCATAGAAACATTTTTCTATACCTACCTCTCGTCAGTAAATGGCAAACCTACGAGAGTAAAACCATTGCCTATGAAGAGCTTTCACCCGCCGTTCGGATTCGGCAATAAACTGTGGGTCCCACCACTTTGAGTACAAATATAACACGCACAGCTTAAATGACTGTAGCGAAAAACTATTATTATATTAATAATATTTTACCCAAATTTTATTTTTTGGTTTTTATTGTAATTTTGAGATATATTAGACTAATATTAAATTTTGACCCATTTTTACGAAACGTGGCTAGATACGTATTAGACGTGACTTATTTGACTATTGATTAAGATATATTTGGCTAGTCTTTTTTGTCTTTTTGATATGGTTTTATAAAACTAAAAAAAATGTTATATTCGTTGCTAAAATTAGAAACCGACACTAGCTATGTATTAGTATGTTACTCATTTGTTAACTCCCGTGTCTCACACACTAGATTTGTTTATTAGATAGCGTATTCACAGTTTCGTGGTATTGGTACGACATTGTACGAATAAGACAGTACGACAATTGAACTATAAGCACAATTTGTCTGCTTGTTAAAATATTTCGTCAAATAAATGTAGCTGATTCTTACAAAATTCGTATTTTTTGAAATGATCATAAATATTCCTCGATTTGCAAAGTAAAACAAATAAATTAACATTTTATATGTACTATTTGTCTTCAATTTCACAATTTTTCTTCATTTCACAAAATACGACAGCAAAAACATGCATCAGGTCTACTCTCAATAATACACTTGTGGTATTTCTCTTTTATAAGGATTGATGGTTCTGTTTTATTGTATCGTATATATATACAATATGGTACGAATACCATTCTAAAATACGAAAAACTGTGAATACACTAAGGGCCGGTTTTACAGTGGTAGTTTAACTAGATTTGTGGGTTAAACGTAGTTTAATCTCAGAAATCAGTTTTACAGTGATTATCATCGTTTAAAATCAGTTAAAACGTCTTACATTGGCCGTTTAAACAACGTTTAAAATCTTACTGTTTTTGACAGATACTATCCACAAGAATGAGAGTTGCACTCTTTTTGAACTGTCCGTCCACGCTTTCTGTTTCTTGTTCAATGAAAACATAGCATTATACTAAATTCAGAATTGTACTAGAAAGTGAAATATTGACTATTCCTAAATTTCTTTTTGAGTAAGCAACCTCCTAAAACTGTTTACGAAGAAAATTACATGTTATCGGGTCTTCGATATTTCGATAGTTTATGTAATTTTATTAATTTAATTTTGATAAAGAGTAGCTGTAGGGTATCGCATTTTATATTTTTTTTGTGTCAAATTTTTAAAAATTTTAGTTCAGTCGCTCAGAAGCATTCTTTGACGACGGATGTGCCGAATCAAATACACATCAGGAGATTACGCAGTGTAATTTTCCCAATCATGTTTTCCCATAATGCGGACATCAGATGCTAAGAATTTTGTTCGATTTTGCATCTAGCACCACTACATTATATCTGCGTGCAATTCCCTTCATTTTAATCAAATATTTCGTGAACAAATTTTAAAAATATTTCGAAAAATTTAAGTAAGATAAAGTTTAAAACTTTTTTCGAAATTTTGACAGCAAAAACATTGCGAACTAATATTAAAAGTTTTTTTAAGAGAGCTTAGAGAATTGTGATAAATTACTCTCTTGACACACTTTTTTGGTACACAAATTTATTATCATTTTTTGCAAAAACTGATATCTGGACACAGATTTTTTTTGCTAATTATCCGTAGGGCAAGGTTCATGTTTTATTTTGTGATAAAGTTTGCATCTGCTACATGTCGAAATTGTGAGATATAATGTACCAAAAACGGCCTTTATTGAAAATTTGACTCGATTTTGTACAAAATCTCGACGTATAGGAAAATAATCAGAAGAATCAGAAGACCGAAATTAACCATTTTTCAGTAGGGGTTCAGAATGGTGTAGTGCACGCGCAAGCCAGTAACCGACTTCTGTTAGTTGCCATAGCCTCTCCTACACAATTCCTAGTCTCACCTTCGCGTTGGTGAACCCCGTTAACCCGAGCAACCAGCTGAAGATCGGGTTTCAAACCCGGTGGGAGGACTGTTCGGGGGCAAACGAGACAGATATTGGCCCTCCATAATGGTGGCTGTGCGTTGGGCTTGTGACCCGCCGTATAGAAAAGCTGATTCAACGAAAACAGAAAAAATGCCTCGGATACCAACCCGAAAACACGATGACAACCTACGCAAACGTATAAAGGAGCATTATTTACGGATGTGCACCTGGAATGTCCGAACCTTTATAGGGAAGGTGCCACTATCCAGCTGGTTAATGTCCTCGAAAGATACAAGGCTGACATCACCGCAATCCAGGAAATGCGATGGACAGGACATGGTTGCTCTAAACAGGCATCCTGTGACATTTACTACAGCTGCCATGCGGAGAGGCATGAATTTGGTTGTGGATTTGTAGTCGGCAAGAGACTCTGACACCTTGTCTCTAGGTTCACACCCGTGAACGAACGACTAGCAACAATCCGCATCAAGACTAAATACTTCTATATCAGCCTAATTTGTGCGCAAGCTCCGACGAATGAGAAGGACGATGAAACTAAAGAGTCTTTCTATGAGCGTCTGGACGAAGCCTATGAGCGCTGCCCCGAGCAATCAGTGCAGCATTCTCCAATTTAGAGAGGGAATCGCGTCGAATGGGTCTTACGGTGAACGAGGACAAGACGAAGTACCTGGTGTCAACAAACAAAGAGTCCCGGCGTCTTAGACAACACGTCACTATTGACAACCACAACTTCGAAGTTGTGAAGGACTTCGTCTACCTAGGTACCAGCATCAACAAGGAGACAATGTCAGCCTGGATATTAGCCGAAGAATAACTCTTGCTAACAGGAGTTACTTTGGGCTCAGTAGGCAATAGTGGACAGAGCCCTCTCACGACGGACAAAAACTACACTGTATATGTCGCTCATCATGCCAGTCCTTCTCTATTGCGCTGAGGCATGGACGCTTGCCAACACCGATGAGCGAGCTTTAGGAGCGTTCGAGAGAAAGATTCTTCGGAAAATCTATGGCCCGATTTGCGTTGAAAACGTGTACAGAATCAGATGGAACGACGAGCTTTATGAGCTCTACGCCGATATTGACATAGTCAGGCGCATTAAGATCCAGAGTCTACGCTGGCTTGGACAGGTCGAGCGTATGGATGAAAGCGCTCCAGCAAAAATGGTGGTCAATTCTGTACCCAGTAGTGGTCAACGTAGGATATGGCGTCCGAATCTCCGGTGGAGCGACCAAGTGCGAGACAACCTGACAACACTTGGAGTGCAGAACTGGCGCCAGCGCGTGCAATGCAGAAGCTACTGGCGAGGGGTAATTGCTGCGGCCGAAACCCATCATTGGTTGTAATGGCCAAATAATCAATCAATCACTTAACACCGTGGCGAGTAAACAGGTGACAATTGGTGAAGTAGCACAACCTGTCATACCTATAGTTTTTCTGTTAGTGTACATTCTATCTAATTCTTAATCATTATGTGCGTATATATCCGTAACTAAAAATATCTGTAATACATTTTGGGCCATTTTTTCAGTGGTCGTTTAAACGTAGTTTAAACTCCGTTTAATTAATCTTCTCTTTAAATTAAACGTCGTTTAATTTTGTTAGCAGTTTTTCAGTGATAGTTTAAAATGAACACAGATCAAGACAATACATATGGCACCACAGGCAATAATTCTCTCGATGTTGACTTTTGATAAATGTCATTCAAAATTAAATAAATAAAAAAATTGTTTCAGAAAAATAATTATAAAAATTAATGTATTTTTAAATTTAAACAAGAGATCGAGCAACTAGGCAGCACGTGAGACTTTTTTTTGCATAGTGTGCAAAAATTAATAATAATTTGTGAAACAGCGCAGCGACATAAAATAGTGAAAAGTGATGTGAAAAAAATGCATGTCAAAAACTTTGAAAGTTTAAACGTAGTTTAAACAATCAGCATCGGTCGTTTAAACTAAGTTTAAACGACGGTTGAAGTTCACTGAAAAAATCGATTTTGATTTTGAACGAAGAGAGCTCAACATCGCGAATTGGCACTAAGTTCGCAGCATAATCCCACGACATAATGAAATCATTTTAAGCTATTGTGTATCCAAAAGAAGTAAGTTTGTATATTTTTGCGTTACCTATACTTACTTATTTGTCCATTACAATCTACTGTGCCCAAAGTAACACCTGTTGTCAAGAGTTATTCTTCGGCTAATCTCCAAACTGACATTGTTTTCCTTGTTGATACTGGTACCTAAATAAACGAAGTCCTTCACAACTTCGAAGTTGTGGTTGTCAATAGTGACGCATTTTCTAAGACGCCGGGATTATTTGTTTGTTGACACCAGGTAATTCGTCTTGTCCTCGTTAACCGTAAAACCCATTCGACGCGATTCCCTTTCTATGAATGGGAGAATGCTGACTGCTCGTACGCTCTGCCCAATGATGTTGATATCATCAGCGTACCCGAGAAGGATGTAACTCTTGTTGAAGATAGTACCATTCTGATGGAGTTGTGCATCTCTTACAATCTTCTTCATTATTAGGTTGAAGAAGTTACACGATAGGGACTAAACGTATCGGAGAGGTTGATCCCAATTCTCACTGAGCAACGTGTGTCGCTCAGGGTCATCCTGCAAATCCTTATAAGTTTCGCAGGTATACCGAACTCAGACATGGTGGCGTATAGGCGACTCCTTATCGGACTGTCGAAGGCAGCTTTGTAATCGACGAGAAGGTGGTGGGTGTCGATCTGCCTCTCTTTGGTCTTTTCCAGGATTTGGCGCAATGTGAAAATCGGTTCTATAGTGGACTTGCCAGGTCTGAAGCCACACTGATAAGGTCCAATCAGTCTATTGACGATGAGCTTTAGTCTTTCACATAACACGCTCGATAGAACCTTATACGCGATATTGAGAAGACTTATCCCACGATAGTTGGCTCGTATCGTGGGATCCCCCTTAAGGATTGGGAAGAGTATACTGAGATTCCATTCGCTGGGCAAGCTTTCTTTTGACCATATTCTGCTGATGAGCTGGTGCATGCTCGTTATGAGCTCATCGCCTCCGGTCTTAAACAACTCAGCAGGCAGACCATCGGATACTGCGGCTTTGTTGTTTTTCAGCTTGTTGATGGCTGTGCAGACCTCATCACGGTCAGGCGGCGGTATGTCGACGCCGTCGTCAGCAACAGGGGTTGTCTTCTCTATCGTCCGAGTAGTTGTCGTCATCGCCTGCTAGTAGATGAGAGATGTGTTCTCTCCATAATCTCTGTGTTCGCTGGACATCTGTTACTAGATTCCCGTCATCGTCTTGACAGGAGAAGGGTCCGGTCTTTAAACCTCCGGTCAGGCGTCTTAACTTCTGAAAGAATTTTCGAACCTCGTTCCTGTCGCCATGCATCTAAATATCTTCACACTCGCGTCTTTATAGTTCTCTTTTCTTGCGCCTGAAAAGATGTCTCCTCCTTCCTCTTCTCTCTGTATCGCTCCTTCACGACTCGCGTAACTACCGACTGCAGGGTGGCTCTATATGCAGCGTCTTTTTCTGCAGTGGCTGCGCGAAACTCTCCGTCATACCACTTGTTCCGTAGTAAGCGTTGGAATCCGAGCACCTCTTCGGCAGCCGTACGCATTGAGCGGGAGAGGTGTATCCGCTGCGCGCTTATATCATCGAGAGGGGGAGTGCCTTGGACAATCAGGTGTGAGAGTCGAGCGGCATATGCTTGTTCGGTCTGTTGTGTGTGCAGCTTACTGATGTCTAGCTGATTCGTCGGAGCGTGTAAGGCTGATGAAGAAGTATTTAGCCTTTATGCGGATTGGTGCCAGTCGTTCTTTTACTGGTGTGAACCTAGAGACAAGGTGGCGAAGGCTCTTGGCGACTATAAATCCACAACCAAATTCATGCCTCTCTGCATGGCAGCTATAGTAAATGTCACAGGATGCCTGTTTAGAGCAGCCCTGCGCTGTCCGTCGCATTTCCTGGATTGCGGTGATGTCAGCGTTGTATATAGTTACCTATGGATCTCTCAAAAAAGGACTAAATAATAAATGGGTAAAAATGTAATAATAAATAAAATAATAATTGAAGAAATTAAATACTATATTTTATAATAATAAATAAAATAATAATATAATATGAATAAAATAATAATAATTTAATAATAAATGTCTACAAATGTGAATAGTAATGTACTAATTAATATAAACAAATACACATAAATAATAATTTCATAATAAATATGTACGGATACAAATAAAATTATTTGAAGAATAAGTATTAACAATTAATTTTACTATAACTTAATAATATATATACTATGTGAATGAATTATCAAAATAATAAATATGGACATTGGTAAGGAAATGATTCAGTAAGTTTGTGAAGATTAGATTTCGCAAATGTGATGGCGCTTGGTTATCATTGATTTTATTTAGATAAATCGAAGTAAGAATAGGGGCCATTACTAAAAAGGTCAAGGTTATCCCCATGAGGATAAATGGGGCGGACAGACTAGTCGTATCTGAACATCTCGATATGATAGCATGAAGCTGTACTCTGGTATGTGGAATTGGCATACGGTTGATGACATGTCATGACATTATAAATAAACTTGTTTGTGAATCTACAGAGAGTCCTTACCCACCAGCCAACCCTATTTTATAAATCTCTTCTCGGTTGTTCTGACAAACGATCGAGTAAAGTTTCACAACATTGTATGAGATGATGTGTGGCGAAATAGCACGGCACTAATATGAATAGACTACGCAATTTATACAACTTAATAACTTTATATAAAATTATCTATTGGACACAAACGTTCGGCAATATTCAAATACATTTGTATTCGAATTTTTTGATTATTTATAAATTAAAAAAAATATATATTATTTTTTTGAACAGCAAAATAAATATGACGTGAAATTATAATCACTTTTTGATTAAAATACAAAAATAATAATGAATAACGAATAAAAATTGTTTAAATTTGAATAAATTTTAAATAAATTAAATTAATTTGTTATTCAAAACGCAATTTGGCGAATGTACTAATTTTTATGGTTTTAAAAGTAAGCAACACTTTCAATATTGACAGATTAAATGACGGATTTCCGTGTTGCAAAAAATAGTATCATGTTGCATGCTTTTAACACTGCCTTTTTTTAGAACAAATACTATTTTATCTTAATATCTATTTTTTTTTTTTATCAAAAACCATTTAATATTATTTATGGCTTAAAAAACGTTAACTCGATTCAGAACAATAACACTTTTTCGGTTTTTTGTTATGTTTTGTCTATAAAAGATCAAAAATTATCCAAATAAACTTCGGAACAATTCAAATTAGTTAAAAAATAGAGTTAAATATGTTTTTAAATGTTAATATTGGAATTATTTTTACATACAAATAAATACTTTTTATTAAAAAACGTAATTTTTTTATTTGGAGCAATATTTCTTTTATTTTAATTTCTAGAAACCCTAGAGTTTTAAAACAGCTGCTGTGAATTGTCTTGTTTAGAAAAATAATAAAAAATGTTCCAAAAAAACGATGGAAACAACGCAATCAAAGAAGAGAGCGTTAAACATAAGCCAATACGGTGTGCAGAAAGCTGGAGCGGCGACGAGGAGGAAGACTACAATAAGTGACAGTGATGGTGGTCTGTCCTCCGAAGCATTCCTCTGTGGCACAAATAACTTCGCGCGATGAACCAAGCTGCATCCTCAGTAGCAGTCGGAGCAGTTCCAGACATTTTTTTATTAGTGTTAAGTTTAAAATCAAAATAAAAAGTGTCAAAAAAATGTTTTTTGTTACGTTTATTAGTTAGGTCATGAAAAACTCAAAATCAGAAAAAGCCTAATGAACAAAAGCACAAAAGAAAAAAAAAAAACAAAAATCAAAAGAAAAACTGAAAAACAATAGATAAAGATACATTCGCCGATTCGTCACATGAACTGTTGATTCGCTTGATTTTGACACTTGAAGCGAATGAAAATCGGTTGAGTGTTGCATGTTTTTTTACGTTCGCTTGACTTTTTTTGGCGAATGAAGTCTGGCGAATGTAAGCTGTGATAGCTTTTTATACCCCACACTAAGAGTGCAAGGGTATATTCAGTTTAGTCGCCGGTTGTAACACCTAGAAGGAAGCATCTCAGGTATGGAAATATATATTCTTGATCAGCATGATCTCCTGAGTCGATTTAGCGATGTCCGTCTGTCTGTCTGTTGAAAAATTTAGATTACTTATCTATCTACGCTGTCCGTCAGTGAAAATGGGCATGATCAGTCTATTGTGACCTGTGAACCGCCCACTTAAGTTCAAATACCTCATATAAAACATACATCTACTGGTGAATTTTACTGTATACGTGCATATGTAAACTTTTTTGTTCAAATATATATTGACTTCATGATCAAATGTATTAAAATAATGTTTTCCCGCAAAACGACTTGTGGATAAAAAAAAAATCGAAATTCGGTACACTTACCCATTTGTAAATATGGGTATCAAATGAATGGAAATTCTTCAGCGATTGAAAGTTTGTATTTATTTTCAGGATTCGTATACCCTGGTGACCTATATACCACTTTGAATGGTAACCAAACATATTTGTAAGGTATTTATAGTCGGCTTAGACCGACTATAATTATGATAATCCTAACTATCATAATAACGCATACTATAAAATGTCCCAACTTTAAAATTTCCCATGTGATCTAACCTTCCCAACTAGTTTAACGTTCGCTTCGACAAAACCATTCGCTTCGCCACTCATAATAGGCCCTAAATTATTTTATTCATCAGTTTTTTTTAGAGAAAACTTCAGCTTATGTCATCAAAAGAAAGAGAGTAGATTATACTAATTTATTGTACTGGCAAGAACAATCCCCAAATATTGAAATGAAGATGCTATTGGAAATTGCATTAACTGTACCAACAACACAGGTGACGGTTGAACGATCGTTTAGCGCACTTTCAAACATTTTAACCAAATAGATGTACAATTTGTCGGAAAATAATTTAAACAATATTTTGACTGTTAAACTAAACGAAGATTTATTTAATAAATGAATTAATAGAACTAAAATCTGTTTTTAATCATCGTGTTATTTCTTTTTTTTGTGGGATAAAAATAGAGCCACAGCATTCAGACAGGGTTATATCCATTGTTCTGTGACCCAGTTCCCTGCTTTTGAATGATATTTCTTAGATTAATTATTGAATTTAAGAAAGCTATTGTGTGATAAAGAGTGAAGCTGATCCTCTCTCATCACGGCTGTGCCAAAGATCTGCCTACTAATTCTAGAAAATGTTGGACAGTCACAGAGATGCTACTCTGTGGGGCCAGTTTCATCATATCAGGCAGAACAATAAGGCGCTTTCGGCAAGGCCGATTACGTTCATGTGTTTTTCACATGAGTTGTGTCCCGTTAGAAGTCTCGTCAGTTTTCTGCACTCCTTTTTACTTAAGAAAAGTAGAAACTAGGCCGATCTTTCGGTTATCGTCGGTGTCATGAGCTTGAAGAATCTGCATTTGGTCTCGTTCAGCCATCTGCTCTTGTGTTTAAAGGGATATTTTTATTTTAAATAATAAAAAACTGATGAATAAAATAGTTTATTCTGTATGCAAAAAATAATTATAGAATTCTTTCAGAATAAAATAACTAGATTTGTTATTTATTTCGTTTTGCATTCAAAAATTTTGAATAACAAATAAATTTAATTTATTTAAAATTTATTAAAATTTAAACAATTTTTATTCGTTATTCATTATTATTTTTATATTTTAATCAAAATGTTATTATTATTTCACGTCATATTTATTTTGCTGTTCAAAAAACAAATAAATAATATATATTTTTATTTTAATTAAAAAAACAAAAAACTTCGAATACAAATGTATTGGAATACTGCCGAACGTTTGTGTCTAATAGATAATTTTATATAAAAACTATTAATTTGTATAAATTGCACAGACTGCGGAGACTGCGTAAATAAATTTGCGTATCATTGGAAGAATTTCAAGCACGTGTGTGCGTGCAAATCCGATCTCTGGTTCAAATTACAAATTTTGCACCGAACAGACGGACAAGAAAGCAACCCAATAAAAAAAGTTTTAAAATGCTATTTGTGGCAATATGAAATATGACTAAGTCAATATGAAAGCATATGAAACGCAAATATAAAAGTGTTTTTAAATGTATATGTATTTGTGAAATATTGTTTATTTTTGTACTATGTTTATATTAAAATCATTTTTTGCTACATTTTAAATTAGAATTCATAGCTTTCTTTATAATTTCGACTTATTTAATTGTATTATTCAATTGTTTATTTTATTAATATTTGTTTAGAGAATCAACGAACCGATAAGTCATCTTTAAAAACAGAGTAACATCTTATTGAATAAAAAAATGACGTGTTATGACATATTACAATTAATAAAATGATATATATCATAAAATAAATCATGGTGAAATGATTTATTTTTGCAATCATATATCGAAGTGTTTTGCTGCAGTTGTGCCTTGCTGTTTATTATAAAATTGTTTATTTTTTTTAGAAACTTTGAGGCAAATCTATTCTGCTTACCACATTTTTTTGCCCGTTCAGAATCTGTACCATATAACATATTTCGAAATGATTTACAAGAAGATGGTCAAATTGAAGTTTTAGGTGTTATGCAAAAGTCCACCTATGACAGCCGGGATGTTGTAACATTTAATATGATAGACCAGTTACCGTTACGCCCTGATCAACAGGTGGTTAAACGCATGAAAGTAAAATATGTTTCAGATGAACAGCTGGAAAAAGTTAAAAAGGTAATAATAAATAGGTTTAAAAAAATGTATTCTTGGGTCCAGTTTTTCCTTTCAAATTTGAATTTAGTTTAAAATTTTCCAATGTTTTAAAATATCTATAGTTCCTAATATAAGCGGTCGAATGTCATTTTTTTTACAAATAAAAATACAAATCGTAGTCGGATAATATGGCAATTTTAAAATATGACTAAAAAACTGGTCCTAAGACTGTTTTATTGGTATGAAAGTAAACTTTCGGAATTGAGGCAAAAATTGCGATTAATATAATCATATATTTCACATTATTTATTAACTTTTAGTTATTTGATGAATGCCCCATTTGGACTCGAATTGCTCTTCTATATGAATCTGGAATATCGAATGACAAACTTAAGTGTATTATACCCTCTCTCGCATATTATTTCTCAACAGGCCCTTGGAGGACGATGTATGTACGTTTTGGTTATGATCCACGAAAGGATTTCAATAGCAGATACTATCAGAAATTTGACTTTAGGTTAAGATTTAGGTCTGGTGTGGCAGAATATGTGTGTATTTCTTTCATAAAAAATTACTATTTTCAATAATATTATTATAGGTTGACAAGCGAAGTGTTGCTAAATCTAGAAAACAGGACAAATCAGAAGACAACTACAATTTTATGCAAGATATTGATTATCCATATTTTGAAGAAAATAAGTTACCACGTTCAAGGCAATGTATAGTTCGGGTAAGTAATTAATGCAATACATCTAAAGTAGCAAATGAGTCGTATACCATGTATAGTGCTTATACAATCTCATAAATTATCTGTCAACAATTGTATGATTTATATTTAACGCAAACCAGTATACCCTAGTAGAAATTTGCCCGATGCGCCATCAGGAAATGATCGGGTTTTCATCGGGAGCAAATATGATCATTGCCTTGTCATGCCCTTATCATGCTCATCATACCGGGGTTTACATTATCTAAACAGTTAATAGTCCCGATCATAGCTACATTGGTTTTTCCTCATAAGAAAATGTCCATCGGGCAATGATCGGGATTTTATGAGGAATCTCTTAATTTATTTTATCAAACATATTAATACAAAATGGTAGTTAATAACACCATTGAAATAATAAATTCATCTGTTGCAGTATTTTATAATAAAAAGAATTGTTTTTCTTATTTGTTTTTTGTCAGTGACATAATTTCGTGTGACATAATTTATAAGGCTAAATATCATTAATATTAAAATCATAAATTTTTGTGTCTCTAATATGAAACTATGGCGATAGAAAAAATAACAAATATACGTTAAACTTTGCCAGCCGCGATGAAATTATACAGACAATTTCACATTGAGACAAAATCATATGCTAAAATTTTGAATCTGTCGTTTTAAAAAAAATTAAAGACCTAAATTTGATAAATTGTAGGCCGATTTGAGCAGCTAATAAGTTTGTCTATAATCTAAATGACACATTAAAATAAACAAGATTTAAATTAAACACAACTGATCTTAAACATTTTTTTGTTATTAACCCTCCTCGTACCTAAAATCGTACGATTTAGAGTTGTTGTTGTGACATCAGAATTCGGTGGTTGTTAAATTCATATTGCTATCAGTTGAAATAGTGAAATATGCAGTTTAATCGTCCTCCGTGCAATGACAGCGCGAATGGTGTCATCGACCAGTGGTGGCGCAACACCAGCGCTCTGCAAATCTTTGGTGGCCATAGGCTCCTCATCAATGCCAGCTTCAAATTGATTTTCAATAAATTAAATAAAAAAAATACTTACAATTTTAATCTAATCAATTCCCATTGTTGTTTACTGATATAAAAAACTAAAAATCATATGTTGATTATTTCACTTGCAGTGGTTTGCAATAATTCCCCCATTTTATTGTAGAAATGTACATTTTCTTTGGGAATACAAAATTTTTTTCAACAATTATTGTACACAAAACAAAAATATTTTTACAGCCATGAAGCGACGCAATTTTATAATCACATTTTTAAACATGCATTCATAATTGAATCTCGAATGATTAAAACACTAATAAGCAACAATATATGTGTAAAATAAAACTGTAAAATGTTTATATATTTAATAAATATTTAATTTATTATTTTATTGAATTTTATCATCTGCGGCCCGCGAAGACTTTTTAAATATTATTAATATACTTAATAATATTAAATATTTATTTTATTTTCAGGCGTTAAAATGATTATTATGTATTGTTGTGCAGCGCCATGTATCCAATTTAACATGCCATATATGAAATTATATTACTAATCTTGGTTAAAAACTTATGAATTTATTAAAAAAATCAATATTTTTGTAGGTACATTATTTTCTAAAATTTAATAATGAGATATTAATAAGTTTTTGATATAGAGTCTTAATTTATTTTCCTAATTGTCATTTTAAATATTATACATGACTTTACAAAATGGCATAACAATAATTTTTACATTTTTTTCATCAAGTAATATTGTTTTTTATAATTTAAAATTTATTGTAAAGTTTTGAATTTCCGTTGGATATATTTCGCCGGCATACATAAAAAATCTATGGTGGCGCATAGTTTTGTACGTCTAACACCGAAAAGAAAATTACATTATTGTTTTTGATTCGACTATTAAAAATAAAAGGAGAGAAAAATAATTAAAACTTAAAAACTGGACCCTATTTAACAAAACCATTTTCGGAATTAGCTCCAGTATCAAATAAAGCCGCAATCAGACTTTGGACTCGTATTAAAAAAATGGCAAGTTTTTAACCAAGAAACTTGCTTTTAGAAAAATTAAGTTGTAACTTTTAAACGTTAACATGTGGCCCGTGGTCATTATCCTTGCACTTCAAAATTGATGTCCTTAAAAAGGACCTTTTTAAAATTCTGAAAAAGAAGTTTTTGTCAATTTATTATAAATGTTCATGCAAAGTTTTAAGATGGTATTTTGATGGCATCATATTTTAAAAAATAATTTTCTACATTTTTATTCATTTTTTGTATAGGAAAAAGTTGTGATATGATGCCATCAAAATACCATCTTGAAATTTAGGACAAACTTTTTCAAAAGTTTGTATCGAAAAATCTAAAAAAATTGGTTACCAGTCTGACATGTGATTTATGCCTTGAAGTTTTCTCGAACAAACTTGGTTAACAAAAATCCAATCTTATTGCTAATTTTTAAAATTTTGTAATTTTCGTAGAGTAATATTTTATGTTAGGATAATTTAAACATTTTCCACATCGATATCGCAATGCTTTTCAAATAAATATCGATATATTTTAACTATTTGATGCAATATTAATACAGAATCGTTTTTATTATCGTTTCGAAAAAAAAACTGCGATATGTCGCTTTGAACTATTTTTGTTGTTTTAGTACGATTTGGCCTTCGATATTGGTACAAGATCTGATTCGATATCGTACAATTTGGCAGACATAAAAAATTGCAACAATTTTGGATGATTGTCAGGTGTCTCTTTTATAAAATGTTCTCTAGTGTTTGAAATATAGGTACTTCACTGTAAATACCTCAGACAAAATATTTGGCAGGATCAGAGAAGTTCGGACATTTTTCCAATTATTTCAAACAGACAAAAATCGTACCATTTTTTACAAAAATTTTCGTCTGCAGGGCTTTTAACGAAGATCAATGGAAAATTTAATAATCTTAACATTGTATTTTTTAACAAATGTAAAAAACGAGCGATTTTTTTCTTATGGTACACAAATGCGGCCCGCCTCATCATTTGAATTGCCAATGCGGCCCGTGATGCCAACTGAGTTTGACATGCCTGGTGTAGGGGTTGCGTTTCCGAAATATCTATGTATGATTTTTCTCTGAAAATCAATGCATTTATTTTTAAATCAACTTTTTTTTTGTTTTATTTTGTTATTTAGATAATAAACATATAAATCACGGAAATCAGAAAAGTAAATGCATTAATGTTCTCGATAATTTTTTTTTAAATAGTAGTATTCCATATCTTCAATAGTAGTATATAAAGAACTTTTTCAAGATGCAGTAAACCCTGTCTCACAACAGAAAACAGCTGTTTTTTTTGACATTTCCATTTCGCAAACAAAAAATGTTCATATTTGGGTGGAATTGGTAATTTTTAACGCAAAATATAAATATAATAACTATTATAATAATAGTTTGGCGCAACAGCTCTGAAAATACTTGGGAGAGTTTTTTCTCACTTTTTCAGCTGTGCGTATTATTTTTGTTCGACGTAAGCTACATTTTAGTGCCCAATATAAACGACGGACTGTTTGCGAAAATTAATGCATGAGGAAAAGTTGCACTACTATGAAACAATTTCGTAATTACAAAATTTAATTCAGGTGCGTTCAATCAGAGAATAGAGTTTTCTTCTAAGTTTTCTGGCCGCGCTTCCGAAAACATTGGTAATGTGGAAGTGTAATTTTACAGATTGAATTTAACAGGAAAACTGTTCACAAACCTTGATCTGTGCACGGATAATTTTAAATCAAATGCCTAATAAATTTGAATTATTTGAATGTCCAAAAATTTGCCCAATTATCAGTTTTGTCTTTTTAAATTATTTAAATAAATTAAAACATTTATCTAAATTAGATACATTTTACAGCAGTTAATGATTAAACAAAATTGGAACATGCGTCGTCCAGCCACACAATGCTGATACGAACTTAAAAAAATAGAAAAATGTTATATTTTAAACGCCTGATGAAAGCAAAGCAAGTCGTATTGAGTCATACGCCAGAGGATGAAGGGCACACGGGTGAGGCATGAAACCGACATAAGTGAGTTGCCATTGATTGTGTTGCAGATGGTACTTTGCCAAGATGGTATCGTTTCTCACGATCTAGCTATGTTATGCATTTGTTTTGCAGATAGCTGCCGATTTTTTTTTGTCGCAGTCAGCTGCTATTAAGTGTTAAAACCGCCATCGAATTTCCAGCACTCTGTCAGCGTCGCGAGATTGCGAGCCAAATTAATACAAAATATTTACTTTTAAGCAAACCTACTTTTTCTGATCAAATATTCAAATTCATTTTAGACTTTTTAAAGTAAATGCCCAATTCAACGTTATTATTAAATTGTATGACTTCGAACACAGCAAATGCTTTTTGACATACAAATTGAAGCATATGCTCCATTTTTGATAAAGCATTGAAGCACTTACTTAAATGATCCCATCAGAGATTAATTTATTTTTATAATGTTGTAATTTTTAAATTGATATTTATTTTTATATATGTTTTATATCATTTTTAGATATTTAATATGTTTTTAAAAATGATTTTTATTTAGTGTATTTTTTATTTAGCCTATAGTATTTTTTTCATATATATTTTGTTAATAAACTATAAAATTGAATACTGTATTTTATTTAATAGTGTATTTGTAGTGTTTGGTAAAGAAAACATTTTTGAGCTCATGCTCTGACAAAGCAATGGCCGGGTAAATAATGAAATGGGGAATTATCCGATCAGTACATGATCATGGCCTGAGGTGAGTACATGATCGGGACACAGCGTTTCAAGGACATCGTGCGCCCGATTTGTTTCCTCGTTTGGGCCTGGTCATAGTGCGATAATCTCAAATAATGACATGATCAGTTCATGAGCATGGCCCTACCATAATTTCTACTAGGGGTATGTATGAAATAGAAATTAAATGTTCTTTACTCATATTGCATCAAAGTTTCTTTTCATTATCGTGGTGTGTTCTTTCGTGGCATTTGCATTTATGCGGTTCTCCGCTATGGACTTAAGTAAGGAAGATCCAATGTGAAAAATCAATGTTACTCACTGTGATGGTCTATACAATAATGTGCCGGTGTTGCCTTCTGAGCAATTTCATACATTAGTTCAATACACGCTGCAAAAAAAAGGGCTCTCCCAAACATAATTTTGCAGGCATTTACACATATGTTTGAAGTTTTATGTAAACATAATATATAATTGACTGATAAATCATTTGTAAACAGGGTTGTATTGAGACTTGAACAGTGTTGTAATGAGCTCTGACTTACATTATAATATCACGGAAACATTTTAATGTTGCCCCTTAAAATGGTGTATGTTCCAATGGAAACTACATCCAAACAAAATAAATATTTTAACCGAAACATAAATATGTTCAAATTAAAACATGATTTTGAATATAAATATGTTTCCAGTGAAACATATCAGTTGTTGCAGTACAAAAAGTAGTATGTTTGCATAGAAACATATTTAAATATTTTTGGAAAAAAAATCCTAAAAATGAAATAAAAATAAAATGTTTTTTTTTATTTATTTTTATTAAAAAAACTTTAAACATGCACAGTGGAAAATTATAATAATTGAATTCATATACTAATTTTTAAATGCATAAATAAATAATTGGTTTAAAACTGCAAGTACAAGTGACAGCATCAATGAATGCACAATTGCACCAGCAGACGCTAAACCAGACGATCCAGGCTCGCTTTATATTTGGTACAGTTGATCTCAGTACAGCACATAGCGTAGGCAAGGAATTACGGAGGTTTTTGTAAAAAAAAATGCCAAATTCTGTTTGAAAATCGAAACAGATTTTTATTTGTGGTTTTTTCAAATTAGTTTCAGAAATTATATACTGCACTATATTATACTCTGTTACTATTGGTATTTTTTATAACACAATTTATATATTTATTTAATTTACAAATAACAAAATTATTACCTACGCGAACAACAGAGTGTCAACTTTATATACAAGAATTCATTTTTATACCCTACTCTAAGAGAGAAAGGGTATATTCAGTTTGATACGCCGTTTGTAACACCCTGAAGAAAGCATCTCCGGTATATAAAAGTATATATATTCTTGATTAGCATGTCGATTTAGATGTCCGTCTGTCTGTCCTTCTGTCTGTTGAAATCACGATTACAGAAAAAGTAGAAGAGCTAGATCAATGAAACTTTAGATTTAGATTACTTATACATATATCTAAGCTGTCTGAACAAGAAATCAATTTTACTCTATACGTGCTTAGGTAAACTTTTTTGGTCAAATATATATTGACATCATGCTTAAATACATGAACATAATGTTTTCCGGCAAAACGACTTGTGTTACCCAAAAAAAAATCGAAATTCGGTACACCTACCCATTTGTAAATATGGGTATCAAATGAATTGAAATTCTTTAGCGATGGAAAGTCTGTAGTTATTTTTTTAGGATTCGTTACCCTGGTGACCTATATACCACTTTGAATGGTAACCACACATATGTGTATGGTATTTATAGTCGGCTTAGACCGACTATAATTTTGATAATCCTAATTTTCATAGTAACACATACTTTAAAATTTCCCATGTGCTCTAACCTTCTCAACTGGTTTTTTGTTTCTTTTCGAACATCAGTATATTTAAAATGACCCTATACATACTTCGAACGATGACAAAAGAGACGTAGGTAGAAAATTCTGCTCAACGAGTGCCAACTTCGTATACAAAAAGAATGTTGGAAGAATACATTTATTTAAATCCAATTCCTTTTTGTTTGTTTTTAAACATCAATATGTTCAAACGATGGCAAAAGATGGCGTAGGTAGAAAATGCTGCAAAACGTTGCCAACTTCGTCAATCGATAAATTATCGAATTAAGACGAGCGTTGCGAACATACGTTGTATTTAGATTTGATTAGCATTTTCTGTGTTTCGAAACATAGTTTTAACCAAGTAAATTGCCAAGAAATAGTTTATTCAAATGCAAATTAAATTTTATGTTGGTATTGTAACATATTTATGGTAAATTTGACAGATTCTGCTGGACAATATAATAATGTTTACACGTGAACAAAAATAAATTCAATTTCGATTATAATTTAATTACATGTATGGTAACTTTGTACTACTTTTTAATTACATTCAAAGATATTCAAATAAATCTTTTCTATCCGTGTATGACCTAGGCAGCGAGACCGCTTGATTTTGATACGGATCATGGTTCAGAGAGGCACAAAGATGGACGAATGATATTTCTATTACTTAAATGTACATATTTTTAAATTTATTCCAACTGGTAATAGCAACCAATTTAAAGTAAAGGAAGTAGTTTATAAACTGACTAAAAAATTAGTTTATAGACTGGTTAAAAGAAACTACACGGATAGAAAAGATTTGTTTGAATATATTTGAATGTTATTAAAAAATAATACGAAATCACCATACATGTATTACGAATGAAGTATAATTAAATTATTGTTCAGATGGTAATAACATATTACTGCATGTAAACATTTTATAAATTCCCCAGCAGAATCTGTCAAACTTATCATAAATATGTTACAATACCAACATAAAATTTTAATTGCATTTGAATATACTATTTCTTGACAGTTTATTTGGTTATTACTACACTAAAAAAACAAGATGTTTACTTACAAGACTTTGCTGCAACTATCTGTTTAAATTTACGCCTTGTAGCAATTATTCAAACATCCCATAAGTTTCAAAAATGTTGCAGCAAAACTATTAATATTTTTTAAATATGCCACATATACAGATAGGTACGAGATGTTTGCTACAACAGCAATGAAAATTGACAATTGGCTCATAGCAAACATCCCGAGTTCTTGGAGCAAAACTGTTGTTATTTTGACTACTGTAAAAAAGGAAAATGGCGTTCTTTTTCTATACGCTCGATTTATCCACAACAATTAAGTAAATCCAATGGTGTAAAAAAGTGTCAACGCAAATATTACATTTTAATGGTAAAAGTGAAAATAAAATTTCCTTGGATTGAAATTATCAACTCGTGATGGAAAATATCTCTTTTTCGAGTTTACTTTGATGACAGCATCGCCGGTCGGACTTGGTTCTTCCGTTGTTGTACAATTTTACATTCGAAGACGATGGCTATGTATAATCAATATACTGTTTTAATTCTAAAATAAATAAAAATGCATTTTATTCCTTTAATTTCAATTCAATAAAAATTACTCCGCGAACTCTAATGGAGTACCTTTTCCATATATTCCACAACTATCTTCCTATTTGTAAGACGTTTAATTGATGGTTGCTAGCAATATTTATCGTATTTGACAGATATTTGAGAGATGGTTGTCTCAAAGACGATCTAAATAATTTGTAAATAACTTGATATTTAGGGCTGAGATATTTCTGGCAATCATCTTTGTTTTTTTAGTGTATGTTTCAAAGCAAACAAATCTAATTATAACGTAATGTTCGCAACGCTCGTCTTCATTCGATTAGTTATCGACAGACGAAGTTGCCAACGTTGCACAACATTTTCTATCTACGCCATCTTTTGCCATCGTTTGAACATATTGATGTTTAAAAACAAACAAAGAAGAAATTGGATTTAAATAAATGTATTCTTCCAACATTCTTCTTGCATACGAAGTTGGCTATCGTTGAGCAGAATTTTCTATCTACGTCGTCGTTTGAAGTATATTGGTCCTTTTAAACATACTGATGTTTGAAAAGAAACAAAAAAAAGTAATTAGATGTAAATAAAAGTATTCTTGCAATATTCTTCTGGTATACAAAGTTGGCACTCAGTGACCGCCATTTTCTGCATACGTGTCTTTTGATGTTTGTTGAGAAAACGTATTCGTATCGGTAATACGATGTCATTTGTAAATTTAAACCAGTTGGGAAGGTTAGATCACATGGGAAATTTTAAAGTAGGTGTAATTATGATAGTTAGGATTATCAAAATTATAGTCGGTCTAAGCCGACTATAAATACCCTACACATATGTGTGGTTACCATTCAAAGTGATATATAGGTCACCAGGGTATACGAATCCTGAAAATAACTACAAACATTCAATCGCTGAAGAATTTCCATTCATTTGATACCCATATTTACAAATGGGTAGGTGTACCGAATTTCGATTTTTTTTTGTGAACCACAAGTCTTTTCGCCGGAAAACATTATTATCATGTATTTGAGCATGATATCAATATATGTTTGACCAAAAAAGTTTACCTAAGCACGTATACATTAAAATTGATCTTTATATGTACATTTTATATGAGGTATTTGAACATAAGTGGTCGGATCATAGGTCACAATGGACCGATTTCGCACATACAGCGTAGGTATATTAGTAATCTAAGTTATAAGTTTCATTTATCTAGCTCTTCAATTTTAAAAGTAGTAGGGATTTTAACAGACAGACGGACAGACAGACGGACAGACAGACGGACAGACGGACATCGCTAAATCGACTCAGGAGGTCATGCTGATCAAGAATATATATACTTTTCCATACCGGAGATGCTTCCTTCTGGGTGTTACAAACGACGTACCAAACTGAATATACCCTTTCACTCTTAGTGTAGGGTATAAAAATATGTAAATTGTGGTACAAAAAGTACAAATAGTAATAAATAATATTATTTAAAAGTGCAGTATGTAATTTAATTGTTCCTGAATGTTATTTCATCAAAAAAACCACAACTGAAAAATCAGTGCTACTATATTCAAACAGAATTCGGCATGGTTTTTTACAACAGGCTCCGCGAATTCCTTGCTAACGCTATGTGCTGCACTGAGACTTGTACTGGCAGTTTTAATTCCATTATTTATTTATGCATTTAAAAATTTGTGCATGAATTCAAATATTATTAATTCCCACTGTGCATGTTTAATGATTTTTAATAACAATTAATAAAAAAAAACAATATTTTATTTTAATTTCAGGATTCCTTTCCAAAAATATTTAGATATGTTTTTACCTCTCGTCAGTAAATGGCAAATATACGAGAGTAAAACCATTGCCTATGAAAAGCTCTCACCCGCCGTTCGGATTCGGCAATAAACTGTAGGTCCCACCACTTTGAGTACAAATATAACACGCAGAGCCCAAAATGGTGAGAGAGCTCGACCCAAGTTCTTATAGAACTGTAGTGCCAAACTATTATTATTATTATAGCAACCATGAATTAAACATCTTACAAATAGGAAGATAGTTGATGAATATTTGGAAAAGGTACTCCATTAGAATTCGCGAAGTATTTTTTATTGAATTGAAAAAAAAATTAATAAAAATTATTTTTAATTATAATAGAATAAAAACAGTATCCTGTTTATACATCGCCATCGTCATTAAATAAATATTAATTGATAAAGTGGTACAAAATGATGAAGTGGTACAAAATACCAGCAGCAACACAAATATAAACCAAGGATTGAAACCTAAAATAACGGTTTTGAATTTTTTCCTCGTTTTGGTTTCAAGTTTTTATAACGAAACAGTTACGGTTTTGATTTCGGTTTTTGTATTAAAGATTTTTGCATCCCAGATAGACAAACATTCAAGAAAGTCACATAATATCTACATAAAATATTATCTCAATCATTCCCCGCACCGGTGCACAGTGGTATGTTTTGGAATTTTACTGTTTTAAATACGTTACAGTATTTGTTAACGGATTTTTTCAGCTATAGAATCACAAATATATTTGAAAGTTAACTGGGCGTAATTGGAGCACTGGACTTGGCATAGTCATATAATACTTTTATCGAAAGTTATGCCTGTGGTCCAATTACGCCCATATTTGTTCTAGACTATATTACGGCTTCATTATACTTATAAACAAAATTTGAACAATATAACTTTAAAAATAACACAGATACTAATTTTAGAAGAATTCTGCTGTATTTGAGATACCACGCCCAGTAGTCCAACTACGCTGTGCAGCAAAAATTATGTTTTGACGATGGAAACAATAGACTCTAATACTAATTTGGGTCATATTAGTGAACACCTTCGATGATCCACGTTGGATTGTGGTCAGTATTAACATTAATACGGGGCCAGCAATAGGTAAAACACGTTCCAGTGATTTTCTAATGGATGATAGACTGAAACGATGCTCGTCACATCCATTATTACAAATGCTGCCTGTATTTTTGGACAAATTACAATGGATTGATGTTTAAGGAATGATAGAATTTACTTCAAATTTGGACAAATATCTTTGTAACCACTAAACGAAATGGTCAAAATTTACGGACTCTTAATAATGATTAGATATAAGATTGTATTTTTCTATGACTGATGTCGTATAGACAAAATTTAAGAAAGTAACTCTGTTGTTGAAAGTATAACAACTAGGAAGGGCAGGAAATCTAATGTTGCATGTTAGAAATCTATGGCTACATTCAGAACACTGCAATATAAATATAATATTATAGCCCTATTTTATATACATAAATAAATATGTTATAATAAAATTTCAATTGGAGATTTAGAAAACCTCATGATTACCGACTAGGAGGTTGGTTGCGACTACCTCATGATCATCGATTTGGAGGTTACCACAATCTCATGTTCACCGATCTCAAGATCACCGATTTGGAGGTTGCCACAACTTCATTCTCACCGACTAGGTGGATGGCACAACCGACTTAAGAGGTTGTTGCAACTACTTTATCAGTTGTTGCCGCAACCGAATGATTCGGTAGGGCAATTTAGTTGGTTGCCGCAATAAATCAGTTCTCTGTGTGTAGTCTCACCTTCGCGTTGGTGAATCCCGTTAACCCGAGCAACCAGCTGAAGATCGGGTTTCAACCACGGTGGGAGGTCTGGTCGGGGACAAACGAGGCAGGGATATTGGGCCTCCAAAATGGGCTTGTGACCCGCCATATAAAAAAGGTGATTCAACGAAAACAGATAAAATGCCTCGGATACCGACCCGAAGCCTATGCCACTCGACTCTCACACCGGGGGTTTAAAGACCGGACCCACTTCGTGTCAGGACGATGACGGGAATCTAGTAACAGATGTCCAGGATACACTGAGGTTATGCACTTCTCTGATCTTCTGAGATTCAGATCGACACCGACTATCTTTTCGTCGACTACAAAGCTGTCTTCGACAGTCCGATAAGAAGTCGTCTATACGACACCTTGTCTGAGTTCGGTATACCTGCGAAACTTATAAGGCTTTGCAGGATGACCCTGAGCGACATACGTTGCTCAGTGAGAATTGGGAACAACCTCTCCGATACGTTTAATACCGAACGAGGTTTCAGACAGTGCGATTCGCTATCGTGTGACTTCTTCAAACCTAATAATGGAGAAGATTGTAAGAGCTGCAAAATTCCATCACAATGGCACTATCTTCAACAAGAGTTCCATGCTGCTCGGGTACTCTGATAATATCGACATCATTGGGCAGAGCGTACGAGCAGTCAGTGCAGCATTCTCCAATTTAGAGAGGGAATCGCGTCGAATGGGTCTTACGGTGAACGAGGATAAGACGAAGTACTTGGTGTCAACAAACAAAGAGTCCCGGCGTCTTAAACAACATGTCACTATTAACATCCACAACTTCGAAGTTCTGAAGGACTTCGTCTACCTATGTACCAGCACCAGCATTAACAAGGAGAGCCTACGCTGGCTTGGACATGTCGAGCGTATGGATGAAAGCGCTTCAGCAAAAAAGGTGTTCAATTCTGTATCCAGTGGTGGTCAACGTAGGATATGGCGTCCGAATCTCCGGTGGAGCGACCTAGTACAAGACAACCTGACAACACTTGGAGTGCAGAACTGGCGCCAGCGCGCGCAATGCAGAAGCGACTGGCGAGGGGTGATTGCTGCGGCCGAAACCCATCATGGGTTGTAATGGCCAAATAAGTAAAGTAAGTATTGTTATATTTGTGTAACAATACAAAACTAAAACACATCCTACAAATGTGTAAATATTACGAACATGAAATGGTCTAGAAGGCGCTATAGTTGAAAATAATTATATATATTTGTAATGGTGGGACAATTACCTTTCAGAAGTACCCACTTGATGTAGTCATTACACTCAGAAAAAAATTCCCTCAAATCCCATTAAAATTGGTCAATAGGACAATTATTGATTTAATAGTATACAAAAAATAAATCTTTTCATATAAACTCAATGCCAATGTCATGGTATTTTCTAGTATTTAATGGTATTTTCCGATAAAAATAATAGTTTATCCTATTGACTATTTTTAATAGTAAAAAACTATTATTTATATAGTATTTTTTTCTGGGTGTAGGTGTACGGATTTTTGATTTTTCAAGGTCACCACGGATCCGAGCGATTTTTTCTTTTTAGTTTTGGTAATTTTTTTTGCGATAATAAAGCGCGTGACAATTTTTATTTTTTAATTTCACTTCGGCCGGTAAAGTGCAATTCAGCCAAAAAGCGTCTGGACCTGTTCAGACTGCTACTAAAGATTCCGCTTGGTTCATATCGCCAATGTGATTTGTACCTCTTGTTACGTGAAGAGATCGTTTGTAACCGCTGCTGCATATACTTTAAATCATGCAAATCTTCGAACCATGTCTCGGAGATGGTGGTATCGTAGATCGCCGAAAACATAACGTACATTCAGACGATCCATCTCTTTTTTCCGTCTTAATAATAAAAATGTAATTTTCCTCGTTGTCGTCCAAGTTTTCTATTTAACGCGCTGTGTTTTTGGTCGGAACATTTTTAATATGTTTCAAAATTAGACAATTTGCAACTGCTGATTTGAAACTCTACGGTTTATTTAAATGAAACTAAAAAAAGTATTGCAAAAAAGCAAAAAAATACTTTTTTTTAATAAAAAGTAAGTAAGTATAAATGTACAAACTATGTACAAATAATACCACTATAAATATATATATATATATATTTACATATGTATATATATATATATATATATATATATATATATATATATATATATATATATATATATATATATATATATATATATATATATATATATATATATATTATATAAATATACATATGTATATATATATATATTATCCTGATATGGCCACTACAAATATAGAAGCATATTTCATGTCTCTGGAGTTCTGCTTCGCTGCATCAAGTGTCACAAGTGACTAAAAAATACAACATGGTAATGCAGAGAAAAAAATCAATTTTTATGGCATAAATTATAAAAAGTTTTCAGATTATTATTTTTTTTTTATTTTTTGTAGTAATGTATTTAAGGATGTATTTCTTCTATTAAAATAAGAAATAAAAAAAATAAAAAATGGCGAACTTAAAAACTTATATGAAGGCGAACATTATTGCTGACAGAAAATGTTATAGGGTGGTCGACTTCAAGATGCATATACTTTATGGACTGATTTCTCGGATTTTAGAAATAAGATTGTAATATATATATATATATATATATATATATATATATATATATATATATATTTTTTTTTTTTTTTTTTTTTAATTGTATGGGTAAAATCCCTATGTTCCCCATATAAAAAGTATTTTTTTTTTAAATTTGACTTTTTTCAAAAACTCCAATTTTACAAGAGCTACGCTAAAAAGGTGCAAAATGGGGCAAATCACGTTTATTCAAAATTAATATATCATTGTTCCCCAGTATTTGAAAATAAAATATCGCGTGTTAATCGTATTTTGAAGTGAAAAATAATTTATCTAAATCGAAATACCTAACTTCAACATGGCCGTATCCATCAGATCCAAATTTAATACGAATTATTAATGAATGTATCTGTTCTTATCTTCAATATCAATGATATGGAATATGTTACAATTTTGTCATTATAAATATACGTGAAATATTTGATATATTTGGGGTGGGGCACAAAAATTAAATTTTTCATGTTTCTTCGGTTAAATAGGAATTATAAGAAAAATACAAACCAAATATAAAAAAATTATATGCATATCTGCTTTGATTCATTACCTATCATAGACGGTAATTTTATGTCGATGTTATAGTTGGTTTTTGGCCATAAATTTGGATTTTTTTCCCAATTTGTAATGGCGCAAGTTCCTCCAAATAAATTAATCGAATTGCACACTATCATCGACACCACACCGAAGAAAAGTAAGTACGACTATATCAAAGAAAAGCTTACAGCGTACTTCACCGATAGCCGGCAGAATCGTTTGCAGCGGGTGTTATCCGATATGCCATTGGGTGTCATGAAACCCAGTAAGCTATTCAACGAAATGCGAAGAACAGCAGGTATCTTACTTGGAGGTCCTGTGTTGCTGGACTTATGAGCATCAAGATTGCCAGCGCATGCACAGGCTGCAGTTATCTAAAGGGCAGACAATTGAGAAACTAACAATTGCTGATGCATTTGTTGAATGTATGGCGCTCAACAACGTTAACACTGTTGATTCAAGTGATCTAAGACAGATAGCGAATGGCAAGTCTCAATCTGTAGATCTTGACTCGCTGCAGAATGAAGTTGCTCATCTGTCGCGAAAATTCGGTCAAATTCTATCACTGCGCAATGTTTCCAACAACCGACTTCCACCCATAAGTCACAATACTCTATGCCGTGTGACACGTCGTAATGATGATTCATCAGATGGTATGTGTTGGTATCACACAGTATTCGGCGACAATGCACGTCGATGCAGGAAGCCATGTACTTTCCAGCGCCCATCTTCAAATAACCAACATTAATGCCAATTGGCTGATTCTGCACTGGGGTTTGGCGAACACTCCGGTGCATCTGGAATTTTTCGTCTGAAAGTATCTGATGCAACAACTAACACACAATTTCTTATTGACACCGGCACTGATGTATCAGTAATTCCATGACGATCCAGATCAGCCAAGTTGAATCCGACAGGTACGAAATTGTTCGCCGCCAATGGGACGCCGATTAACGTATATGGAGAAACAATAATAATAATAATAGTTTGGCGCTACAGTCCTATAAGAACTTACCGAGCTCTCTCACCATTTTTGAGCTGTGCGTGTTATATTTGTACTCAAAGTGGTGGGACCTACAGTTTATTGCTGAATCCGAATGGCGGGTGAGAGCTTTTCATAGGCAATGTGTTACTCTCGTAGGTTTGCCATTTGCTGCCGAGAGGTAGCGCGGTATAGAAAAATTTTTCTATGAAAAGATGTTGTTTAGCCCCAGTCCAGGCCTGAACGGATGACGTTTCGGTTCGCAGTCCAACGTACTAACCAAAGAACTCAAACGTTTTCTAGCAGTTATTCATTTTTACAGAAGTTTTATCCCTCATGCAATCAAGGCACAATCACCATTGCTTGACATGTGTCCGGGTAATGTACGAAATGACCGAACGATACTTAAATGGTCTACAGAAAATTCTGAAGCATTCGATATTTGTAAATAGCAGCTAACAAGACAACTTTGCTTGCTCATCCTACGAAAGATGCTGAGCTTTCATTATGGGCCGACGCTTCCAATGTCGCCGCTGAAGCTGTTCGTCACCAAATAGTCAACGGGTGCGTCCAGCCTTTAGGATTTTTTGTTAGAAATTTGATAAGGCACAGCTAAGATACAGCACTTACGATCGAGTTAACTGCTATGTATCTCGCAGTACGACATTTTAAGTTGAGTGGACAGTCATGTCATATATACACCGATCAGAAACCAATTACTTTTGCCTTTCGACAAAATCTGGACAAATCGACAGATCGACAAGCTAGGCAGCTTAATTACATAGGCCAAATCACAACAGTTATAATGTTGAAGGAAAGGAAATTGTCACAGCTGATTTGCTTTCGTGCATAGAGAGTCTTCACGCTGTTCCTCAAATTAATTTCAACGATCTAGCGTATCCTATTCCAGAAAGTTCAAAGCAGCTATTCTTTGACTACTCGACAAATGTCATCCGGCAGAAAATAATTTGTGTCAGTTATAGTCAATACAAAATTTATTTAACGCGAAAATGGCAAACGAAGTGGAAGTGCGAGAAAATATAATTAAAATTTTTCAAAAACAACCTAGTTTGTCTTAAAAAAATTGCCAAGGAGGTAGGGGCTAACCCTAAGACCATTTCTCGCGTTATCAATCGCTTTAAGGAAGACCTGAGTATTGATCGGAAAAAAAGGCCCACATGATCGTGAAAAGTCGAAGAAGGTTGTGAATATTTTAAAGAAAGATCCAAGCATATCCGGAAGGAAATTGGCGAGAAAGGCGGATTGCTCAGAATCTTTCGTGCGCAGGACTAAGAAAGAAGCTGGGCTGAAGACGTACAAGGTCCAAAAAGTTCCGGATAGAAATGCCGTCAAGAATGAAACCGCAAAACAACGAGCAAAAAAGCTGAACCAAGATTTTTTTAAAAAATTCGATTGCTGCATAATGGACGACGAAACTTATGTTTTAGCGGACTTTTCTCAGCTACCTGGGCAGGAATTTTATACAGCCGATTCTCGAGGAAAAGTCGCTGAAAAATTCAAATCGAAAAAATGACAAAATTCCCAAAGAAATTCCTTGTTTGGCAGGCAATTTGCAGTTGTGGAAAAAGGAGCAGCTCATTCGTGACATCGGGAACAATTAATAGCGAAATATATGTGAAGGAATGCTTGCAAAAGATATTGCTTCCATTTTTACTCCAACATGAAGTGTCCACATTTTTTTGGCCTGACCTCGCTTCAGCAAAATGGCCTTAGAGTGGATCCAACAAAATGAAGTGATTTTGGTACCTCGAGAAGCCAATCCACCAAACTGTCCAGAACTCAGGCCGATTGAGAGATACTGGGCTTTAGTAAAAAGTGGCCAAAGACCTTCAAGACTTTAAAAGAAAGTGGTCTTCAGTAGCTGTTAGGGTGTCGGACACTACCATTACAACATTAATGAAAGGGGTTCCGGAAAAATTAAAACTTTTTATTAAAAAATATTAATTTCTGGTTTTTTATATTTTTTTAAAATCTAAAAATAATTTGCAAAATAAAATATTTTATTCTATAAAAATTCGATTACTAGATTTTTAGATTTTTTCATTTTTGTAGCGGACATTTTATTCGACGCAGTCCTTATTATATGGAACTACATTACGCATTCCATCTGAATTTTTCGCAGATAATACGCAAAATAGAACTGCAACAGAAGTTGTCATCGAGTTACGAGAAGCAATGCGCCAATTGCAACCACAGGATAATGCTTGGCACTCCACCGGAAAAATATTTGTGCATCCCAACATTAGTGATTGCAAAAACGTATTTATTCGTAATGATTCGATTCGACCATCTCTATCTTGACCATACGAAGGCCCTTTCGAAGTTCTTGAACGCAGCAATAAATTTTTTAAAGCTAATGTAAATGGCAGGAAGATCAACGTATCGATTGACAGACTCAAACCAGCATACCATGTTAAAGAAGAACAAACTCAACCTCCAAACTTAACTCCAGACATAACTCCATTAACTAAGGTTCGTTGTTCAGGACGCCACGTGGTTCCGTCTCGCTTTCGTTCAGTAGCCTGTTTTATTTTGTATTATTTTAAGTTGTTTTCAAATAAATAGCTACGATAGCTAAATATATATATATATATATATATATATATATATATATATATATATATATATATATATATATATATATATATATATATATATATATATATATATATATATATATATATATATATATTTATATATATATATATATATATATATATATATATATATATATATAAATATATACATACATATATATATATATATATATGGGGCATTCCACGTCAATTCGCCGAAGTTTGACCCTGACCCCCTCCGATTTGCTTCATATTTTAATATGTTGTTATTATTGGTCAAAGAAGTTTAAATTTAATTTTTCAATTTTTTTCTGTCGCATCCCCTTCACCCCCTCTTGACAATAACCGTCCATTTTTGGTAACACAGTTTGTACTTAAGACATATGAGTATATACCAGATGTATCTCAAACCAATCGGAAATTATGGCGATTTATATACTAAAAACAGGATTTTCAAAGTTGTGAAAAAATAGAAGAAAATTCTTACCACTCCAAATCAAAGTGGAATGATCTTTGTTCAATGTCAAGAATTTATGTAAATTTTTTCAGAATTTTAAAAAGGCTGTTTTTGCATGCTGTGGTGCAAAACAGCAAAAATCGTGTTTTTACAGTTTGCTAAGGGGGTGAAGGGGATGCGACTGAAAAAAATTAAATTTAAACTTCATTGACCAATAATAACAACATATTAAAATATGAAGCAAATCGGAGGGGGTCACGGTCAAAGCTCGACGAATTGACGTGGAATGACCCATATATATATAAAAACAATAAATAATATAAAATGGTTTTATATTAAACAAAAATTAAATATTCACAGAGAATAGTATTTCTTCTAAAAAAGGCAGTACAAAAAGCACACAACATGATAATATTTTTTGCAACATTGAAATTCGTCATTTGATCCGTCAATATTGGAAGTGTTGCTCACTTTTAAAACAAAAAAAAAATATACATTCGCAAAATTGCGTTCGCTTCGCCAAAACCATTCGCTTCGCCAGTCATAATAGGGCCTGTATACATAATTTGATCATCTAATTAGAGCGTAAAAGCAATCGTAGATATGTTATCCAATTCTATAGCAACCTTTTCTAAAATTATATCTGTCCTGGTTTCGACGACACAATAACGAGAACAACTTCACATTTGGATCTTATAAAAAGACATTCTACGTTCGCTTCGAGCGGAACGTATACGAGAAGCGAATACATTTTTTGAGCACCTAAGGTGTGCGTATAAGCAAACGAAAATCTTTATATTCATCAAATTCTACAGCAACTGATTCTAGAATAACATCTCTCCTGGTACTACGGCACAGCAACGAGAAGAACTCCACTTTTTATTCCGATAAAGTCATTTCACATTCGTTTCTTGCGATACTTATTTGGGAATACAAAACCTCTCTTAAATACTTTTTTTTTATGAAAACAAAAGTTGGCTGCAAATTCAAAATGAAAAATTCAATCAACAGCTAATTTTAAATGGGAAATACAGTCTGCTGCATAATTCATCGTACGACAGCATTTGGTCCTTTATTGCGTTATATGTCGATTAAAAAATTAAAAGTTTATCCATAAATTAAATAATTATTATTAAAAATATTTAAAATACAAAAAAATCATTTTTTAACATGTCACTTATACATAAACTCAATAAAACAACAATATCAACATTTTCTGTGCTTCATAATTATTACCGTTACTTAATGAGCGAAGAGAACATTTCTCTACGAATTTTTATACCCTACACTAAGAGTGAAAGGGTATATTCAGTTTGGTACGCCGTTTGTAACACCCAGAAGGAAGCATCTCCGGTATGGAAAAGTAAATATATTCTTGATCAGCATGACCTCCTGAGTCGATTTAGCGATGTCCGTCTGTCTGTCCGTCTGTCTATCTGTTGAAATCCCTACTACTTTTAAAATTGAAGAGCTAGATAAATGAAACTTATAACTTAAATTACTACGCTACGCTGTATTGGCGAGATCGGTCCATTGTGACCTATGATTCGACCACTTATGTTCAAATACCTCATATAAAATGTACATGGACAGAGATCAATTTTTATGTATACGTGCTTAGGTAAACTTTTTTGGTCAAATATATATTGACATCATGCTCAAATACATGATAATAATGTTTTCCGGCGAAAAGACTTGTGGTTCACAAAAAAAAAACCGAAATTCGGTACACCTACCCATTTGTAAATATGGGTATCAAATGAATGGAAATTCTTCAACGATTGAATGTTTGTAGTTATTTTCAGGATTTGTATACCCTGATGACCTATATATCACTTTGAATGGTAACCACACATATGTGTAGGGTATTTATAGTCGGCTTAGACCGACTATAATTTTGATAATCCTAACTATCATAATTACACCTACTTTAAAATTTCCCATGTGATCTAACCTTCCCAACTGGTTTATTTTCTATTTGAAAAGAAAGAGATCATTGCAAAATAAATTATTTATCAGGTTTTCAGTTCTTGTGCGACAGTGAGTTCAAAGAAAGAAACTAGCTTAGATTTTCGAGAAATCGTTATTATATTCCATAAAGAAGGTAAATCTTTGGGTGAAATTGCCAATTTAGTAAATAAATCGAATTCTACCATACAACACATTGTTAACAACTTAAAAAAAAAAAATTATACTTCGGACTACAAGAAAAGAACAGGGCGTCCATGCATATTAAATAATGAGCCTTATCGTGAGTAAAATTCCTCAGGGAATTTTTACCCTTGGTGGAAAATAGGTATCCTGAACAGCTATAGAATCACAAATATATTTGAAAGTTAACTGGGCGTAATTGGAGCACTGGACTTGGCATAGTCATATAATACTTTTATGCCTGTGGTCCAATTACGCCCATATTTTTTCTAGACTATATTACGGCTCCATTATACTTATAAACAAAATTTGAACAATATAACTTTAAAAATAACACAGATACTAATTTTAGAAGAATTCTGCTGTATTTGAGATACCACGCCCAGTAGTCCAACTACGCTGTGCAGCAAAAATTATGTTTTGACGATGGAAACGATAGACTCTAATACTAATTTGGGTCATATTAGTGAACACCTTCGATGATCCACGTTGGATTGTGGTCAGTATTAACATTAATACGGGGCCAGCAATAGGTAAAACACGTTCCAGTGATTTTCTAATGGATGATAGACTGAAACGATGCTCGTCACATCCATTATTACAAATGCTGCCTGTATTTTTGGACAAATTACAATGGATTGATGTTTAAGGAATGATAGAATTTACTTCAAATTTGGACAAATATCTTTGTAACCACTAAACGAAATGGTCAAAATTTACGGACTCTTAATAATGATTAGATATAAGATTGTATTTTTCTATGACTGATGTCGTATAGACAAAATTTAAGAAAGTAACTCTGTTGTTGAAAGTATAACAACTAGGAAGGGCAGGAAATCTAATGTTGCATGTTAGAAATCTATGGCTACATTCAGAACACTGCAATATAAATATAATATTATAGCCCTATTTTATATACATAAATAAATATGTTATAATAAAATTTCAATTGGAGGTTTAGAAAACCTCATGATTACCGACTAGGAGGTTGGTTGCGACTACCTCATGATCACCGATTTGGAGGTTACCACAATCTCATGTTCACCGATCTCAAGATCACCGATTTGGAGGTTGCCACAACTTCATTCTCACCGACTAGGTGGATGGCACAACCGACTTAAGAGGTTGTTGCAACTACTTTATCAGTTGTTGCCGCAACCGAATGATTCGGTAGGGCAATTTAGTTGGTTGCTGCAATAAATCAGTTCTCTGTGTGTAGTCTCACCTTCGCGTTGGTGAATCCCGTTAACCCGAGCAACCAGCTGAAGATCGGGTTTCAACCACGGTGGGAGGTCTGGTCGGGGACAAACGAGGCAGGGATATTGGCCCTCCAAAATGGGCTTGTGACCCGCCATATAAAAAAGCTGATTCAACGAAAACAGATAAAATGCCTCGGATACCGACCCGACAACACGTATAAAGGACCATGATTTACGGATATGCACCTGGAATGTCCGAACCCTTTATTGGAAATGTGCCACTATCCAGCTTGTTGATGTCCTCGAAAGATACAAGTCTGACATCACCGTAATCAAGGAAATGCGATGGACAGGAAAGGGCTGCTCTAAACAGGCATCATGTGACATTTACTACAGCTGCCATGCGGAGAGGCATAAATTTGGTTGTGGATTTGTAGTCGGCAAGAGACTCAGCCACACCCGTGAACGAACGACTGGCAACAATCCGCATCAAGGCTAAATACTTCTACACTAGCCTCATTTGTGCGCACGCTCCGACGAATGAGAAGGATGATGAAACCAAAGAGACCTCCTATGAGCGCCTGGACGAAGTCTTTGACCGCTGCCCCCGCACTTCATCAAAATTGTGATTGTGATTGGCCAAGGTGGGCCATGAGGGTATCTTTGGTCCAACGGTTGGACAATTCACGAAACATGGCGGTCATCCGATCAGAACACGCGCAACCAAATTGATCATGTTGTGATTGACGGAAGGCTACCTTCTAGAGTGATGGACTACGCTCAATCCGAAATGCCAACATCGACACGGATCACTTGTAGCAGCCAAGATTCGCACACGCTTATGCGCTGCGAAAAATGCACGGAAACCCATGCAAAGAAAGCACACACACAACAGACCGAATAAGCCTATGCCACTCGACTCTCACACCGGGGGTTAAAAGACCGGACCCTCTTCGTGTCAGGACGATGACGGGAATCTAGTAACAGATGTCCAGGATACACTGAGGTTATGCACTTCTCTGATCTTCTGAGATTCAGATCGACACCGACTACCTTTTCGTCGACTACAAAGCTGTCTTCGACAGTCCGATAAGAAGTCGTCTATACGACACCTTGTCTGAGTTCGGTATACATGCGAAACTTATAAGGCTTTGCAGGATGACCCTGAGCGACATACGTTGCTCAGTGAGAATTGGGAACAACCTCTCCGATACGTTTAATACCGAACGAGGTTTCAGACAGTGCGATTCGCAATCGTGTGACTTCTTCAAACCTAATAATGGAGAAGATTGTAAGAGCTGCAAAATTCCATCACAATGGCACTATCTTCAACAAGAGTTCCATGCTGCTCGGGTACTCTGATAATATCGGCATCATTGGGCAGAGCGTACGAGCAGTCAGTGCAGCATTCTCCAATTTAGAGAGGGAATCGCGTCGAATGGGTCTTACGGTGAACGAGGATACGACGAAGTACTTGGTGTCAACAAACAAAGAGTCCCGGCGTCTTAAACAACATGTCACTATTAACATCCACAACTTCGAAGTTTTGAAGGACTTCGTCTACCTATGTACCAGCACCAGCATTAACAAGGAGAGCCTACGCTGGCTTGGACATGTCGAGCGTATGGATGAAAGCGCTTCAGCAAAAAAGGTGTTCAATTCTGTATCCAGTGGTGGTCAACGTAGGATATGGCGTCCGAATCTCCGGTGGAACGACCTAGTACAAGACAACCTGACAACACTTGGAGTGCAGAACTGACGCCAGCGCGCGCAATGCAGAAGCGACTGGCGAGGTGTGATTGCTGCGGCCGAAACCCATCATGGGTTGTAATGGCCAAATAAGTAAAGTAAGTATTGTTATATTTGTGTAACAATACAAAACTAAAACACATCCTACAAATGTGTAAATATTACGAACATGAAATGGTCTAGAAGGCGCTATAATTGAAAATAATTATATATTTGTAATGGTGGGACAATTACCTTTCAGGAGTACCCACTTGATGTTGTTATTACACTCAGAAAAAAATTCCCTCAAATCCCATTAAAATTGGTCAATAGGACAATTATTGATTTAATAGTATACAAAAAATAAATCTTTTCATATAAACTCAATGGCAATGTCATGGTATTTTCTAGTATTTAATGGTATTTTCCGATAAAAATAATAGTTTATCCTATTGACTATTTTTAATAGTAAAAAACTATTATTTATATAGTATTTTTTTCTGGGTTTAGGTGTACGGATTTTTGATTTTTCAAGGTCACCACGGATACGAGCGATTTTTTCTTTTTAATTTTGGTAATTTTTTTTGCGATAATAAAGCGCGTGACAATTTTTATTTTTTAATTTCACTTCGGCCGGTTAAGTGCAATTCAGCCAAAAAGCGTCTGGACCTGTTCAGACTGCTACTAAAGATGCCGCTTGGTTCATATCGCCAATGTGATTTGTACCTCTTGTTACGTGAAGAGATCGTTTGTAACCGCTGCTGCATATACTTTAAATCATGCAAATCTTCGAACCATGTCTCGGTGATGGTGGTGTCGTAGATCGCCGAAAACATGACGTACATTCAGACGATCCATCTCTTTTTTCCGTCTTAATAATAAAAATGTAATATTCCTCGTTGTCGTCCAAGTTTTCTATTTAACGCGCTGTGTTTTTGGTCGGAACATTTTTAATATGTTTCAATATTAGACAATTTGCAACTGCTGATTTGAAACTCTACGGTTTATTTAAATGAAACTAAAAAAAGTATTGCAAAAAAGCAAAAAAATACTTTTTTTTAATAAAAAGTAAGTAAGTATAAATGTACAAACTATGTACAAATAATACCACTATAAATATATATATATATTTATATATATATATTTACATATGTATATATATATATATATATATTTATATAAATATACATATGTATATATATATATATATATATATATATATATATATATATATATATATATATATATATATATATATATATATATATATATATATATATATTATCCTGATATGGCCACTACAAATATAGAAGCATATTTCATGTCTCTGGAGTTCTGCTTCGCTGCATCAAATGTCACAAGTGACTAAAAAATACAACATGGTAATGCAGAGAAAAAAATCAATTTTTATGACCTAAATTATAAAAAGTTTTCAGATTATTATTTTTTTTTTATTTTTTGTAGTAATGTATTTAAGGATGTATTTCTTCTATTAAAATAAGAAATAAAAAAAATAAAAATGGCGAACTTAAAAACTTATATGAAGGCGAACAATATTGCTGACAGAAAATGTTATAGGGTGGTCGACTTCAAGATGCAAATACTTTATGGACTGATTTCTCGGATTTTAGAAATAAGATTGTAATATATATATATATATATATATATATATATATATATATATTTTTTTTTTTTTTTTTTTTTTTAATTGTATGGGTAAAATCCCTATGTTCCCCATATAAAAAGTATTTTTTTTTTTAAATTTGCCTTTTTTCAAAAACTCCAATTTTACAAGAGCTACGCTAAAAAGGTGCAAAATGGGGCAAATCACGTTTATTCACAATTAATATATCATTGTTCCCCAGTATTTGAAAATAAAATATCGCGTGTTAATCGTATTTTGAAGTGAAAAATAATTTATCTAAATCGAAATACCTAACTTCAACATGGCCGTATCCATCAGATCCAAATTTAATACGAATTATTAATGAATGTATCTGTTCTTATCTTTAATATCAATGATATGGAATATGTTACAATTTTGTCATTATAAATATACGTGAAATATTTGATATATTTGGGGTGGGGCACAAAAATTAAATTTTTCATGTTTCTTCGGTTAAATAGGAATTATAAGAAAAATACAAACCAAATATAAAAAAATTATATGCATATCTGCTTTGATTCATTACCTATCATAGACGGTAATTTTATGTCGATGTTATAGTTGGTTTTTGGCCATAAATTTGTAATGGCGCAAGTTCCTCCAAATAAATTAATCGAATTGCACACTATCATCGACACCACACCGAAGAAAAGTAAGTACGACTATATCAAAGAAAAGCTTACAGCGTACTTCACCGATAGCCGGCAGAATCGTTTGCAGCGGGTGTTATCCGATATGCCATTGGGTGTCATGAAACCCAGTAAGCTATTCAACGAAATGCGAAGAACAGCAGGTATCTTACTTGGAGGTCCTGTGTTGCTGGACTTATGAGCATCAAGATTGCCAGCGCATGCACAGGCTGCAGTTATCTAAAGGGCAGACAATTGAGAAACTAACAATTGCTGATGCATTTGTTGAATGTATGGCGCTCAACAACGTTAACACTGTTGATTCAAGTGATCTAAGACAGATAGCGAATGGAAAGTCTCAATCTGTAGATCTTGACTCGCTGCAGAATGAAGTTGCTCATCTGTCGCGAAAATTCGGTCAAATTCTATCACTGCGCAATGTTTCCAACAACCGACTTCCACCCATAAGTCACAATACTCTATGCCGTGTGACACGTCGTAATGATGATTCATCAGATGGTATGTGTTGGTATCACACAGTATTCGGCGACAATGCACGTCGATGCAGGAAGCCATGTACTTTCCAGCGCCCATCATCAAATAACCAACATTAATGCCAATTGGCTGATTCTGCACTGGGGTTTGGCGAACACTCCGGTGCATCTGGAATTTTTCGTCTGAAAGTATCTGATGCAACAACTAACACACAATTTCTTATTGACACCGGCACTGATGTATCAGTAATTCCATGACGATCCAGATCAGCCAAGTTGAATCCGACAGGTACGAAATTGTTCGCCGCCAATGGGACGCCGATTAACGTATATGGAGAAACAATAATAATAATAGTTTGGCACTACAGTCCTATAAGAACTTACCGAGCTCTCTCACCATTTTTGAGCTGTGCGTGTTATATTTGTACTCAAAGTGGTGGGACCTACAGTTTATTGCTGAATCCGAATGGCGGGTGAGAGCTTTTCATAGGCAATGTGTTATTCTCGTAGGTTTGCCATTTGCTGCCGAGAGGTAGCGCGGTATAGAAAAATGTTTCTATGAAAAGATGTTGTTTAGCCCCAGTCCAGGCCTGAACGGATGACGTTTCGGTTCGCAGTCCAACGCACTAACCAAAGAACTCAAACGTTTTCTAGCAGTTATTCATTTTTACAGAAGTTTTATCCCTCATGCAATCAAGGCACAATCACCATTGCTTGACATGTGTCCGGGTAATGTACGAAATGACCGAACGATACTTAAATGGTCTACAGAAAATTCTGAAGCATTCGATATTTGTAAATAGCAGCTAACAAGACAACTTTGCTTGCTCATCCTACGAAAGATGCTGAGCTTTCATTATGGGCCGACGCTTCCAATGTCGCCGCTGAAGCTGTTCGTCACCAAATAGTCAACGGGTGCGTCCAACCTTTAGGAGTTTTTGTTAGAAATTTGATAAGGCACAGCTAAGATACAGCACTTACGATCGAGTTAACTGCTATGTATCTCGCAGTACGACATTTTAAGTTCATGTTGAGTGGACAGTCATGTCATATATACACCGATCAGAAACCAATTACTTTTGCCTTTCGACAAAATCTGGACAAATCGACAGATCGACAAGCTAGGCAGCTTAATTACATAGGCCAAATCACAACAGTTATAATGTTGAAGGAAAGGAAATTGTCACAGCTGATTTGCTTTCGTGCATAGAGAGTCTTCACGCTGTTCCTCAAATTAATTTCAACGATCTAGCGTATCCTATTCCAGAAAGTTCAAAGCAGCTATTCTTTGACTACTCGACAAATGTCATCCGGCAGAAAATAATTTGTGTCAGTTATAGTCAATACAAAATTTATTTAACGCGAAAATGGCAAACGAAGTGGAAGTGCGAGAAAATATAATTAAAATTTTTCAAAAACAACCTAGTTTGTCTTTTAAAAAAATTGCCAGGGAGGTAGGGGCTAACCCTAAGACCATTTCTCGCGTTATCAACCGCTTTAAGGAAGACCTGAGTATTGATCGGAAAAAAAGGCCCACATGATCGTGAAAAGTCGAAGAAGGTTGTGAATATTTTAAAGAAAGATCCAAGCATATCCGGAAGGAAATTGGCGAGAAAGGCGGATTGCTCAGAATCTTTCGTGCGCAGGACTAAGAAAGAAGCTGGGCTGAAGACGTACAAGGTCCAAAAAGTTCCGGATAGAAATGCCGTCAAGAATGAAACCGCAAAACAACGAGCAAAAAAGCTGAACCAAGATTTTTTTAAAAAATTCGATTGCTGCATAATGGACGACGAAACTTATGTTTTAGCGGACTTTTCTCAGCTACCTGGGCAGGAATTTTATACAGCCGATTCTCGAGGAAAAGTCGCTGAAAAATTCAAATCGAAAAAATGAAAAAATTCCCAAAGAAATTCCTTGTTTGGCAGGCAATTTGCAGTTGTGGAAAAAGGAGCAGCTCATTCGTGACATCGGGAACAATTAATAGCGAAATATATGTGAAGGAATGCTTGCAAAAGATATTGCTTCCATTTTTACTCCAACATGAAGTGTCCACATTTTTTTGGCCTGACCTCGCTTCAGCAAAATGGCCTTAGAGTGGATCCAACAAAATGAAGTGATTTTGGTACCTCGAGAAGCCAATCCACCAAACTGTCCAGAACTCAGGCCGATTGAGAGATACTGGGCTTTAGTAAAAAGGGAGATGAAGACAACAAAAAAGTGGCCAAAGACCTTCAAGACTTTAAAAGAAAGTGGTCTTCAGTAGCTGTTAGGGTGTCGGACACTACCATTACAACATTAATGAAAGGGGTTCCGGAAAAATTAAAACTTTTTATTAAAAAATATTAATTTCTGGTTTTTTATATTTTTTTAAAATCTAAAAATAATTTGCAAAATAAAATATTTTATTCTATAAAAATTCGATTACTAGATTTCTAGATTTTTTCATTTTTGTAGCGGACATTTTATTCGACGCAGTCCTTATTATATGGAACTACATTACGCATTCCATCTGAATTTTTCGCAGATAATACGCAAAATAGAACTGCAACAGAAGTTGTCATCGAGTTACGAGAAGCAATGCGCCAATTGCAACCACAGGATAATGCTTGGCACTCCACCGGAAAAATATTTGTGCATCCCAACATTAGTGATTGCAAAAACGTATTTATTCGTAATGATTCGATTCGACCATCTCTATCTTGACCATACGAAGGCCCTTTCGAAGTTCTTGAACGCAGCAATAAATTTTTTAAAGCTAATGTAAATGGCAGGAAGATCAACGTATCGATTGACAGACTCAAACCAGCATACCATTTTAAAGAAGAACAAACTCAACCTCCAAACTTAACTCCAGACATAACTCCATTAACTAAGGTTCATTGTTCAGGACGCCACGTGGTTCCGTCTCGCTTTCGTTCAGTAGCCTGTTTTATTTTGTATTATTTTAAGTTGTTTTCAAATAAATAGCTACGATAGCTAAATATATATATATATATATATATATATATATATATATATATATATAAATATATACATACATATATATATATATATATATATATATATACATATATATATATATATATATATATATATATATATATATATATATATATATATATATATATATATATATATATATATGGGGCATTCCACGTCAATTCGCCGAAGTTTGACCCTGACCCCCTCCGATTTGCTTCATATTTTAATATGTTGTTATTATTGGTCAAAGAAGTTTAAATTTAATTTTTCAATTTTTTTCTGTCGCATCCCCTTCACCCCCTGTTGACAATAACCGTCCATTTTTGGTAACACAGTTTGTACTTAAGACATATGAGTATATACCAGATGTATCTCAAACCAATCGGAAATTATGGCGATTTATATACTAAAAACAGGATTTTCAAAGTTGTGAAAAAATAGAAGAAAATTCTTACCACTCCAAATCAAAGTGGAATGATCTTTGTTCAATGTCAAGAATTTATGTAAATTTTTTCAGAATTTTAAAAAGGCTGTTTTTGCATGCTGTGGTGCAAAACAGCAAAAATCGTGTTTTTACAGTTTGCTAAGGGGGTGAAGGGGATGCGACTGAAAAAAATTAAATTTAAACTTCATTGACCAATAATAACAACATATTAAAATATGAAGCAAATCGGAGGGGGTCACGGTCAAAGCTCGACGAATTGACGTGGAATGACCCATATATATATAAAAACAATAAATAATATAAAATGGTTTTATATTAAACAAAAATTAAATATTCACAGAGAATAGTATTTCTTCTAAAAAAGGCAGTACAAAAAGCACACAACATGATAATATTTTTTGCAACATTGAAATTCGTCATTTGATCCGTCAATATTGGAAGTGTTGCTCACTTTTAAAACAAAAAAAAAATATACATTCGCAAAATTGCGTTCGCTTCGCCAAAACCATTCGCTTCGCCAGTCATAATAGGGCCTGTATACATAATTTGATCATCTAATTAGAGCGTAAAAGCAATCGTAGATATGTTATCCAATTCTATAGCAACCTTTTCTAAAATTATATCTGTCCTGGTTTCGACGACACAATAACGAGAACAACTTCACATTTGGTTCTTATAAAAAGACATTCTACGTTCGCTTCGAGCGGAACGTATACGAGAAGCGAATACATTTTTTGAGCACCTAAGGTGTGCGTATAAGCAAACGAAAATCTTTATATTCATCAAATTCTACAGCAACTGATTCTAGAATAACATCTCTCCTGGTACTACGGCACAGCAACGAGAAGAACTCCACTTTTTATTCCGATAAAGTCATTTCACATTCGTTTCTTGCGATACTTATTTGGGAATACAAAACCTCTCTTAAATACTTTTTTTTTATGAAAACAAAAGTTGGCTGCAAATTCAAAATGAAAAATTCAATCAACAGCTAATTTTAAATGGGAAATACAGTCTGCTGCATAATTCATCGTACGACAGCATTTGGTCCTTTATTGCGTTATATGTCGATTAAAAAATTAAAAGTTTATCCATAAATTAAATAATTATTATTAAAAATATTTAAAATACAAAAAAATCATTTTTTAACATGTCACTTATACATAAACTCAATAAAACAACAATATCAACATTTTCTGTGCTTCATAATTATTACCGTTACTTAATGAGCGAAGAGAACATTTCTCTACGAATTTTTATACCCTACACTAAGAGTGAAAGGGTATATTCAGTTTGGTACGCCGTTTGTAACACCCAGAAGGAAGCATCTCCGGTATGGAAAGTATATATATTCTTGATCAGCATGACCTCCTGAGTCGATTTAGCGATGTCCGTCTGTCTGTCTGTCCGTCTGTCTGTCTGTTGAAATCCCTACTACTTTTAAAATTGAAGAGCTAGATAAATGAAACTTATAACTTAAATTACTACGCTACGCTGTATTGGCGAGATCGGTCCATTGTGACCTATGATCCGACCACTTATGTTCAAATACCTCATATAAAATGTACATATAAAGATCAATTTTTATGTATACGTGCTTAGGTAAACTTTTTTGGTCAAATATATATTGACATCATGCTCAAATACATGATAATAATGTTTTCCGGCGAAAAGACTTGTGGTTCACAAAAAAAAAATCGAAATTCGGTACACCTACCCATTTGTAAATATGGGTATCAAATGAATGGAAATTCTTCAACGATTGAATGTTTGTAGTTATTTTCAGGATTTGTATACCCTGGTGACCTATATATCACTTTGAATGGTAACCACACATATGTGTAGGGTATTTATAGTCGGCTTAGACCGACTATAATTTTGATAATCCTAACTATCATAATTACACCTACTTTAAAATTTCCCATGTGATCTAACCTTCCCAACTGGTTTATTTTCTATTTGAAAAGAAGATGCAAAGAGATCATTGCAAAATAAATTATTTATCAAGTTTTCAGTTCTTGTGCGACAGTGAGTTCAAAGAAAGAAACTAGCTTAGATTTTCGAGAAATCGTTATTATATTCCATAAAGAAGGTAAATCTTTGGGTGAAATTGCCAATTTAGTAAATAAATCGAATTCTACCATACAACACATTGTTAACAACTTCAAAAAAAAAATGATACTTCGGACTACAAGAAAAGAACAGGGCGTCCATGCATATTAAATAATGAGCCTTATCGTGAATAAAATTCCTCAGGGAATTTTTACCCTTGGTGGAAAATAGGTATCCTGAACAATATTCGAAAAGGGAAAAAATGTTTCCCTAAAAAAACTACGTATCATGAACAACATTTTGGAGGAAAAATTACCCCTGTTTCGCCGAAAAAATATAAAATGGTTTTATATTAAACAAAAATTAAATATTCACAGTAAAGTATCTTTATATTCATCAAATTCTACAGCAACTGATTCTAGAATAACATCTCTCCTGGTACTACGGCACAGCAACGAGAAGAACTCCACTTTTTATTCCGATAAAGTCATTTCACATTCGTTTCTTGCGATACTTATTTGGGAATACAAAACCTCTCTTAAATACTTTTTTTTATGAAAACAAAAGTTGGCTGCAAATTCAAAATGAAAAATTCAATCAATAGCTAATTTTAAATGGGAAATACAGTCTGCTGCACAATTCATCGTACGACAGCATTTGGTCCATTATTGCGTTATATGTCGATTAAAAAATTAAAAGTTTATCCATAAATTATATAATTATTATTAAAAATATTTAAAATACAAAAAAATCATTTTTTAACATGTCACTTATACATAAACTCGTACGATTTCATTTACCGTTACTTAATGAGCGAAGAGAACATTTCTCTACGAATTTTTTTTTTCTATTTGAAAAGAAGATGCAAAGAGATCATTGCAAAATAAATTATTTATCAAGTTTTCAGTTCTTGTGCGACAGTGAGTTCAAAGAAAGAAACTAGCTCAGATTTTCGAGAAATCGTTATTATATTCCATAAAGAAGGTAAATCTTTCGGTGAAATTGCCAATTTAGTAAATAAATCGAATTCTACCATACAACACATTGTTAAAAACTTCAACAAAAAAATGATACTTCGGACTACAAGAAAAGAACAGGGCGTCCATGCATATTAAATAATGAGCCTTATCGTGAATAAAATTCCTCAGGGAATTTTTACCCTTGGTGGAAAAAAGGTATCGTGAACAATATACGAAAAGGGAAAAAATGTTTCCCTAAAAAAACTACGTATCATGAACAACATTTTGGAGGAAAAATTACCCCTGTTTCGCCGAAAAAACTCCGCTACTTTTTCATCGGGGAAAAGAATTAATTAAAAACAAAACACATTTTAATTAACTATACTTTTATTTATAATATGTTAACAAATATCTATGGATAGCACAAAATTATTTAAATAAAAGTTATTTACATATTCCTGCACAAATAAATTACAGGTATATTCAACCACCGCAAAAACTTCACCGGCTGGGGAATATCTTAATTTTTTTAACTCTTGAAAAATGAACGCAATCTAATCACAACAATTTCTTAAATGAAAAACTACAATTAAGAGTCATTTTATATACTTTTAATTGCAGTTTAACATAATTTTAACTTCAACATTTATTTTCACAACACAAATCAATTTTATCCAACAACACTGTTTGACATTTGGCAAAACATCTGATTTCTCGTTGCCTGATGTTCAGTTCTAATTGCAAATTAAACTTTTAATGAGTTAAAAAATGTGAAATTTGTGCATAAACGTATAGTTAACTGCAAATAATAAAGATCTGTATACATATTTTATATCTGAACTATTATTTTACAACTTTATTATCTGAAATGATAAAGATAATCAAAAAACGCATTAAAAAAAAAATTTCGAACAAAATTCCGGAGAAATTGCTGTTCCTGGGAGATTGACGATACCAAAAAATTTTACCTGGGAACAAAAAATTCCGAGGGAATAGAATGTTCCCCAAGTCTTCACGATAAGGCTGAATAGAGATGAGCGAACGGTTGTGGATAATGTGCGGAAAAATCCGCGAGTAAGTAGCCAAAATATATTTGATCAAATAGTTGAAACATCGGATAAATCAGTCAGTTAGTCTACAATACAAAGAACTCTGAAACGCCATGGTGTTTTAGTGTTTAGTGTTTTTTTTGGGGCACAACTAATAAAGAAAAACGACTAGTTTTTGCAAAACTGCACCGTAAAAAAAGGATTGGATTTCTGGTAAACAGTACTTTTCACCGACGAAAGCAAATTCAATATTTTCGGACACGATGGACCATCAAAAGTATGGAGAAAATCTGGTAGCGAGGAATCTACGTTGTACGGTTAAACATTGCAGAGGAAGCGTCATGGTATGGCAGCGTTGGAGTTGGAAATATCGTTTTAATCACTGGAAATAAGGACAAGTGGAAATATTTAGATTATATCTAAAGATTTAAAAGATTCTGTCCATAAATTAGGATTACCACCGCTTTATATATTTCAAGAAGACAATGACCCAAAGCATGCTGCGCTCATTGTTCGGGAATGGCTGCTTTATAATGCGACACCGCAAAGCCCGGACATAAATCCGATTGAACATGTTTGGGATTATATGGGAAAAAATTTAGAAATCATCACATTTCTTCAATATTTACGCTAAAAAGCGCTCTAGAACAAGAATGAAAAAAAAAATATCTTCAGAATTCACGCATAAACTGATTTCTTCAATGTCAAATAGTCTACAACAGACACTAATATTCAAAGGTAGACAAACAAAATATTAGATTTAATTTAGGGTATTTTTATATGATATAAGAACCGTACGAATTATTTGATAAATTTTTAGTTTTTTGAAGTTTTTATAATTTTGTTACAATAAATAAAGCTGATGTTTATTAATTACTTAATTTTATAGATTTACCTATTTTATGGAAGAACTTTAGTGCTTTAAATGAACATGAATTGAAAAAATGGCTCGAAAGCTATCGTATGATGAATTATGCAGCAGACTGTATATCATATTTAGTAAGTAATTTATTTAGTGCGCTGCATGCTGATGGTGAAAAGTCTCATATCTCTCTACAGACAATGGCAACTCTCCGGTAGTAAACATTGCCTTTAAAAGGCTTCACCGCAATTACCATGAATTTTTATAATTATTGTTACAATAGTTTAATTACAAAACTAAATATTTATTTGTATTAATATAATAAATTGTATTCAATCGAAAATAAAAGATATTCCATTGTTGTTCCACATGTCACGTCATAAAAACATTTTTAGAAGTAATTCCAAATATCATTAATATTATAAGTAATTCCAAAAGTTATTCTATGGGAACTACACCATTTACAGATTGAATTCAGAAACGGTTATATGAATTTCAGAATAGTCACACTGAATTCAGAAACGGGCGAATGCAATTTGAAATATTCAATTTGAGTTCAGAAAAGGTCAAATTATTTCATAAAATGTCAAATGAAATTCAGAATAGTCAAATTGAATTCAGAAAGAGAAAATTTGAATTCAGAATAGTCAAATTAAATTCAGAAATTACAAAATTGAATTCAGAAATGGTCAAATAGAAATCAAAATGGTTAAATTGAATTCAGGGAGGGCCAAATTGAATTCCGATAAGGGCAAATGGAATTGAGAATAGTCAAATTGAATTCAGGTACCGACAATTGTCTTCAGATATAGTCAAATGAAATTCAGAATAGTCAAATTGTAATCAGAAATTAACATTTGTAATTCAGAATAGTCAAACTGAATTCAGAAAGAGACAATTTGATTTCAGAATAATCAATTTGTTTTCAGAAAGAGCCGAATTGAAATGAGAAATGGTCAAATAAAATTCAGAAAGAGGCATTTGGAATTCAGAATAATTTTTATTGTGTGTTTTATTTACAATAGAATAATTAAATTAAAATAATTATTAAGTAGTATTATTTAAAAGAATTACAATATTTTATTTAGGTACCCACTGGTATGTCCAGTTGACTAACGGCATCGGAATGAAACGATGTGCTGTGTTGCACTCCCCTGGAGCAATCCCCACCTGTAATAATGGTTTTTGCTTCATCAATGGTTCGTTCGACGAACTTTAGCCGTTGCTCCATAAATCAGGTCCTTGTATATCTTAACATGTGCATCTAACATACGTTTTTATGTTAGACCATATCGTCTCTATCGGATTAAGTATGGGGGATTATGGGCTCAAGCGCAAAACCTTGAACATACCATCTGAATAGAAATTTACAGTAGCATCGATATGTGTGTGACAAGGAGCATTATCACACACGATCATTGAGATTATTGCCTTGGTCTTGCCATTAAAACGCAAAAAATGCAATTGCTACTTTGTTTTTTTCAAAACAGTATATATTTCAAAGGACCCCTATCAGTAAGAAAAGTGTTTTATTTTTTCTAAATTACATATGCCTGTTTCTGAATTTGAAATGACTCTTTCTGAATTATATTTGTCCGTTTCTTAATTCAGTTTGACTCTTTCTGAAATAAAGCTGACTATTCTGAAATCATATTGTCTTCTTCTGTATTCAATTTGATTATCCTGAATTCCATATGACCGTTTCTGAATTCAGTTTGACTATTCTGAATTCCATTTGTCCATTTCTTAATATCATTGTCTCTATCTGAATTCAATTTGACTAATCTGAAATCCAATTGACTGTTTCTGAATTTAATTGTCCCTTTCTGAATTTAATTTGACTATTCTGAATTCCATATGACCGATTCTGAACTCATTTGATTTTTTCTAAATTTAATTTGACTAATCTGAACTCCATTTGACTGTTTCTGAAATAATTTTACCTTTTCTGAAATCAATTTGTCTATAATGAATTTCATATGACCTTTTCTGAATTCAATTTGACTAATCTGAATTTTATTTGCTCGTTTCTGAATTTAATTGGACTATTCTGAATTCAATATGACAACTTCTGAAATCAACCTGACCCTTTCTGAATTCAATCTGGAACTGGTGTAGAGATGGGCGCGTGCCAGTTTTTGATAACACGGACACGCACGGGCACGCCGATAGGTAGCACGCACGAGCCCGACGAGTAAATTTACTGGCACGCACGAGAAGTACGATAAAACACGCGATTTTAAAAGACACGAAGAAACACGACAAAACACGGAAAAACACGACAAAACACGGAAAAACACGAAACAAGCACGGAAAAACAAGAAAAAGCAAGCGAAACGAGAAAAATAATACCAGAACCGTTTAGATTTTTGGAACCAGAATCGTTATTATAAATGTGTTGAACCGGAACTGGAATCGGAACATATATAATTTTTTCTGATCGGAATCGATACCGCTATTTTAAAAATAACGGAACCAGAACCGGAACAGATATTATAGTACCTGTCAGGGAACGCAAAGAACCAGAATCGGAACCGTTATTAAAAATGTATGGAACCGGAATCGAAACCCATTTAATTTGTTGGTTGAAACCGGAACCGGAACCACAATTTTGAAAATCTTGGAACCCAAACCGGAACCGATATTCCAATAGGTTTTAGTCCCTGTAATAAATAATTCAAAAATTTAGTTTGTTTAGTCTGTTTTATTCTCTTAAATCCATAAGTAACACTAAAACAACAGATTTTTACGAAAAAGTTAAAATACCACGAAATTTGTATTTTCTGAAGCTGTTAGGGTTTTTTTTTTATTGGGGGAGAAACTAAAAAAAAAATCTTTAATGGGCGCGTGCCTGATTTTGGAGGCACGGACACGCACGGGCACGACAGCAACTAGCACGCACGGAGATTTGCACGCACGAACTCAGATTTTCGGGCGTGACACGAAAAAATCACGGCACGCGCCCATCTCTAATGGGAACCATTTTTAAAAGTAGTTCCAAAAGTCATTCCATGGAAACCATTTTAATAATTTGGAACCATTTTTAGAAGTAATAATTCCATATAAACCATTTTTAGAAGTAGTTCTAAAATCTGCTGGGTTACTATGAACAACCGAAATAATAAATTTCGGAAAGATTCATATACATAAGTAGTATACACAAAAACTCTGCCTTCGTATATAATACACAAAAGGTTACTTTTAAGTTTACATGAAAAACATTATTGTATTTAATTCTTTTGTATATTTTTTTATTATAAATAAAGTAGTACTGTGACATACGAATGCGAAAAGTCCAAGAAATGTTGGATAAAATTCCTTCGCCAATGACAGGCGCAACATGCAATGAGCATACTGGTTGGTTGCCTGTAGGATTTGATGGACAGATGCGACAGATTTTGAGCAACGTCATAAAGGATCTAATGAGAAAGCATTGTCGTAAAGATAGTATCCAATCAGAATTCTCAGAAAATGCAGTAAGTAAATATATATATATATATATATATATATATATATATATATATATATATATATATATATATATATATATATATATATATATATATATATATATATATATATATATATATATATATATATTAAATATTTGACCAAAGTTGTAATCACTAATAACGTATTTCAGGACAGCGAAGACAACGTACTTGAAGTAGAATCGGATGTATCTGATAGCCTGACTGAAAATATAACTGACATATTGGGTAATGACATTTTGGAAGACGTTTAAACTTATGTTATGAACTAAAAAATAAAATAACGTCGAATCAATTTGAAGAAACTATTTATTTATTTAAATGCAATCAGTTACTGTGCATTCGTCGAAGTAAGAAAAATATGAAACATTTTTAAAGTTTGCATCTATCCAGGAATCGTGGGTACAAACAGACCTCTCTAATGTGGTAACGATTGAGCATCCAACATAGGAAGCGTTCTAATCCAAGTCCATAACCACCATGCTCAGAAGTGCCATATACTCTCTGATCTGTATACCAATAGTATGGCGTAGGATCGATGCCCTCTCGTTCATAACCTTTTATTAATTCTTTGACATCGTTTATTCTCATAGAACCACCAACAATCTCTCCCATATTTGGCAGAAGTACATCCACACTCTCGGGAAGATTTGCATCTTCAGCGCATTTCGACATGTAGAAAGATCTAATGTTGGTTGGGAAACGGCAAAGCATAATGGGTTCGTTAATAGCATCGGTCATTTTACGTTCAGAATATCCTATTAAAATAAAATTATTTTATTTTTAATTTTTTTCGTAAATCTGGTATTAGGTTACCTCGCCAAATTCGTAAAAAGTACCATCATCCTTGGTCACATTGTTTTCTTTGAGCCATTTAATAGCATTTAATAGAGCCATTTAAAGGCATAATCCATACGACGGGACGGTTTCAAATTCAGGATTTAGCTCTTTAACCAAATAACCCCATGGAGATTTAAGAACGCGGTCAACAACGTCGCAGACTAAGTCTTCTAAGCGATCAAGAAGTTCGTCAAATGTAATAAACGGACATTCTGCATCAACGTGCGTATATTCAGCTAAATGACGACGTTTTCTCCTTTGTTCGGCCCGATAACTTTGCGCAATTGTAAAAACGTTACCTAGTGGTGGTAAACATGTTTCCAAATAAAGCTGAGAGCTTTGAGTTAGATACGCTTCTTCCCTTTAAAATGATAAAATTTTAACAACTATATATATAACATTTTCTCTGAATTGGTGAGAAATACGGTTTGATTGTACGAACCCAAAGTATTGCAGTTTAAATAAAGTTGAGCCTCCTTCTACTTGAGTTTGCACAAGAGTGGGTGGGGTGACTTCATTGTAGCCACGCTTAAAGTAATGCGAACGGAAAGCCTGCATTATAACAGAGCGCATTTTTAGGATCTTGGACGTATTTTCGCCTCTGATCATAATATGACGATTATCCAACTGAACATCAGGATGTGCCTCTTCGTTAAGAATGCTTTCTGCCCCACCAGCAGGAGCAATCCCAATTAGTTCCCAGTAGTCAACATTAAGCTCATGGCCGCCAGGTGCCTGTAATAAAAATAATATAATTATAACAGTTTAAAAAAATTAAATATATCTGAAATATATGGTTATTACAGTTTTGAGTCTGTGGAATATACGATAATAGCCACAGCCGTAGATGTGACTTCCAGCAATGGCAGTGTAAATTTGATAAAAAAAAATTAAATGTTCTGAGTGTGGCAGAGCATCACTAAAGATCGAACCGACCGATTTGCCTGATTCTTTTTGTATTTTGTTCGTCTCAATACAAGTTTAGGAAAAAATAAAATTCGAAAAAAACCAAAAATGCAGAAAACGTAAAAATTCACATTTAAACATAAAAAAAAATTTGAAAAGGGGGCGTATCAACTCCCATATAACCATAGCTTTAAAAATGTCCCTGACCTCCTTAGAGTAGAGTTATAAAATAAAACAAAGGATGATATTTATAATGTAGAATATAGGCCTGATTAGGCAAAGGGACGTGGTAACCTCCTGTATAATCAAAATTTTAAAAATGATAAATCTCCTGACTTTCTTAGAGTAGAGATTTTGAAATGGATACAAAGGATCATAGTTATAATTATAATCGGCACGTTGAATATAGACGTGATTAGATACATGGAAGTGGCACCTCGTGTATGACCAAAACTTTAAAAATGATAAAACTCCTAACATTAGAAGGTAGTAGTTCTAGCAATCGAAGCAGGATCATGTTTAACATTCTAATTGCTATGTAGAATGTGGGTTTAAACAGACAAATGGGCATGGCACCTTCAATATAATCAAAAGCTAATAAATGTTATAACTCCTCACCTAATCCCTATCCAAAAATATAATGCATGGTTTCAGTTCAAATGTTTCAACTTTCGATATCACTCAATATCCCTTGGGGATATCACTTGTTAAAAAAAGACGAAATAGTGATGACGAGTGATAGCATGGTGCAAGAATGGTGCACATCTCGATAACGAGAAATAAAATGCCTAAAAACATGGTTTTTCGTTTTTGACAACCCAACTAGAACAAAATACGAAATTTTATCTTTGCAACTACGTTTTTCAAGGAACACAAAGGTTATTACAAAAGTTGTATATTAAGCATCGTAAAGATATCACATAAAGATAACTTTTTAAAGTACACAAATCTGGATAATACCCTCATAGTGGTACCCCCGAACTTCATACTTCAAAGTTGGCATTCATGTTTTTGCTGCGTCATACTGCTTGCTGTTCACGTTTTTGTGAGCCCAGTTTCTTGTGTGGACAAAAATGTCCGATTGATAATTAAAATGATAACCGCGACGAGTACATCGCGTCTATGAATTTCTACAAAATCGGCACTCTTAAATTAATAAAATTTTTTTTTGGACATAGTTTGTCTGGTTGGGGAAATTTAAAATTTTATCGGCTCAATTGAAAATTTCAACTCAGCCGTATTTATCCGACACTATCGGCGGCGGCTGGATTGCCTAAAAATGATGACTAATCCGCGCCATCTCCGCACGGTGGGGCAGCGAGTACATAAAAACCTCAAAAGTCAAATTGATCTCAAACACTAATTGTTTTTTCATTGTATAGTACATTAAATTACCTACAATGTGTCATCACTCAATTTATGTCATATGTATCCGATTTTTCCGCATATTGTTTCAAACACACGCAATTTTTCGCAACAATTGTAAGAAAAATATAGTAAAATTTGTGATCAATATTTTTAAACGTTTATTTGAAAAACCATAAAAATTAAATTTTTGTTTGGAATGCAGCCATATGCATATGGTATTTATTAAGCTTATGCAATATTTGTGTTTTAGAAATGTTTCATACTTTCATACAGAGGTTCCACGCCCACTTGTCAATTCAATTTGAAATTTAGTGAAATGAATTATATCAACGAAATACTGTATATTACAAAGTTTAATCATTGTAGCTCTATAAATTTCCAGTATATGACATTTTGAACATTTTTGTTATATATGAGGTCCACGACTTGTCCATTCAAGATGAAATTTCGACAACTGCATTATATTAACGAAAAACATTCTACTATATAGTTTTATCACTACAGCTCCAATAATTCCCAACATATATTAATTTAATCGTTTCAGTTGTATGTGAGGTACCAAACTCACTATTAAAATTCTACATCTAAATGTCGATTATTAAATTTTCATACAATATTAGTCATAGTCAATCCTCATACTTATTTTTCTAAAAATAACACAATTTGAGGTTTTCGCCAACTTTTGGTACTCCCTGCCACGGTTGCCACTCGGATCGGATATATTTTTTTTATTGAATAAATATAAATTGGCAGATAGCTGCGGCCTCTGTCTTCCAACCAGGGCTAGGAACAGAAATTCTATTCTCTGCGGTTCCAGTTCCGGTTCTATAAAAAAATAAAAAAAGGGTTCCGGTACCGGTTCTGGTTCTTAATTTATTTTTTATTTCGGATTCAGTTCCGGTTTTATAAAAAAATAAAATAACGATTCCAGTTTCGGTTCCACAAACAAGCCAAAAATGCAATAAAAATTTAATATTTTTTATTTTTACGTAAAAAAATAATGAAATTTATATACACTCTCAAAAATATATTGTTGCTTTTTAACAATATGAGATTGTCATTTAATTATACAGTGATTAGGTGGCACCTCTATCTTCTGGCATTCAAAAACATGTCAAATTTATTTTGTTGTTTACTTTAAAAATTTTAAAAATCAAAAATGTAAGTTATAATTTAATAATTTTATTATTAATTGAATATTGCAACTTTTTACTTTTGTTTAGATGCGTGAGGCACCACCTACGACGATCCTTAAGACAGACGTCTTCTGGCCCAATGGATTGGCCCTGAATAAATTAATCAATGGGCAGATGGGAAAGCTAGATGTCTGCAAGCAGCCCTTCCTGTACCTGACGAAACATGAGGAAAAATATCGCAGAAAATATACTCCATGTGCCGAATTCTTGAACTTTAATTTATTGCTAATTAAACATTTAAAAAAAAACAAACATTCATGTGACTTTTTATATTTTATTCATTGACAATCTCGATTGTTATCAAAACAATCGAATAACGTTTTAAAATAACAATCTAATTGTCAAACCGACAATAATTTGACAATCTGATCATGAGATCTATTTTGAACAGCAAGATTGTTACAATATTGTCGGAAATGACAATATATTTCTGAGAGTGTACATATCTATCTTTGTATATACAAATTTATTGCCGTGCATTAGTCTCTCAAAAACATGAGAACGAATTGACTGATTCGGATGATTCTTTTTTGTTTTATTCGTCTCAATACTGGGAATTCGGAAAACTCCCAAGAAAAAACCGGAAAATCTGAAAATTCGAAATTTGTGTTTTGTATGAGAATGCATTACGTGCACCACCAATGAGAATTGTATTTTAATATGAGGATTCGTTTATATAGCCACTACGGATAGATTTGACAAAGGGGAGTGGCACGCCCCATACAACCAATTTTTTTAAATGCTATTACTCCTGACCTCCTAAGGGATCCCCCCTTAATAATGTGACGCGATATGTTTTTCCATTGAGACGTTTTTCACATGTCAAAGATGTAAGTAAGAACATTTAAGTTTGTAGCATTACAAACTATCTGAATATAATAATCTGCATATTTCTACAATAGTTGTTATATTCCAAAACTCCATTATATTTTTCTGATAAGCTACGTCTTAGCGTTTCAAATAGAAGCCTCAATTTTATTTTGCCAAAATGTAATCGCAAAGACTATTTTTCATTAACGCAATTCAACTCTGGAATTCATTACCACTTAATATTTAAAATATAAACAGAACATGTAGATTTACGTATTATATACTAATACATTTTTCAGAACAATAATCTATTAACATCTTAAATCTACTATTTATAAGTAACCATACATCTAATTTCTCTTTAAATAAGTTAAATTATAAGTACAATTTTTGCATTATTCTTAATTTTAAATTTTTACTTTTTTATAAGCTGACCTTTTATTATCTACGTAATTTTAATTTTGTTGAACTGTAAAATAATTACTTCTTATTGTACTAATATAAATCAAATCAAAAAAATATATATACAAAACCTTCGCACCGGTGAAGCTGTGCACATGTCCTGCTAGTATATATACAACGAAAAAAAAACTATATTAAAAGGAAGAAAAAGTCTTTTAAATAAATATATATGTATTTGATTAACGTACTTACACAAAGATAAAGAAAATTTGCAAAGCTCAACAATTTTTAAAATGCCATTGTACACATGTTTAACTTAATTAATATTTGTTTCCAAATTCATTGTCCAAATTTATTTAATTATTATTTTTTTGATGTATTAATTTCTGATCTTATTAATTTAGTAATGGTTCCTGTTCCGGTTCTATAAAAAATAAAATAACGATTCCGGTTCCATAAAAAATTTAAAAAAACGGTTCCAGTTCCGGTTCTATAAAAATGAAACGGTTCCGGGGCGGTTCCAGTTCCGGTTCCACTCGAGCCCTGCTTCTAACCAAGAAATTTCCTTCCTTCCGAAACTTTCTGGCTTCCTTTGCTTTTTCCCTTTCATCAATGTATATACTTATTATCATGTTTCTGTAATTTTATTTGAAATATGTTTGACTTCTGTGAGTCTTGGATTTTTTAAAATACAAATTAAATACAGAATTCAAAAGTATGTAACCCTCCAAACTTCCCTGAGCTATGTCCTGATTTAAACTTTTTGGATTAAATAACATCAATTCTTCGAAAAATAATGAAATTTTGTAAAACTGAAATAAAATAAGCGCTAGTTGGATTAGCGTTATCAAAAAAGTTAGAAAAGTGTCCAACGGCTGATGGTGGGCTGGATGACTAAAATACGGAAATTCGTCCTATCTCATTCAGATGTTTAAACCTTTTAAAAACTATGTAGTATTGTTCTTCATTTGTGATATAATTTTTTTCTTTTACCATGTTAAGTTTTAAAGTTATGAATTAAAGAAAATGTAAAAATAATTTTGTTTTCACCATTTAAGAAAACAAATGTATTCTTTTATTTAATCTGTTACTTAGCCATGGTGAAAACCAGAAACTTTAAACTCGAAAGAAACTCAAATTTAAAATAGCAATAATGACGCCATTAATTTACAAAATAATAAAACAATGCGCACTGTTGCATAATAATTCACTCCAAACTTGCCAATAGAGATACATCTGTTTTATATTTTCTACGCCTATGTTCATTTCAAATAATAACAATGAAATTTATTCAATTTTCGATTCAATAAGAATACGAAAATTATACATTTATATATTTTTAAAATATTTCATTTATTATTGTTCTATCGAAAAGTTGCCAAAATGATTAAAAAGTTATCAAGTTACAAAGCTGACAAAAAGTTAACACATATTGGTTGTAAGTTACCAAGAGTGGCAACCGTGCTCCCTGCCCCACTGCGCCAGCGAGCCGACACGACTTGTGGTTTAATGCCCATGGACTTGCAGATTATAGAAATTCTAAGTTAAAATTTTATGATTAAATTTTTACGCGGTTGATGTGGACACTCCCTTAATGTTCAAGAACAAAAATGTAAACCAATTTTAAAATATTTCAATATGCAGCTGTTTATTAATTTTATTTATGTATTAATTCATAATTTTAATTTAACACAATTATAATTAATCGGAATACTGGTTAATAAAAAAGATTGTATTAATCGAAAACTGCAGTAATTGATTTATCAATAAGCCCAGTGCATAGATGCCAACTTCGTGGGAAAAATCCCTTTTGAGTGATTTTTAAATTGCTGACAGATTAGGGATTTCCCTCGAGATTTTTTAATTCAGCGAGGGATTTTTCAATTCATGAAGAAATTTTTTTTTTCGCACACGTTTTTTTTTCTTATTTGGCGTATATTTTTTGACATATATTCTATATTATTTTGCATACATTTTTGGTTTTTGTCCCAAAAAAAAAACAATAAAAACTAAATCGTGTGCAATACAATTTTGTATTGCTATGAATTTTACCTCGACGCGCAGAAGAACAATCTCGAATTATTGCTTTACAGAGTTGCCATGTTTTTTTTTAATATTACAAATATAAGTTGTAGAATTTTAAAAGCAGTTGATTTGAAGAAATTAAATTAACAATGAATTCAGATAAAATGATAAAATTAATGTTATTGACAGCCAAAAATTATAAGGTTTTTAACTATTTGATGCAAATAAAGACATTCAGACAAAACAATAGATGACATTTACGAACGCAAATGAAATTAAACTTCCTTATAGTTTATAACAAAATATGTGATGAGTATTTATTTGATATGTTTCATATTAATCTTGTTAACCAACCTTTTTTTATTAAGGGTGTGGGCGAGTTTGACTAAATTGCTGACTAAACTAAATTTTGTCTGTAATGCAGCGTTTACTTTTCAATGTATCAAATTTTTGGGCAAACTAAATTGGAAGACAGCAAACAGACATATCACAATCGATTTATTAAGGAGTTTAACAATTACCGGTTACCGAATGGCAAACGAATAAAAACCCGTACAATTTAGTTTAGTGCGCAATTTAGTCGAACTCGCACACACCCTTAATAAAAAAAGGTTGGTTAAACTTTTTTTTTTATAAATGTGAGATTTGTTGATGCCTGAGGGATTTTATTTCTGGAAAAGTCTCACAAGGAATTTTTTATTTTTTGCTGTGGAAAAATCGATTTTAGGTTGGCATCTATGGCCCAGTGACTAGTTAGCTCTGCTCTGCCCATTTTCTAACTGCTGAATGCAACCATCTTATGCCAAATCGATTGTTTTCTTTTTTTCACTTCTTTGGTGAAAGAATTGGAACTGTTTTGTAGTTTGCTTTGTTGTACGTTTGTGAAAACGTCAACTAAAATTTTGCCCGCCGTAGTCTTCATGTTAATTTATATGTAAGTATTTATAAGCATTTATTTTGAATTTTAAATATAATTATAGTGTTGTGGGATATTCCGCCATGGAGCAGATAATATTTACGTGATAAATTACGCGGATAATACCGCTCTTTAGCTGCAGCGTTCTTGGGCGAAGAAAATATGTACAAACTGCATAAATGGTAAGTTTTTAAATGTTTATGCTGTTTCATAAATCATCATATTAACAATTTTAAGCTGAAAGTAAAATGTTAGCGGAACCAAGGTTTTCGTTTGTTTGCGGTACGAGGAGTTCAACACTTGCAGCACCAAAAACTGCAATTCGCACAGCTACATACATATGTGTTTCACGATGAGTATTTTGTGTTACAGGCTATACCAAATAATTTTTACCGAACTTCATCACCGTCTTTGTTTTGACCAGTTTTCAATATGGTCGTTTCTCTATTTTCTGCATGCCTGGAACGTTCAGAAAGCCTACATCTACTTATGTTATCTTTCTTTCTTTGTTTTTTGACCTACATCTACTTCTTATGTTATAATAATGTGTTTAATAATATGTGGAGGCTTTTCTGCGGCAATATGTATATGTGTTAATGTTGTAAAATGTAATTCCATATTTATATATCGTCTTTGTAGAATGTAGTCACCAAATACATTTTTATGAAAAACTTATATTTTGAGTTTGTTGATTAATATTATAAAACATAATTGAAGCATTTTTAATGTTGAAATATCAATTGATAGATTTAACTTTTCTTATCATGTGGAAAAAAAATTGAGATCGTCAATTAAAAATTTACAGATATATAAATTTTACCTTTTTGATTTTAATGAAATTTGGATAATTGATAAAGGGCATCAGATATGATTGACAATTTTTTTTTCGACCACTACTTCCAGAGAAACAGTGGTTCAAAGTTACAAAAGTGGGCCGAAAATAACTTTTCTATGATTGTTCATATTTCAATATCTATTAAATCAGAAATGTTAGAAACTCCGCTGATGGATCGTTTTAAGGCTAATAGAACAAGCTTTTAAAACAATTAAGTTGAACATTTTAACTTGAACATGTGGCCCGTGGTCATTATTCTTGCACTTCAAAATTAATTTCCTTAAAAAGGACCTTTTATAAAATTCTGAAAAAATCATATATTTTGCTTTGATATAAATCTTCATGCCAAATTACAAGAAGGTATTTTGATTGCAATTTTTATTTATTTTTTGTATTGCATTTTTGCTTTAAGAGATATTGAAATATGAACAACCATAGAAAAGTGATTCTTGACCTTTTTGTTACTTTGAACGACTGTATCTCTGGAAGTAGTGGTCGAAAAAAATAAAAAAAATTGGTCAATGCATATCTCGATACCCCCCTTTATCAGTTGCCCAAATTTCATTAAAACCAAAGTAGGTTGCACATTGCGAAAAAAATCAATTTTTATGTTCAAAATTATAAAAAGTTTTCAGATTATTATTTTTTTTTTGTAGTAATGTATTTAAGGATGTGTTTCTTCTATTAAAATGAGAAATAAAAAAAATAAAAATGGCGAACTTAAAAACATATAAGAAGGCGACCAATATTGCTGACAGAAAATGTTATAGGGTGGTCGGCTTCAAGATGCAAATACTTTATGGACTGATTCCTTGGATTTTAGAAAGAAGATTTTTTTTCAAAAACTCCAATTTTACAAGAGCTTCGCTAAAAAGGTGCAAAATGGGGCAAATCACGTTTATTCACAATTAATATATCATTGTTCCCCAGTATTTGAAAATAAAATATCGCGTGTTAATCGTATTCTAAAGTGAAAAATAATTTATCTAAATCGAAATACCTAACTGCAACATGGCCGTATCCATCAGATCCAAATTCAATTCGAATTCAATATCAATGATATGGAATATGTTACAATTTTGTCATTATAAATATACGTAAAATATTTGATATATTTGGGGTGGGGCACAAAAATTAAAATGTTCATGTTTCATTTATAAGAAAAGTATAAACCAAATATAAAAAAAAAATATATGCATATCTGCTTTGATTCATTACCTATCATAGACGGTAATTTTATTTCGATGTCATATAGTTCGTTTTTGGCCATAAATTTGAAATTTTTTTCCAATCGACCAGCGCGATTTGGTGTGGAATGGCCCCATTACATTAGAATAAACTCAGAGTTTGCGCACGAATATGATATTCTATTCTGATAAATTTACACGTCAGAATATGAGAATGAGAGAGAGATAATTTTGTTAGAAAATCGTGCAGAAAGAGAACGTAAAATTCCATTGGAATTCTATGTTCCGTTAAGACGTCTGCCGAACCTATTTCGCTCCGATTTCTGAGCAGAGTTCTGACAAAGTATTACGAATGTTCATACTTTATTAACGGAAAGAGGAGTTAATTCCATCAGAACGAGTGAGTCACTGGGAATTTGTTTAATCGATTAAGGACACCGCCCAGTTAATTATATTATTAATTGAAATAATTTAAAATATAAAATACAAAAACCAACCGATTTTCCACTAGGAACATTTTTTAGTATTCCGAACAGTATAACCGTGCTCTCAGTGGTTAATGTAAGCGCTTCATACGTTTGACATAATTTATCTGTGAGCACACATTGAAGAAATCCAGTTCCATCACGAAGTGTTATGAAAATAAGTCCTTTTCCTTGTCGTCGTAAACGATGAACCCAACCATAAATCTTAACACGGATATCTCTATTCTCAGATCCTTCGAAAATGCGTATTTTCTTAGCAACAGGCAAGCTGGCATCTTCGATTATTTTTATATTTTTCGCATCGTCTAGATTCTGAGCTCGTTTTTCTGCATCTTCCGTTTCACGTTGTTGTTTATCATTGTTTTTATGTCCTTCACGTACGAATTGTTTTTGAATTTTTTTTAATTGTGACTTGGCTGCGGGCTCATACTGCTGACCAGAAGCGTCAGCATTGCAATCAACATAAATTATGGGAAATGGTTCCTTCTTTGCATGGCGCATAGCTTGTAAAATGGTTTTAAAGGGATTGGTCTCTGTACCATTTCCGGTTTCATCGCAACCATTTTTGTCCGATGTATAAATATCTCCTATAAATATAACAAACACGTGATCAAGAATGATTCTTAAACAAAAAAAATTCAGTTATACAGGTTGGTCCACTTTAGGGTGTAAATATTTTAGGGACTGAGTTGGGATGTATTTGGAACACCCAATGATATACATAACTTCAATAATTTAAAACCCAGAGCAAAACATTCATTTTACATTCATGACCATAGTTATTAGAAACATTATTTAAAAATATGTTCCTATCCTATTTTTGCTAAAACTTCTCGTTTTTAAAAATTTAAAACGATTTTTTTAAAGGTTTTATTCAGAACAATCGTGTGCCCCGTCGTAGCGAAAATCCGTATCCGAATCTCCGCTACGAATACGAATTTTAGCTATCATAGGATCCGTGCGGAATGCCAATCAAACCGTTGCCAATTAAAAATGTAACTTCGAAATCAGCTGTTTATGTAAAATAAGTGAAAATTTACCAACAAAGTAAAACGTTTGTGTTAATTTTGTAATAAATTGTTTGATATATTATTGTTTAAGTAAAGTTATTAAATTTTTCTTTAAATAATTGTGTAGGATTTCATTGGCCATCTGCCACTTGAAGTTCTCGCGCGATACGGACGGACCGCTACAGAATTTCCAAACACTGCCGCCAATCGAGAAATAATATGGCCAGAGCGTAATCTCAAAGTGGCTTGTAGTGTGTGCTATCCATGAGTATGGGACGTTTGCTGGTAGCCTCCTTCTCGGCCACCTCGTGCACCACCAGTGCAGTGAGTTACACCACATCGTCAACGAGTAACGCTTGTGGACGCTATCCGTCCGCTGTGTGTTATACAGCACCCTGACGATATAGTACGACATATCGGTAAGCCAGACGCACATGCCGTGTGTCACGAATACGGCCACTCAGTGGACTCTGCATCACGCCACGCGACCAGGCAGGAGAACCTCAAGGCATTGAGCATATAGCGCTGTATCATGAGTATTCGTCAGCAGATGTTGAAGTGTTTAAAAATTTTGCAAATAAATTTAACAAATTACCATTTTGTATTTTTATATTTTAAACGCTTGAAAAATTATTAATACTTTTTTTCACTTTTTCACACATGTATTTTTTGTGTAATTTAAAATCAAATAAAATTATACTACAAAAGCAAAATTTAAAGAGTTTCAAAAATATTTACAAATACCCAATAAACATAGTTTCGATTGTATAAAATTTCGATAACGTTTCGAATTCGTAACGATATCGTTAACATTCTATAGAATCTGTATTGAATTATTTGTCAAAAAAAAGCTGATCAATGAAAAAATTTAATAATTTTTCAAATTGGAAGAAATTTCGCAACTGTTAGAAACTTTTAAAATTTAGTAAGTATGTAATATTTTGTTGCTGGATCAATAAACCAATTTTTAATCCCAAACTAGGTAAACAATTTTAATGTTGTGGATGCTATAGAATGTTTGGTACACAGCTCTATGAAAGATAATTTCAAGGCAAATTAATTTAAATAGTATTGAAATTGAATAAGCTTTTTGAATTCGTTTCGATTTCGAAATTGAATAATTTTTCGAATTCGTCTAGATATCGATATTGAATCAATTTTCGAATTCGTTTCGATATCGAGAATTCATACAATATCAATATCGTTAACGATAGAGCCATTTTTTTCGAGAACGCTATCATTCTCGAATCGTTAACGATAGTCGAAAACGATAACAATGTTCGTTAAAACGATATCGTTTCGATATCGTTTGGTATGCTGGGTAGATAGTAAGTTAACCATCGCCTACTGTAACTCGATGGCAATCATTTAAAAATTCTGGAGCAATACTTTACGTTATTGAAGTATTTAAGCATCTGTCGTCTTTATACAGCATATCTGAACGAATGAATTTTGAATTTATGGCCTACATAAGTACATTGAATATTTACATATTTTATTATATTATTTCAATCATAGAGGCCTCTCTAAAAATAAAGCATAAATAGTGAGAAATTAAAAAATGTTGTTGTCAATCTCTATATTAAAATTCAAAAAGTAAACAGAATATATTTGGATTATTAATAATAGTGATACCAACAATTTTATAGATTTAAAGATTTCGAATTTAGATTGAATTCATATTGAAAAAAAATCGAAAATGAGAAACGCCTTTATATTCCGCAGACGCAGTTCAAATGGTGTTTTATCTCAGGAAGTAGACATTTTTGACCGTTTGACTTATTTTTATTTATATAGATTAATTTATTAAATTAAAAAGTTTAAAAAATATTTTAGAAATTGTTTGTTTAAACTTTGCCCAATATTTTCAATCAAAAATATAACTTATCTCTATCTAGTATATCGTAACCAACAAAAAGCACAGGAGAAAAAGTTTCAAAATTGAGTAGATCAATATTTTATTATTTTTCGTAAAATGTCATTTCCATCAGCTGACAATAATATCCATTACTTGCAGAAATATTTGAAGAAAAATGTAGATACGATGTTTTGCCTGTCCCAACTTATTTCGAACAATTTTTCAAATCTTGACTATATGTATTAAATGTATATCAATATGAAAAATATTATTAAATAACACCGTGCGACAGTACGACAGTACTGAAAAAAATCCACATGTACGTGAAACCAATGTACGTGAAGACCAATCCAAGGATATGTGCGTTCACCGTTTTTCTGGATCAATTCCTTTGCGGTTTTAAATTGCATTGTACCATATTTTGAAATAAATTCAAAAAATATATTTTTTGTGTCACTTTCAAAAACAATTGAATGCATCTTGTACCAGAAGCCCCCTTGATCGTGAAAACGAAAACCGCTTCGCGATATCAATTCTGGTTTTAATTGCTTTTGAAGTGCAACTGCATATCAATTTTTAATATTTATAAAAATTTATATTTTTTGCATCAGATGAAATTCTCACACGAAATACCTTTTTCCCTCATGAAATTCTCACAAAATCTCTCGTAGGAAAATTCTCACAAATTCTCTCAAAATTCTCACAAATACCTCAAATTCTCACAATTTCTCGAATTCTCACAATTTTCTGCAAAATCCATTAAATTATCACAGTACCTCAATTAACAATATATAATATTTTTATAAATCTATTTTCAAGTGAATGAGAATGAGATTCCGTTATTTCTGTCTTCATTTTTTACCAGCAGTGTGTTTTCTCGTGCAGGAAATATCGCTTTTGTGAGATTTTTTTTTTACGCGAGGGATTTTTCTCTTTCGAGAGAAAAAAATTCTCTCAATGGAAAAAGAATCTCAATATAGTGTGAGAATTCTCATATCCCGCAAATGCTAAAATTCTCATAAACAGTATTTTTCCTACAAAACTGGCAACGTTGACTTCAACCGTCGTTTAAACTTAGTTTAAACGATCGATGCTGATGGTTTAAACTACTTTTAAACTTCAAAGTTTTTGCCATGAATTTTTTTCACAAGACTATTTTCACTATTTTCTGTCGCAGCGCTGTTTACAAATTATTATTAATTTTTGTTTTTTTTGCATACTATGCATTAAAAAAAGTCGCACGTGCACTTTAGTTGCTCGATCTCTAATTTAATTTGAAAAATACATTAATTTTATTTTTCTGCAACAATTTTTTTATTTATTTAATTTTGAATGGCATTTATCAGAAGTCAAAATCGAGAGAATTATTTGTCATTTGCCTGTGGTGCCATATGTATTGTCTTGGTATGTGTTCATTGTAAACTATCACTGAAAAACTGCTAACAAAATTAAACGACGTTTAATTTAAAGAGAAGATTAATTAAACGGAGTTTAAACTACGTTTAAACGAACACTTTAAAACTGGCCCTAATTGTCGCAAAAAAATATAAAATTTTCTAAATATTAAAAAGTTATATGCACAAACCCGCATAGGAATTGATATCGCAAAGCAGTTTTCGAATTCATCACCTGTGAGGTTTCTGCTAGATCATATCCTTGGTTTTTAAAAGTGACGCAAAAAAATATATATTTTTTTTTAATATTAAACAAGGATTGAAACCGTAACCGATATCCGTTTAAAACCGTTTCATTTTTAAAACCGAAATCAGAAATAAACTGATATCCAAAACCGAAATAAACGGTTTCGGTTTTATACCGGTTTAAAACGATTTTTAAAAAAGCATAAAAAGAAACAGGAAAACATATTTTATTTTATATAGAAGATCTTAAGTATAAGGCATGTTAAAATGCCATTTAAAAATATATTGAGTTCCCAAAATTAAATATTTTTGTTGTACAAAAATTCACATGTTGTTTTTTGAGAAACATTGTATCCTAATAACAGTCTTTGGTCTGAAATTTGTTTTTTTTTCATTAATTTGTGTAGCGGTAAATCGAATTAACAACAAAACACCAGCAACCCCAAGCACAATTTTTTTGTTAATAAATAAAAAATGATTAAATTTTGAATGATATTGTTTTTTTATTTATTGTATTATTAAAATAAAGTGGGACAAGTTTTAAAAAGTTCATTTGAATAATTTTTAAATTCTTTTAAAGGATCTATTCAATAGAATACCATTTATAAGTCTGAGTTTGATTGATTTTTTCAGAACGGCAAAATTTCGGACATATTTATTAAGGATACTTATAATAACGTAACAAAAAAACAATGGTGATACAAGAAAAAATTAGTAACTAATACGGAAAATAAAGTGCAAGTTCGAAAATTTCAAGTATAAAGGCAGATATTTATTTGCAGATATTGCAGTTCACTGAATTGTTGAAATTTAATTTCTTTGGTTTTATGGATGGAAATTGTACATAATTCTTCTTCTTTTCATGAAGTTTAAGAACATTTACCGATGTATTCTTCATTAAGGTTCGCTTCTCGTCTCTCCTCTGCAATTCAGATCATATCCCAGGTGAAGTCAAAATGTTACTTTTCATTGACTTGTGGTCACGATTGAATTTTTTCTTGGCGAAATCAATTAAATAATTCAAACAGACAATATTTTCACTAAAATAACAACAAACATTGTTAAATTATGTTTCCCACTTTAACAATTTGAACATAACATATAATAATATAATAGTTTGGCACTACAGCCCTATAAGGACTTAGGCCGAGCTCTCTGACCATTTTGAGCTGTGCGTGTTATATTTGTACTCAAAGGGTGGGACCTACAGTTTATTGCCGAATCCGAACGGCGGGTGAGAGCTTTTCATAGGCAATGTTTTACTCTCCTAGGTTTGCCATTTACTGCCGAAAGGTAGCGCGGTATAGAAAAATGTTTCTATGAAAAGATGTTGTTAGCCCCAGTCCAGGCTTGAACCGAGGACCTTTCGGCTCGCAATCCAACGAACTAACCACTGAGCTACCGCGGCTACGCACAATATAAACAATGTAAAATTATTTGAAAATTATGGAAAAAAAGAAATTTTATACAAAAACCGTAACTTGGAACCGGTATACCGAAACCGTTTCGTAATAAAAACCAAAAACCGAAACGCGTAAAAAACCGAAACGGAAACCGTTATTCGTTTAGGTTTCAATCCTTGATATTAAAAAGTTATATGCAGTTGCACTTCAAATGCAAGTAAAAACCGGATGTGAATTGATATCGCTGAGCAGTTTTCAAATTCACGATCAATGGGGTCTCTGCTACAAGATACATTCAATTGTTTTTGAAAGTGACGCAAAAAATATATTTTTTGAAATTATTTCAAAATATGGTACACATTAAATGCAATTTAAAACCGCAAACGTATTGATCCAGAAAAACGGTGAACGCACATATCCTTGGATTAGTCTCTAGTTTTACGTACATATCAATTTATTTAAGTGTGCACATTTTTTTTGATTTTTGTAGCACCGTGTAATATATGAATATTTATTTATTGGATAAATAAATATCAGAGACATAATTATTATGGGTGTATTTCTTTATTCATTCTGGAATAAGAAGAGTATGAACAGAACAGTTTGATATTTTATCCTGAATATCTAGAATACTGTGAATAAAGTAGCAGTTTCAGAATAACCAGAATAAAAAAAATGTAAACAAACATTAAATATCATTTGAAAATCAAACACTTATTAATATTAACTTTTTAAAATCGTTGCTTATCAATTTGGAGGTATGTCACTAAAATTCTAGCACATAACAATGCATCGTACATCATTTCACATATTTTTCTTAATCAAAGAGGTTCCGTACATGCTGATTAAAAACTGCAGTACCAAACTTGCATTTTGCAATGCCACAATCTTGTATATATATATGTCCTCGCAGTATGCAGTTCTTAATAATTTTTAAAAAAGGACACCAATATCTTACGACACACGCGACAAACCACCAATATCATGAGACAGAATGAAGTCGCATTAAAATAATAAATTTAATTTGTGTAAATAATTTCTAATTTGACAGTTTTATTCTGTGTATTCTATGATTGAACTCAGAATAAACCGAATGCGTTCTGAACGTTCTGTTTTGAATAAAGTAACAGAATTCGGATAAGCTAGAACGTTCGGCATAAATAAAGTAATAGAAATATTTAAAACGGAATATTCTGAACGTTCAGAACGAATAAAGAAATACACCCTATAAGTTTTATTTGAAAAAGTCAGATTATAATAATCATGGTTGAAGTATATACAGGTTAGTTCATCTAGACAAATAGTTGACATACAGAATGCTGAGAATGTCAATAAGAAAAATATTGAAAATAAAACAATTAATTGTCATTTTACATTTTTTTTAAGGTTATGTTTTTTTGCACTATATTTTCACTATTTTATCAAAATTTCATTTCAAACATTAACTATATCACTTTTTCAATACACTGTGGATAATTTTGAAGTCGTAGAATACTTTAATCTTTTTTAAATGTTGAGAATTGTTGATTAAAAAATTTTGAGTTTTTCTTAATTTTGAGAACTTGTAAACAAAGCATTGATGTTCTGTTTTAAATTTTTCGCAAACAAGTGTTGAGTCTTTCAAACAGTTTTCAAAAAAAGGTAAATGGTGCCTGGATTTTGAAAGATAACTTAACCTGTATATACTCCAACCATGATAATAATTATTTTTAACTTTTTTATATTAAAATCATTAATAATTATTATTTTTGATAAAAATTTATAAAAATCAGGGGAGAAGTTCACTTTACCGGCCGAAGCGAAAAAAAAAAAAAAATTGCCACCGCCTGTATTTTTGCAAAAAAAAAATACCAAAATTAAAAAATCGCGCCGCTCGGACCCGTGGTGACCTTGAAAAATCAAAAACCGGTGCACCCACTTACAAGTACATATGAAAGGTATTTTCCTCACGATTCCAAATCTGTAATTGTTATTCAGATCTGTCAATCCTAGCGGACCCTACACCAATTTATGTTATTTCAATTATATGTATATGTTGTATGAGTTACTTTTATGTAATAATGGAAAATACCTTTCATTTGAGTACCCATATGTACTTGTAAGTAGGTGCACCGGTTTTTGATTTTTCAAGGTCACCACGGGTCCGAGCGGCGCGATTTTATAATTTTGGTATTTTTTTTTTGCAAAAATACAGCGCGTGACAATTTTTTTTTTTAATTTCACTTCGGCCGGTAAAGTGAACTTTAGCCAAAATCAGAAATAATTATTCAGCCTTATCATGAATAAAATTCCTCAGGGAATGTTTAACCTTGGCGGAAAATAGGTATCGTGAACAATATTCGAAAAGGGAAAAAATGTTTCCATAAAAAAACTACGCATCATGAACAACATGAACAACATTTTGGAGGAAAAATTACCCTTGTTTCGCCGAAAAAATTCTGCCACTTTTTCATCGGGGAAAAGAATTAATTAAAAACAAAACACACTTTAATTAACTATACTTTTATTTATAATATGTTAACAAATATCTATGGATAGCACCAAAATTATTTAAATACAAGTTATTTACATATTTCAGCACAAATAAATTACAGATATATTCAACCACCGCAGATATATTCAACCACCGCAAAAACTGGCTGGGGAATATCTTAATTTTTTTAACTCTTGAAAAATGAACGCAATCTAATCACAACAATTTCTTAAATGAAAAACTACAATTAAGAGTCATTTTATATACTTTTAATTGCAGTTTAACATAATTTTAACTTCAACATTTATTTTCACAACACAAATCAATTTTATCCAACAACACTGTTTGACATTTGGCAAAACATCTGATTTAGCGTTGCCTGATGTTCAGTTCTAATTGCAAATTAAACTTTTAATGAGTTAAAAAATGTGAAATTTGTGCATAAACGTATAGTTAACTGCAAATAATAAAGATCTGTATACATATTTTATATCTGAACTATTATTTTACAACTTTATTATCTGAAATGATAAAGATAACCAAAAAACGCATTAAAAAAAAATCTGGCCATATTGTAAAACTGCATTCGAATTTCGAACAAAATTCCGGAGGAATTGCTGTTCCTGGGAGATTGACGATACCAAAAAATTTTACCTGGGAACAAAAAATTCCGAGGGAATAGAATGTTCCCCAAGTCTTCACGATAAGGCTGAATAGAGATGAGCGAACGGTTGTGGATATTGTGCGGAAAAATCCGCGAGTAAGTAGCCAAAATATATTTGATCAAATAGTTGAAACATCGGATAAATCAGTCAGTAAGTCTACAATACAAAGAACTCTGAAACGCCATGGTGTTTTAGTGTTTTTTTGCGGCACAACTAATAAAGAAAAACGACTAGTTTTGCAAAACTGCACCGTAAAAAAAGGCTTGGATTTCTGGCAAACAGTACTTTTCACCAACGAAAGCAAATTCAATATTTTCGGACACGATGGACCATCAAAAGTATGGAGAAAATCTGGTAGCGACGAATCTACGTTGTACGGTTAAACATTGCAGAGGAAGCGTCATGGTATGGCAGCGTTGGAGTTGGAAATATCGTTTTAATCACTGGAAATAAGGACAAGTGGAAATATTTAGATTATATTTAAAGATTTAAAAGATTCTGTCCATAAATTAGGATTACCACCACTTTATATATTTCAAGAAGACAATGACCCAAAGCATGCTGCGCTCATTGTTCGGGAATGGCTGCTTTATAACGCGCCAAAACAACTACATGCGACACCGCAAAGCCCGGACATAGATTCGATTGAACATGTTTGGGATTATATGGGAAAAAATTTAAAAATCATCACATTTCTTCAATATCTACGCTAAAAAGCGCTCTAGAAGAAGAATGAAAAAAAATATCTTCAGAATTCACGCATAAACTGATTTCTTCAATGTCAAATAGTCTACAACAGACACTATTATTAAAAGGTAGACAAACAAAATATTAGATTTAATTTAGGGTATTTTTATATGATATAAGAACCGTACGAATTATTTGATAAATTTTTAGTTTTTTGAAGTTTTTATAATTTTGTTACAATAAATAAAGCTGATGTTTATTAATTACTTAATTTTATAGTTTTACCTATTTTATGGAAGAACTTTAGTGCTTTAAATGAACATGAATTGAAAAAATGGCTCGAAAGCTATCGTATGATGAATTATGCAGCAGACTGTATATCATATTTAGTAAGTAATTTATTTAGTGCGCTGCATGATGATGGTGAAATTGAATTCAGAAATGGTCAAATAGAAATCAAAATGGTATAATTGAATTCAGAGAGGGCTAAATTGAATTCCGATAAGGGCAAATGGAATTGAGAATAGTCAAATTGAATTCAGGTACCGACAATTGTCTTCAGAAATAGTCAAATGAAATTCAGAATAGTCAAATTGTAATCAGAAATTAACATTTGTAATTCAGAATAGTCAAACTGAATTCAGAAAGAGACAATTTGATTTCAGAATAGTCAATTTGTTTTCAGAAAGAGCCGAATTGAAATGAGAAATGGTCAAATAAAATTCAGAAAGAGGCATTTGGAATTCAGAATAATTTTTATTGTGTGTTTTATTAACTATAGAATAATTAAATTAAAATAATTATTAAGTAGGATTATTTAAAAGAATTACAATATTTTATTTAGGTACCCACTGGCATGTCCAGTTGACTAACGGCATCGGAATGAAACGATGTGCTGTGTTGCACTCCCCTGGAGCAATCCCCACCTGTAATAATGGTTTTTGCTTCATCAATGATTCGGTCGACGAACTGTAGCCGTTGCTCCATAAATCAGGTCCTTGTATATCTTAACATGTGCATCTAACATACGTTTTTATGTTAGACCATATCGGATTAAGTATGGGGGATTATGGGATCAAGCGCAAAACCTTGAACATACCATCTGAATAGAAATTTACAGCAGCATCGATATGTGTGTGACAAGGAGCATTATCACACACGATCATTGAGATTATTGCCTTGGTCTTGCCATTAAAACGCAAAAAATGCAATTGCTACTTTGTTTTTTTCAAAACAGTATATATTTCAAAGGACCCCTATCAGTAAGAAAAGTGTTTTATTTTTTCTAAATTACATATGCCTGTTTCTGAATTTGAAATGACTCTTTCTGAATTAACGCCGATAGGTAACACGCACGAGCCCGACGAGTAAATTTACAGGCACGCACGAGAAGTACGATAAAACACGCGATTTTAAAAGACACGAAGAAACACGACAAAACACGGAAAAACACGACAAAACACGGAAAAACACGACAAAACACGAAAAAAGCACGGAAAAACAAGAAAAAGCAAGCGAAACGAGAAAAATAATACCAGAACCGTTTAGATTTTTGGAACCAGAATCGTTATTATAAATGTGTTGAACCGGAACTGGAATCGGAACATATATAATTTTTTCTGATCGGAATCGATACCGCTATTTTAAAAATAACGGAACCAGAACCGGAACAGATATTATAGTACCTGTCAGGGAACGCAAAGAACCAGAATCGGAACCGTTATTAAAAATGTATGGAACCGGAATCGAAACCCATTTAATTTGTTGGTTGAAACCGGAACCGGAACCACAATTTTAAAAATCTTGGAACCCAAACCGGAACCGATATTCCAATAGGTTTTAGTCCCTGTAATAAATAATTCAAAAAATTAGTTTGATACTGTTTTATTCTCTTAAATCCATTAGTAACACTAACACAACAGAGTTTTACGAACAAGTTAAAATACCACGAAATTTGTATTTTCTGAAGCTGTTAGGGTTTTTTTTTTATTGGGGGAGAAACTATAAAAAAAAAATCTTTAGTGGGCATGTGCCTGATTTTGGAGGCACGGACACGCACGGGCACGACAGCAACTAGCACGCACGGAGATTTGCACGCACGAACTCAGATTTTCGGGCGTGACACGAAAAAAGCACGGCACGCGCCCATCTCTAATGGGAACCATTTTTAAAAGTAGTTCCAAAAGTCATTCCATGGAAACCATTTTAATAATTTGGAACCATTTTTAGAAGTAGTTCCAAAAGTAATTCCATATAAACCATTTTTAGAAATAGTTCTAAAATCTGCTGGGTTACTATGAACAACCGAAATAATAAATTTCGGAAAGATTCATATACATAAGTAGTATACACAAAAACTCTGCCTTCGTATATAATACACAAAAGACTACTTATAAGTTTACATGAAAAACATTATTGTATTTAATTCTTTTGTATATTTTTTTTATTATAAATAAAGTAATACTGTGACATACGAATGCGAAAAGTCCAAGAAATGTTGGATAAAATTCCTTCGCCAATGACAGGCGCAACATGCTATGAGCATACTGGTTGGTTGCCTGTAGGATTTGATGGACAGATGCCACAGATTTTGAGCAACGTCATAAAGGATCTAATGAGAAAGCATTGTCGTAAAGATATTATCCAATCAGAATTCTCAGAAAATGCAGTAAGTAAATATATATATATATTAAATATTTGACCAAAGTTGTAATCACTAATAACGTATTTCAGGACAGCGAAGACAACGTACTTGAAGTAGAATCGGATGTATCTGATAGCCTGACTGAAAATATAACTGACATATTGGGTAATGACATTTTGGAAGACGTTTAAACTTATGTTATGAACTAAAAATTAAAATAACGTCGAATCAATTTGAAGAAACTGTTTATTTATTTAAATGCAATCAGTTACTATGCATTCGTCGAAGTAAGAAAAATATGAAACATTTTTAAGGTTTGCATCTATCCAGGAATCGTGGGTACAAACAGACCTCTCTAATGTGGTAACGATTGAGCATCCAACATAGGAAGCGTTCTAATCCAAGTCCATAACCACCATGCTCAGAAGTGCCATATACTCTCTGATCTGTATACCAATAGTATGGCGTAGGATCGATGCCCTCTCGTTCATAACCTTTTATTAATTCTTTGACATCGTTTATTCTCATAGAACCACCAACAATCTCTCCCACATTTGGCAAAAGTACATCCACACTCTCGGTAAGATTTGCATCTTCGGCGCATTTAGACATGTAGAAAGATTTAATGTTGGTTGGGAAACGGCAAAGCATAATGGGTTCGTTAATAGCATCGGTCATTTTACGTTCAGGTGCTTCTGGAATATCCTATTAAAATAAAATTATTTTATTTTAAATTTTTTTCGTAAATCTGGTATTAGGTTACCTCGCCAAATTCGTAAAAAGTACCATCATCCTTGGTCACATTGTTTTCTTTGAGCCATTTAATAGCATCGGCATAATCCATACGACGGAACGGTTTATTGGGTGGTTCAAATTCAGGATTTAGCTCTTTAACCAAATAACCCCATGGAGATTTAAGAACGCGGTCAACAACGTCGCAGACTAAGTCTTCTAAGCGATCAAGAAGTTCGTCAAATGTAATAAACGGACATTCTGCCTCAACGTGCGTATATTCAGCTAAATGACGACGTGTTCTGCTTTGTTCGGCCCGATAACTTTGCGCAATTGTAAAAACGTTACCTAGTGCTGGTAAACATGTTTCCAAATAAAGCTGAGAGCTTTGAGTTAGATACGCTTCTTCCCTTTAAAATGATAACATTTTAACAACTATATATATAACATTTTCTCTGAATTGGTGAGAAATACGGTTTGATTGTACGAACCCAAAGTATTGCAGTTTAAATAAAGTTGAGCCTCCTTCTACTTGAGTTTGCACAAGAGTGGGTGGGGTGACTTCATTGTAGCCACGCTCAAAGTAATGCGAACGGAAAGCCTGCATTATAACAGAGCGCATTTTTAGGATCTTGGACGTATTTTCGCCTCTGATCATAATATGACGATTATCCAACTGAACATCAGGGTGTGCCTCTTCGTTAAGAATGCTTTCTGCCCCACCAGCAGGAGCAATCCCAATTAGTTCCCAGTAGTCAACATTAAGCTCATGGCCGCCAGGTGCCTGTAATAAAAATAATATAATTATAACAGTTTAAAAAAATTAAATATATCTGAAATATATGGTTATTACAGTTTTGAGTCTGTGGAATATACGATAATAGCCACAGCCGTAGATGTGACTTCCAGCAATGGCAGTGTAAATTTGATAAAAAAAATTAAATGTTCTGAGTGTGGCAGAGCATCACTAAAGATCGAACCGACCGATTTGCCTGATTTTTTTTGTATTTTGTTCGTCTCAATACAAGTTTAGGAAAAAATAAAATTCGAAAAAAACCAAAAATGCAGAAAACGTAAAAATTCACATTTAAACATAAAAAAAAAATTAAAAGGGGGCGTGTCAACTCCCATATAACCATAGCTTTAAAAATGTCCCTGACCTCCTTAGAGTAGAGTTATAAAATAAAACAAAGGATGATATTTATAATGTAGAATATAGGCCTGATTAGGCAAAGGGACGTGGTAACCTCCTGTATAATCAAAATTTTCAAAATGATAAATCTCCTGACTTTCTTAGAGTAGAGATTTTGAAATGGATACAAAGGATCATAGTTATAATTATAATCGGCCTGTTGAATATAGACGTGATTAGATACATGGAAGTGGCACCTCGTGTATGACCAAAACTTTAAAAATGCTAAAACTCCTAACATTAGAAGGTAGTAGTTCTAGCAATCGAAGCAGGATCATGTTTAACATTCTAATCGCTATGTAGAATGTGGGTTTAAACAGACAAATGGGCATGGCACCTTCAATATAATCAAAAGCTAATAAATGTTATAACTCCTCACCTAATCCCTATCCAAAAATATAATGCATGGATGCAGTTCAAATGTTTCAACTTTCGATATCACTCAATATCCCTTGGGGATATCACTTGTTAAAAAAAAGCGAAATTGTGATGACGAGTGATAGCATGGTGCAAGAATGGTGCACATCTCGATAACGAGAAGTAAAATGCCTAAAAACATGGTTTTTCGTTTTTGACAACCCAACTAGAACAAAATACGAAATTTTATCTTTGCGACTACGTTTTTCAAGGAACACAAAGGTTATTACAAAAGTTGTCTATTAAGCATCGTAATGATATCACATAAAGATAACTTTTTAAAGTACACAAATCTGGATAATACCCTCATAGTGGTACCCCCGAACTTCATACTTCAAAGTTGGCATTCATGTTTTTGCTGCGTCATACTGCTTGCTGTTCACGTTTTTGTGAGCCCAGTTTCTTGTGTGGACAAAAATGTCCGATTGATAATAAAAATGATAACCGCGACGAGTACATCGCGTCTATGAATTTCTTCAAAATCGGCTCTCTTAAATTAATAAAAAAATTTTTTGGACATAGTTTGTCTGGTTGGGGAAATTTATAATTTTATCGGCTCAATTGAAAATTTCAACTCAGTCGTATTTAGCCGACACTATCGGCGGCGGCTGGATTGCCTAAAAATGATGACTAATCCGAGCCATCACCCGAGCTCGGCCGAAGTTCTGTACAGGACTGTAGCGCCAAACTATTATTATTATTATTATGCAGCCATATGCATATGGTATTTATTAAGCTTTTGCAATATTTGTGTTTTAGAAATGTTTCATACTTTCATACAGAGGTTCCACGCCCACTTGTCAAATCAATTTGAAATTTAGCGAAATGAATTATATCAACGAAATACTGTATATTACAATGTTTAATCATTGTAGCTCTATAAATTTCCAATATATGATATTTTGAACATTTTTGTTATATATGAGGTCCACGACTTGTCCATTCAATATGAAATTTCGACAACTGCATTATATTAACGAAAAACATTCTACTATATAGTTTTATCACTACAGCTCCAATAATTCCCAACATATATTAATTTAATCGTTTCAGTTGTATGTGAGGTACCAAACTCACTATTAAAATTCTACATCTAAATGTCGATTATTAAATTTTCATACAATATTAGTCATAGTCAATCCTCATACTTATTTTTCTAAAAATAACACAATTTGAGGTTTTCGCCAACTTTTGGTACTCCCTGCCACGGTTGCCACTCATATTGAATTTTGCCTACCAAAATTACCCAAAAAGTTACCAATATTATAAAATATATTTTTTTTATTGAATAAATATAAATTGGCAGCGGCCTCTGTCTTCCAACCAGGGCTAGGAAACGAAATTCTATTCTCTGCGGTTCCAGTTCTATAAAAAAATAAAAAAAGGGTTCCGGTACCGGTTCTGGTTCTTCAATTATTTTTTATTTCGGTTTCAGTTCCAGTTTTATAAAAAATAAAATAACGATTCCAGTTCCGGTTCCACAAACAAGCCAAAAATGCAATAAAAATTTAAATATTTTTTATTTTTACGTAAAAAAATAATGAAATTTATATACACTCTCAAAAATATATTGTTGCTTTTTAACAATATGAGATTGTCATTTAATTATACAGTGATTAGGTGGCACCTCTATCTTCTGGCATTCAAAAACATGTCAAATTTATTTTGTTGTTTACTTTAAAAATTTTAAAAATCAAACATAATGTAAGTTATAATTTAATAATTTTATTATTAATTGAATATTGCAACTTTTTAATTTTTTTTAGATGCGTGAGGCACCACCTACGACGATCCTCAAGACAGACGTCTTCTGGCCCAATGGATTGGCCCTGAATAAATTAATCAATGGGCAGATGGGAAAGCTAGATGTCTGCAAGCAGCCCTTCCTGTACCTGACGAAACATGAGGAAAAATATCGCAGAAAATGTACTCCATGTGCCGAATTCATGAACTTTAATTTATTGCTAATTAAACATTTTAAAACAACAAACATTCATGTGACTTTTTATATTTTATTCATTGACAATCTCGATTGTTATCAAAACAATCGAATAACGTTTTAAAATAACAATCTAATTGTCAAACCGACAATAATTTGACAATCTGATCATGAGATCTATTTTGAACAGCAAGATTGTTACAATATTGTCGGAAATGACAATATATTTCTGAGAGTGTACTATCTTAGTATATAAAAATTTATTTCCGTGCATTAGTCTCACAAAAACATGAGAACGAATTGACTGATTCGGATGATTCTTTTTTGTTTTATTCGTCTCAATACTGGGAATTCGGAAAACTCCCAAGAAAAACCGGAAAATCTGAAAATTCGAAATTTGTGTTTTGTATGAGAATGCATTACGTGCACCACCAATGAGAATTGTATTTTAATATGAGGATTCGTTTATATAGCCATTACGGATAGATTGGACAAAGGGGAGTGGCACGCCCCATACAACCAATTTTTTTAAATGCTATTACTCCTTACCTCCTAAGGGGGGATTTTAATAATGTGACGCGATATGTTTTTCCCTTGAGACGTTATTCACATGTCGAAGATGTAAGTAAGAACATTTAAGTTTGTAGCATTACAAACTATCTGAATATAATAAACTGCATATTTCTACAAAAGTTGTTATATTCCAAAACTCCATTATATTTTTCTGAAAAGCTACGTCTTAGCGTTTCAATTAGAAGCCTCAATTTTATTTTGCCAAAATGTAATCGCAAAGACGTCCTTACACAAATGTATTCGTTTTCCTTCATTGATATAGTTATTTCGTATCAAAATGACAATCAAAATGTATAAAGAAAATTTGCAAAGCTCAACATTTGTTAAAATGCCATTGTACACATGTGTAACTTAATTAATATTTGTTTCCAAATTCTTTGTCCAAATTTATTTAATTATTGATTTTTTGATGTATTAATTTCTGATATTATTAATTTAGTAATGGTTCCTGTTCCGGTTCTATAAAAAATAAAATAACGATTCCGGTTCCATAAAAAATTTAAAAAACGGTTCCAGTTCCGGTTCTATAAAAATGAAACGGTTCCGGTCCGGTTCCAGTTCCGGTTCCACTCGAGCCCTGCTTCTAACCAAGAAATTTCCTTCCTTCCGAAACTTTCTGGCTTCCTTTGTTTTTTCCCCTTCATCAATGTATATACTTATTATCATGTTTCTGTAATTTTATTTGAAATATGTTTGACTTCTGTGAGTCTTGGATTTTTTAAAATACAAATTAAATACAGAATTCAAAAGTATGTAACCCTCCAAACTTCCCTGAGCTATGTCCTGATTTAAACTTTTTGGATTAAATAACATCAATTCTTCGAAAAATAATGAAATTTTGTAAAACTGAAATAAAATAAGCGCTAGTTGGATTAGCGTTATCAAAAAAGTTAGAAAAGTGTCCAACGGCTGATGGTGGGCTGGATGACTAAAATACGGAAATTCGTCCTATCTCATTCAGATGTTTAAACCTTTTAAAAACTATGGAGTATTGTTCTTCATTTGTGATATAATTTTTTTCTTTTACCATGTTAAGTTTTTAAGTTATGAATTAAAGAAAATGTAAAAATAATTTCGTTTTCACCATTTAAGAAAACAAATGTATTATTTTATTTAATCTGTTACTTAGCCATGGTGAAAACCAGAGACTTTAAACTCGAAAGAAACTCAAATTTAAAACAGCAATAATGACGCCATTAATTTACAAAATAATAAAACAATGCGCACTGTTGCATAATAATTCACTCCAAACTTGCCAATAGAGATACATCTGTTTTATATTTTCTACGCCTATGTTCATTTCAAATAATAACAATGAAATTTATCTAATTTTCGATTCAATAAGAATACGAAAATTAAACATTTATATATTTTTAAAATATTTCATTTATTATTGTTCTATCGAAAAGATGCCAAAATGATTAAAAAGTTATCAAGTTACAAAGCTGACAAAAAGTTAACACATATTGGTTGTAAGTTACCAAGAGTAGCAACCGTGCTCCCTGCCCCACTGCGCCAGCGAGCCGACACGACTTGTGGTTTAATGCCCATGGACTTGCAGATTATAGAAATTCTAAGTTAAAATTTTATGATTAAATTTTTACGCGGTTGATGTGGACACTCCCTTAATGTTCAAGAACAAAAATGTAAACAAATTTTAAAATATTTCAATATGCAGCTGTTTATTAATTTTATTTATGTATTAATTCATAATTTTAATTTAACACAATTATAATTAATCGAAATACTGGTTAATAAAAAAGATTGTATTAATCGAAAACTGCAGTAATTGATTTATCAATAAGCCCAGTGCATAGATGCCAACTTCGTGGGAAAAATCCCTTTTGAGTGATTTTTAAATTGCTGACAGATTAGGGATTTCCCTCGAGATTTTTTAATTCAGCGAGGGATTCATGAAGAATTTTTTTTTTCGCACACATTTTTTTTTTTCTTATTTGGCGTATATTTTTTTGACATATATTCTATATTATTTTGTATACATTTTTGGTTTTTGTCCCAAAAAAAAACAATAAAAACTAAATCGTGTGCAATACAATTTTGTATTGCTATGAATTTTACCTCGACGCGCAGAAGAACAATCTCGAATTATTGCTTTACAGAGTTGCCATGTTTTTTTTTAATATTACAAATATAAGTTGTAGAATTTTAAAAGCAGTTGATTTGAAGAAATTAAATTAACAATGAATTCAGATAAAATGATAAAATTAATGTTATTGACAGCCAAAAATTATAAGGTTTTTAATTATTTGATGCAAATAAAGACATTCAGACAAAACAATAGATGACATTTACGAACGCAAATGAAATTAAACTTCCTTATAGTTTATAACAAAATATGTGATGAGTATTTATTTGATATGTTTCATATTAATCTTGTTAACCAACCTTTTTTTATTAAGGGTGTGGGCGAGTTTGACTAAATTGCTGACTAAACTAAATTTTGTCTGTAATGCAGCGTTTACTTTTCAATGTATCAAATTTTTGGGCAAACTAAATTGGAAGACAGCAAACAGACATATCACAATCGATTTATTAAGGAGTTTAACAATTACCGGTTACCGAATGGCAAACGAATAAAAACCCGTACAATTTAGTTTAGTGCGCAATTTAGTCGAACTCGCACACACCCTTAATAAAAAAAGGTTGGTTAAACTTTTTTTTTTATAAATGTGAGATTTGTTGATGCCTGAGGGATTTTATTTCTGGAAAAGTCTCACAAGGAATTTTTTATTTTTTGCTGTGGAAAAATCGATTTTAGGTTGGCATCTATGGCCCAGTGACTAGTTAGCTCTGCTCTGCACATTTTCTAACTGCTGAATGCAACCATCTTATGCCAAATCGATTGTTTTCTTTTTTTCACTTCTTTGGTGAAAGAATTGGAACTGTTTTGTAGTTTGCTTTGTTGTACGTTTGTGAAAACGTCAACTAAAATTTTGGCCGCCGTAGTCTTCATGTTAATTTATATGTAAGTATTTATAAGCATTTATTTTGAATTTTAAATATAATTATAGTGTTGTGGGATATTCCGCCATGGAGCAGATAATATTTACGTGATAAATTACGCGGATAATACCGCTCTTTAGCTGCAGCGTTCTTGGGCGAAGAAAATATGTACAAACTGCATAAATGGTAAGTTTTTAAATGTTTATGCTGTTTCATAAATCATCATATTAACAATTTTAAGCTGAAAGTAAAATGTTAGCGGAACCAAGGTTTTCGTTTGTTTGCGGTACGAGGAGTTCAACACTTGCAGCACCAAAAACTGCAATTCGCACAGCTACATACATATGTGTTTCACGATGAGTATTTTGTGTTACAGGCTATACCAAATAATTTTTACCGAACTTCATCACCGTCTTAGTTTTGACCATTTTTCAATATGGTCGTTTCTCTATTTTCTGCATGCCTGGAACGTTCAGAAAGCCTACATCTACTTATGTTATCTTTCTTTCTTTGTTTTTTGACCTACATCTACTTCTTATGTTATAATAATGTGTTTAATAATATGTGGAGGCTTTTCTGCGGCAATATGTATATGTGTTAATGTTGTAAAATGTAATTCCATATTTATATATCGTCTTTGTAGAATGTAGTCACCAAATACATTTTTATGAAAAACTTATATTTTGAGTTTGTTGATTAATATTATAAAACATAATTGAAGCATTTTTAATGTTGAAATATCAATTGATAGATTTAACTTTTCTTATCATGTGGAAAAAAAATTGAGATCGTCAATTAAAAATTTACAGATATATAAATTTTACCTTTTTGATTTTAATGAAATTTGGATAATTGATAAAGGGCATCAGATATGATTGACAATTTTTTTTTCGACCACTACTTCCAGAGAAACAGTGGTTCAAAGTTACAAAAGTGGGCCGAAAATAACTTTTCTATGATTGTTCATATTTCAATATCTATTAAATCAGAAATGTTAGAAACTCCGCTGATGGATCGTTTTAAGGCTAATAGAACAAGCTTTTAAAACAATTAAGTTGAACATTTTAACTTGAACATGTGGCCCGTGGTCATTATTCTTGCACTTCAAAATTGATGTCCTTAAAAAGGACCTTTTATAAAATTCTGAAAAAATCATATATTTTGCTTTGATATAAATCTTCATGCCAAATTTCAAGAAGGTATTTTGATTGCAATTTTTATTTATTTTTTGTATTGCATTTCTGCTTTAAGAGATATTGAAATATGAACAACCATAGAAAAGTGATTCTTGACCTTTTTGTTACTTTGAACCACTGTATCTCTGGAAGTAGTGGTCGAAAAAAATAAAAAAATTGATCAATGCATATCTCGATACCCCCTTTATCAGTTGCCCAAATTTCATTAAAACCAAAGTAGGTTGCACATTGCGAAAAAAATCAATTTTTATGTCCAAAATTATAAAAAGTTTTCAGATTATTATTTTTTTTTGTAGTAATGTATTTAAGGATGTGTTTCTTCTATTAAAATGAGAAATAAAAAAAATAAAAATGGCGAACTTAAAAACATATAAGAAGGCGAACAATATTGCTGACAGAAAATGTTATAGGGTGGTCGGCTTCAAGATGCAAATACTTTATGGACTGATTCCTTGGATTTTAGAAAGAAGATTTTAATTTTATGGGTAAATCCCTATGTTCCACCATATAAAAAGTAAATTTTTAAATAAATGACTTTTTTTTTCAAAAACTCCAATTTTACAAGAGCTACGCTAAAAAGGTGCAAAATGGGGCAAATCACGTTTATTCACAATTAATATATCATTGTTCCCCAGTATTTGAAAATAAAATATCGCGTGTTAATCGTATTCTAAAGTGAAAAATAATTTATCTAAATCGAAATACCTAACTGCAACATGGCCGTATCCATCAGATCCAAATTCAATTCGAATTATTAATGAATGTATCTGTTCTTATCTTCAATATCAATGATATGGAATATGTTACAATTTTGTCATTATAAATATACGTGAAATATTTGATATATTTGGGGTGGGGCACAAAAATTAAAATGTTCATGTTTCATTTATAAGAAAAGTATAAACCAAATATAAAAAAAAATATATGCATATCTGCTTTGATTCATTACCTATCATAGACGGTACTTTTATTTCGATGTCATCATATAGGTTTTTGGCCATAAATTTGAATTTTTTTTCCAATGTGCATGTGCGCTGGTCGATTTGGTGTGGAATGGCCCCATTACATTAGAATAAACTCAGAGTTTGCGCACGAATATGATATTCTATTCTGATAAATTTACACGTCAGAATATGAGAATGAGAGAGAGAAGAAATATAAAGATATAATTTTGTTAGAAAATCGTTCAGAAAGAGAACGTAAAATTCCATTGGAATTCTATGTTCCGTTAAGACGTCAACCGAACCTATTTCGCTCCGATTTCTGAGCAGAGTTCTGACAAAGTATTACGAATGTTCATACTTTATTAACGGATAGAGGAGTTAATGCCATCAGAACGAGTGAGTCACTGGAAATTTGTTTAATCGATTAAGGACACCGCCCAGTTAATTATATTATTAATTGAAATAATTTAAAATATAAAATACAAAAACCAACCGATTTTCCACTAGGAACATTTTTTAGTATTCCGAACAGTATAACCGTGCTCTCAGTGGTTAATGTAAGCGCTTCATACGTTTGACATAATTTATCTGTGAGCACACATTGAAGAAATCCAGTTCCATCACGAAGTGTTATGAAAATAAGTCCTTTTCCTTGTCGTCGTAAACGATGGACCCAACCATAAATCTTAACACGGATATCTCTATTCTCAGATCCTTCGAAAATGCGTATTTTCTTAGCAACAGGCAAGCTGGCATCTTCGATTATTTTTATATTTTTCGCATCGTCTAGATTCTGAGCTCGTTTTTCTGCATCTTCCGTTTCACGTTGTTGTTTATCATTGTTTTTATGTCCTTCACGTACGAATTGTTTTTGAATTTTTTTTAATTGTGACTTGGCTGCGGGCTCATACTGCTGACCAGAAGCGTCAGCTTTGCAATCAACATAAATTATGGGAAATGGTTCCTTCTTTGCATGGCGCATAGCTTGTAAAATGGTTTTAAAGGGATTGGTCTCTGTACCATTTCCGGTTTCATCGCAACCATTTTTGTCCGATGTATAAATATCTCCTATAAATATAACAAACACGTGATCAAGAATGATTCTTAAACAAATAAAATTCAGTTATACAGGTTGGTCCACTTTAGGGTGTAAATATTTTAGGGACTGAGATGGGATGTATTTGGAACACCCAATGATATACATAACTTCAATAATTTAAAACCCAGAGCAAAACATTCATTTTACATTCATGACCATAGTTATTAGAAACATTATTTAAAAATATGTTCCTATCCTATTTTTGCTAAAACATATCGTTTTTAAAAAATTAAAACGATTTTTTTAAAGGTTTTATTCAGAACAATCGTGTGCCCCGTCGTAGCGAAAATCCGAATCTCCGCTACGAATACGAATTTTAGCTATCATAGGATCCGTGCGGAATGCCAATCAAACCGTTGCCAATTAAAAATGTAACATCGAAATCAGCTGTTTATGTAAAATAAGTGAAAATTTACCAACAAAGTAAAACATTTGTGTTAATTTTGTAATAAATTGTTTGATATATTATTGTTTAAGTAAAGTTATTAAATTCATTTAAAAATTCTGGAGCAATACGTTACGTTATTGAAGTATTTAAGCATCTGTCGTCTTTAGACAGCATATGTGTACGAATGTATTTTGAATTTATGGCCTACATATGTACTTTGAATATTTACATATTTTATTATATTATTTCAATCATAGAGGCCTCTCTAAAAATAAAGCATAAATAGTGAGAAGTTTAAAAATTTTGTTGTCAATCTCTATATTAAAATTCAAAAAGTAAACAGAATGTATTTGAATTATTAATAATAGTGATACCAACAATTTTATAGATTTAAAGATTTCGAATTTAGATTGAATTCATATTGAAAAAAATCGAAAATGAGAAACGCCTTTATATTCCGCAGACGCAGTTCAAATGGTGTTTTTGACCGTTTGACTTATTTTTATTTATATAGATTAATTTATTAAATTAAAAAGTTCAGACAAATTATATAATATTTTAGAAATTGTTTGTTTAAACTTTGCCCAATATTTTCAATCAAAAATATAACTTATCTCTATCTAGTATATCGTAACCAACAAAAAGCACAGGAGAAAAAGTTTCAAAATTGAGTAGATCAATATTTTATTATTTTTCGTAAAATGTCATTTCCATCAGCTGACAATAATATCCATTACTTGCAGAAATATTTGAAGAAAAATGTAGATACGATGTTTTGCCTGTCCCAACTTATTTCGAACAATTTTTCAAATCTTGACTATATGTATTAAATGTATATCAATATGAAAAATATTATTAAATAACACCGTGCGACAGTACGACAGTACTGAAAAAAATCCACATGTACGTGAAACCAATGTACGTGAAGACCAATCCAAGGATATGTGCGTTCACCGTTTTTCTGGATCAATTCCTTTGCGGTTTTAAATTGCATTGTACCATATTTTGAAATAAATTCAAAAAATATATTTTTTGTGCCACTTTCAAAAACAATTGAATGCATCTTGCACCAGAAGCCCCCTTGATCGTGAAAACGAAAACCGCTTCGCGATATCAATTCTGGTTTTACTTGCTTTTGAAGTGCAACTGCATATCAATTTTTAATATTTAGAAAAATTTATATTTTTTGCGTCATTCTTAAAAATCAAAGATGGGATCTTGTAGCAGAAACCTCACAGAAGATAAAGTCGAAAACCGCTTTGCGATATGAAATCCTCCTATACGGGTTTTACATGCATTTGAAATGCAATTGCGTATCACTTTTTAATATTTAGATTTTTTTTGAATCACTTTTAAAAACCATGGATGGGATCTTGTAGCATAAACATCACAGATGATGAAGTCGAAAACCGCTTTGCGATATCAATTCCTATACAGGTTTTACTTGTATTTAAAAAATCATAAAATACTTGTTGTGAATAACATTAGATTTTAAAACCATCAACATAACATTCAATATAACATCTATTGGATTTGTTGTATACGTAATTCCGCGAATCGTAATTGCGAATCGTATTACGAATTCATCATCTATGAGGTTTCTGCTACAAGATCACATCCATGGTTTTTAAGGGCCAGTTTTTCAGTTTGTGTTTTAAACTTAATTTAAAAACAAAATCGATTTTTTCAATGAACTTCAACCAGTGTCGTCAGATGAAATTCTCAGACGAAATACCTTTTTCCCTCATAAATTCTCACAAAATCTCTCGTAGGAAAATTCTCACAAATTCTCTCAAAATTGTCACAAATACCTCAAATTCTCACAATTTCTCGAATTCTCACAATTTTCTGCAAAATCCATTAAATTATCACAGTACCTCAATTAACAATATATAATATTTTTATAAATCTATTTTCAAGTGAATGAGAATGAGATTCCGTTATTTCTGTCTTCCTTTTTTACCAGCAGTGTGTTTTCTCGTGCAGGAAATATCGCTTTTGTGAGATTTTTTTCTTACGCGAGGGATTTTTCTCTTTCGAGAGAAAAAAATTCTCTCAAGGGAAAAAGAATCTCTCAAGGGAAAAAGAATCTCAATATAGTGTGAGAATTCTCATATCCCGCAAATGCTAAAATTCTCATAAACAATATTTTTCCTACAAAACTGACAACGTTGACTTCAACCGTCGTTTAAACTTAGTTTACACGATCGATGCTGATGGTTTAAACTACTTTTAAACTTCAAAGTTTTTGCCATGAATTTTTTTCACAACACTATTTTCACTATTTTCTGTCGCAGCGCTGTTTCACAAATTATTATTAATTTTTGTTTTTTTGCACACTATGCATTAAAAAAAGTCGCACGTGCACTTTAGTTGCTCGATCTCTAATTTAATTTGAAAAATACATTAATTTTATTTTTCTGCAACAATTTTTTTATTTATTTAATTTTGAATGGCATTTATCAGAAGTCAAAATTGAGATAATTATTTGTCATTTGCCTGTGGTGCCATATGTATTGTCTTGGTCTGTGTTCATTGTAAACTATCACTGAAAAACTGCTAACAAAATTAAACGACGTTTAATTTAAAGAGAAGATTAATTAAAAGGAGTTTAAACTACGTTTAAACGAACACTTTAAAACTGGCTCTAAATGTCGCAAAAAAATATAAAATTTTCTAAATATTAAAAAGTTATATGCATTTCAAATGTATGTAAAACCCGCATAGGAATTGATATCGCAAAGCGGTTTTCGAATTCATCACCTGTGAGGTTTCTGCTACAAGATCATATCCTTGGTTTTTAAAAGAGACGCAAAAAAATACAAATTTTTTTTTATATTAAACAAGGATTGAAACCGTAATCGAAACCGATATCCGTTTAAAACCGTTTCATTTTTAAAACCGAAACCGTAACCGAAACCGTTATACGAAAATCAGAAATAAACCGATATCCAAAACCGAAATAAACGGTTTCAGTTTTATACCGGTTTAAAACGGTTTTTAAAAAAGCATATATGCCTTATACTTATAGAAGATCTTAAGTATAAGGCATGTTAAAATGCCATTTAAAAATATATTGAGTTCCCAAAATAAATTTTTTTTGTTGTACAAAAATTCACATGTTGTTTTTTGAGAAACATTGTATCCTAATAACAGTCTTTGGTCTGAAATTTGTTTTTTTTTCATTAATTTGTGTAGCGGTAAATCGAATTAACAACAAAACACCAACAACCCCAAGCACAATTTTTTTGTTAATAAATAAAAAATGATTAAATTTTGAATGATATTGTTTTTTTATTTATTGCATTATTAAAATAAAGTGGGACAAGTTTTAATAAGTTAATTTGAATAATTTTTAAATTCTTTTAAAGGATCTATTCAATAGAATACCATTTATAAGTCTGAGTTTGATTGATTTTTTCAGAACGCCAAAATTTCGGACATATTTATTAAGGATACTTATAATAACGTAACAAAAAAACAATGGTGATACAAGAAAAAATTAGTAACTAATACGGAAAATAAAGTGCATATTTTTCAATTTCTTCAACATTTTACCAACAAAAAAATAAAACCAATAACATAAAAATTTGAATTATATTTTAACAAGAATTAACTAATAAAAAATAATTGTATAAATCAAGTGATGTTGACGAGACAATTCAAAATCTCAAGGCCATAATAAAATGAACGAAAAGTCACCAAATACATTTTCAAAATGCTAAATATTTTTTACAAACTTCTTCATGTATCTGTCAATTGATAAGAAAATGTAAATCTATTAGTTGATATTTCAACTTTAAAAATGCATCAATTACTTTTTATAATATTAATCAACAAACACGAAAATTAAGTTTTTCATAAAAATGTGTTTGGTGACTTTTCGTTCTACAACGACGATATACATTATACGATATACAATAAATATTTCGTATAGGCATATTTCTCTTTTCGTCACAGATTAAAAAATCCGTATGCTACACGTACCGTATGTCAAGAGAACTCAAATAATATCTTGCATAGTAACATTTTTCTTTGCGAACACCATGCGAACACAAACTCAAACGCTACAAAGCGAATACTAACAAAAAGAAGAGAATATAACAATAACGAATACGATTCTTATACACACACTTTCACAACTCTTCGTTGCTATACTGTATCATCGCATGGCAACAAACAGACGCATGACAACAGACAGACACATGACAACGGACAGACGCATGGCACCACGCTACATGTATGTATCTAGTACAGCTCTCTAGTTGGCAACAACAACGAGTTCTCTTTGTGGTACAAAAAATTTCCCGCCAAAAATTCTATCAACAGCTTGCATGTTGCTTTATTCGAATTTTTGTTGTTGTTGCACTTTCAAACGAATCTGCGAATTTGTGAAAAAAGAAAAACACAAAAAGCAAAGTAAAACAAAAATAATTATGTGCATAGCACAGTGCATATGCACAATCGATGTACGAACTAGCGTAGCGAAGAAAAGAGAGAAAACATTGTTTTGTCTGTTTTATCTTTTTGAAGCGACTTTTAAAGCACTTTTAAAGCTATTTACCGCTTCAAAAGTGCTTCACAGGCCTTATTTTTAAGATGCTTATATTCTTTAGAATTGACAAAAACAAAAAAACACACATCTTCATTAATGTTCACGTTCATAAACATTTTGCACGCTTTCCATTGTTACTTATTGTTCAATATTTAGTAATATCATGAATTCTTTTGTATATCATTAATATCTTAAAAATATAATTAATACATTAAAATCATAAAAAAAACGCAAGAGTCTTCCTTTTCTTGCAGTCTTAGTCTTGCACTTGCTCTTATTCTTTTTTTTTTTTTGCAAAATCTCGATCTTGTTCTCGTTTTTGTTTTTGCAAAAAAAATGCAAGAACAAGATGCAAGAACAAGAAATTTTTAATCATCACTAATGTAAACAAATATCTGCCTTATACTTGAAATGTTTAAACTTGTCGAACTTGCACTTCATTTTTCGTATTTCCTTAAATAGTTACTGAGATGTTAATAATTTGAGACTTTTTTTACATTTTTCTTGCATTACCATTGTTTTGTTTATGTCCAAAATTGAGCTGTTTTGAAACATCAGTCAAAAATCCATTAGAAGACTTATAAATGGTATTCTATTGAATAGATCCTTTAAAAGAATTAAAAAAATATTCAAATGAACTTTTCAAAACTTGTTCCACTTTACCCCAAGCTCCCCTATATATTTTACTAATAAAATAAAGAAAAAAACCAATATTATTAAAATTTGAATCATTTAACGTAAAAATTTTGCTTGGAGTTTTTGTTAATTCGATTAATGAAACAAGAAACAAATTTTAGACCAAATACCGTTGTTTTGGAAATATCGTTTCTCAAAAAACAACATGTGAATTTTTGTACAACCAAAAATGTTTATTTTGGGAACTCCAAATTTTATATAATGACATTTTACTTAAGATCTTCTATATAAAATAAAATATGTTTTTCCGTTTCTTTTTATACTTTTTTAAAAACCGTTTTAAACCGGTATAAAACCGAAACCGTTTATATCGGTTTTGGATATCGGTTTATTTCTGATTTTCGTATAACGGTTTCGGTTAGTGTTTCGGTAGTGAAACGGTTTTAAATGGATATCGGTTTCGGTTTCGGTTACGGTTTCAATCCTTGATATTAAAAAGTTATATGCAGTTGCACTTCAAATGCAAGTAAAAACCGGATGTGAATTGATATCGCTGAGCAGTTTTCAAATTCACGATCAATGGGGTCTCTGCTACATGATACATTCAATTGTTTTTGAAAGTGACGCAAAAAATATATTTTTTGAAATTATTTCAAAATATGGTACACATTAAATGCAATTTAAAACCTCAAACGAATTGATCCAGAAAAACGGTGAACGCACATATCCTTGGATTAGTCTCTAGTTTTACGTACATATCGATTTATTTAAGTGTGCAACATTTTTTTTGATTTTTGTAGCACCGTGTAATATATGAATATTTATTTATTGGATAAATAAATATCAGAGACATAATTATTATAGGTGTATTTCTTTATTCATTCTGGAATAAGAATAGAATGAACAGAACAGTTTGATATTTTATCCTGAATATCTAGAATAATAATAATAATATAATAGTTTGGCGCTACAGTCCTGTTTAGAACTTCGGCCGAGCTCTCTCACCATTTGAGCTGTGCGTGTTATATTTGTACTCAACGTGGTGGGACCTACAGTTTATTGCCGAATCCGAACGGCGGGTGAGAGCTTTTCATAGGCAATGGTTTTTACTCTCGTAGGTTTGCCAATTACTGACGAGAGGTAGCGCGGTATAGAAAAATGTTTCTATGAAAAGATGTTGTTAGCCCCAGTCCAGGCTTGAACCGGGGACCTTTCGGCTCGCAGTCCAACGCACTAACCACTGAGCTACCGCGGCTACAATATCTAGAATACTGTGAATAAAGTAGCAGTTTCAGAATAACCAGAATAAAATAATGTAAACAAACATTAAATATCATTTGAAAATCAAACACTTATTAATATTAACTTTTTAAAAACGTTGCTTATCAATTTGGAGGTATGTCACTAAAATTCTAGTACATAACAATGCATCGTACATCATTTCACATATTTTTCTTAATCAAAGAGGTTCCGTACATGCTGATTAAAAACTGCAGTACCAAACTTGCATTTTGCAATGCCACAATCTTGTATATATATGTCCTCGCAATATGCAGTTCTTAATAATTTTTAAAAAAGGACACCAATATCTTACGACACACGCGACAAACCACCAATATCATGCGACAGACGCGACTTCATTAACATAATAAATTTAATTTGTGTAAATAATTTCTAATTTGACAGTTTTATTCTGTGTATTCTATGATTGAACTCAGAATAAACCGAAGGCGTTCTGAACGTTCTGTTTTGAATAAAGTAACAGAATTCGAATAAGCTAGAACGTTCGGAATAAATAAAGTAATAGAAATATTTAAAACGGAATATTCTGAACGTTCAGAACGAATAAAGAAATACACCCTATAAGTTTTATTTGAAAAAGTCAGATTATAATAATCATGGTTGAAGTATATACAGGTTAGTTCATCTAGAAAAATAGTTGACATACAGAATGCTGAGAATGTCAATAAGAAAAATATCCTATTAATATAATAAATCTGTTTGTTCGTTTGTACGTTTGTTCCGCTTCTTCGTCTGAACGGCTGATCCGATTTCCATGAAATTTTTACCACAGATGCGGTATGGTCTGGAAGGAATGATAGGCTATATATGGGCGGGATTGGACAAAGAGGCGTGGCACCTCCCATACAACCTAAACTTTCAATGCGATATAACTCGGCACTTTCACCACCTACGAACATGAAACAAAAAACTCAAATACAAAAAAAAAATAAAAACAAAAAAGCAAAAGCACAAAACAAAACAAAAGCAAAAATACAAAAACAAAAGCAATCACGTTTGTTCCGCTTCTCCGTCTAAACGGCTGATCCGATTGTCTTGAAATTTTTACCACAGATGCAGTATGGTCTGGAAGGAATGATAGGCTATATATGGGCGGGATTGGACAAAGAGGCGTGGCACCTCTCATACAACCTAAACTTTCAATGCGATATAACTCGGCACTTTCACCAGCTACGAACATGAAACCAAAAACTCAAATACAAAAAAAAAATTAAAAGGAAAAAAGCAAAAGCACAAAACAAAACAAAAGCAAAAATACAAAAACAAAAGCAATCACTTTTGTTCCGCTTCTCCGTCTAAACGGCTGATCCGATTGTCTTGAAATTTTTACCACAGATGCAGTATGGTCTGGAAGGAATGATAGGCTATATATGGGCGGGATTGGACAAAGAGGCGTGGCACCTCCCATGCAACCTAAACACGATATAACTCGGCACTTTCACCAGCTACGAACATGAAACAAAATACTCAAATACAAAAAAAAATTTAATAACAATAAAGCAAAAGCACAACACAAAACAAAAGCAAAAATACAAAAACAAAAACAATCACATAAAACCACAATCCAAACTAAATGAATACCAAAAAAAGGAAAGAAAAACAAACTCACCACACTAAAACTAACCAAACTAAAACTCACCATACTAAAATTCACCCTTAAATTAACCACATTAAAACCCACCACACTATAATTCACCACACTAAAACTCACCACACTACAATTCACCACACTAAAACTCACCACACTAAAACTCACCACACTAAAACTCACCACACAAAAACTCACCACACTAAAACTCACCACACAAAAACTCACCACACTAAAACTCACCACACTAAAACTCACTACACTTAAACTCACCACACTAAAACTCACCACACTAAAACTCACCACACTTAAACTCACCTCACAAAAATTCAACACACTAAAACTCACCACACCAAAACTCACCACACTAAAACTCACCACACTAAAACTCACCACACTAAAACTCACCACACTAAAACTCACCACACAGAATCTCACCACACTAAAACTCACCACACTTAAACTCACCACACTAAAACTCACCACACTAAAACTCACCACACTTAAACTCACCACACTAAAACTCACCACACTTAAACTCACCACACAAAAATTTAACACACTAAAATTCACCACACTAAAACCCACCACACTAAAATTTCACCACACTAAAACTCACCACACTAAAATTCACCACACTAAAACTCACCACACTAAAATTTCACCACACTAAAACTCACCACACTAAAACTCACCACACAAAAACTCACCACACTAAAACTCACCACACTAAAACTCACCACACAAAAACTCACCACACTAAAACTCACCACACTTAAACTCATCTCACAAAAATTCAACACACTAAAACTCACCACACCAAAACTCACCACACTAAAACTCACCACACTAAAACTCACCACACAAAATCTCACCACACTAAAACTCACCACACTAAAACTCACCACACTAAAACTCACCACACTTAAACTCACCACACTAAAACTCACCACACTTAAACTCACCACACAAAAATTTAACACACTAAAATTCACCACACTAAAACCCACCACACTAAAATTTCACCACACTAAAACTCACCACACTAAAATTCACCACACTAAAACTCACCACATTAAAATTTCACCACATTAAAACTCACCACACTAAAACTCACCACACTAAAACTCACCACACTAAAACTCACCACACTAAAACTCACCACACTAAAACTCACCACACAAAATCTCACCACACTAAAACTCACCACACTAAAACTCACCACACTTAAACTCACCACACAAATATTTAACACACTAAAATTCACCACACTTAAACTCACCATACCAAAACTCTCCACACTAAAACTTACCACACTAAAACTCACCACACTAAAACTCACCACACTAAAACTCACCACACTAAAACTAACCACACAAAAATTCAACACACTAAAATTCACCACACTTAAACTCACCACACTAAAATTTCACCACACTAAAACTTACCACACTAAAACTCACTACACTAAAATTTCACCACATTGAAATTCACCACTTTTAAACTCACCACATTAAAACTCACTACACTCAAATTTCGATACACTAAAACTCACCACACTAAAACTCACCGCACTAAAATTCACCACACTAAAACCCACCACACTATAATTAACCACACTAAAACTCACCACCCTAAAATTTACTACACTAAAACTCACCACAATAAAATTCATCACATTAAAATTCATCACACTAAAACTCACCACAATAAAAATCACCACACTAAAACTCGCTACACTAAAACACGCCACAATAAAACACGCCACATTAAAATTCACCACACTAAAACCCACCACACTATAATTGACCACACTAAAACTCACCACACTTAAAAACACCACACTTAAACTCACCACACTCAAATTCACCACACTGAAACTCACCACACTAAAACTCACCACACCAAAACTAACCACAATTAAACTCACCACTCCAAAATTCACCACATCTAAACTCACCACACCGAAACTTACTACATTAAAACCCACCACACTAAAACTTCTACTGGGAAAAACTCTACGGGGAAGAATTCTACGGGAAAGAATTCTACCGGGAACAATTCTACCGGGATGAATTCTACGTTGAGAATTCTACGGGAAAGCGTTCTATGTGGATTTTCCGGGAAGATTTCTACTGGGAATAATTCTGCGGAGAAGCGCAATCTGAGAAAAAAATGTCTTTGAGAAAAGTTGTTTTGGCGGAGAATTATTTGGTTACCACATTTATAAAACCAATAAAAAAATTTCAACAGCTAAGCACGAGCCCCTCATATAAAAAATAAAATGTTTTTATATTAATAAAATTGCTCCATATCTTTGAATTCAGAAAATCTTGGCACGAGTCGTGCACGGGTCCAGCTAGTTGAAAATAAAACAATTAATTGTCATTTTACATTTTTTTTAAGGTTATGTTTTTTTGCACTATATTTTCACTATTTTATCAAAATTTCATTTCAAACATTAACTATATCACTTTTTCAATACACTGTGGATAATTTTGAAGTCGTAGAATTCTTTAATCTTTTTTAAATGTTGAGAATTGTTGATTAAAAAATTTTGAGTTTTTCTTAATTTTGAGAACTTGTAAACAAAGCATTGATGTTCTGTTTTAAATTTTTCGTAAACAAGTGTTGAGTCTTTCAAACAGTTTTCAAAAAAAAGTAAATGGCGCCTGGATTTTGAAGGATGACTTAACCTGTATATACTTCAACCATGATAATAATTTTTTTTAACTTTTTTATATTAAAATCATTAATAATTATTATTTTTGATAAAAATTTATAAAAATCAGAAATAATTATTCAGCCTTATCATGAATAAAATTCCTCAGGGAATGTTTAACCTTGGCGGAAAATAGGTATCGTGAACAATGTTCGAAAAGGGAAAAAACGTTTCCCAAAAAAAATAGGTATCGTGAACAACATTTTGAAGGAAAAATTACCCTTACTTCGCCGAAAAAATTCCGACACTTTTTCATCGGAGAAAAGAATTAATTAAAAACAGACACACTTTAATTAACTATACTTTTATTTATAATATGTTAACAAATATCTACGGATAGCACCAAAATTATTTAAATAAAAGTTAGTTACGTATTTCTGCACAAATTAATTACAGATATAATCAACCACCGCAAAAACTTCACCGGCTGGGGAATATCTTAATTTTTAACTCTTGAAAAATTAACGCAGTATAATCACAACATTTTCTTAAATGAAAAACTACAATTAAGAGTCATTTTATATGCTTTTAATTGCAGTTTTAACTTTTAATTGCATAATTTTAACTTCAAGATTTATTTGCACAACACAACGCAATTTTATACAACAACACTGTTTGACATTTGGCAAAACAGATGATTTAGCGTTGCCTGATGTTCAGTTCAAATTACAAATTAAACTTTAATTAAATTAAAAATTGTGAATTTTCTTCATTAAAGTATAGTTAACTGCTAATAATAAAGATCTGTATACATATTTTATATCTAAAGTATTATTTTACAACTTTATTATTTGAAAGGATAAAGATATCCAAAAAAACGCATAAACAAAAAATATGGTAATTTGTAAAATTGCATTCGAATTTCGAACAAAATTCCGGAGAAATTTCTGTTCCTGAGATAAATATTTTTCAAAAATAATAATTATTTTTGACTTTTATAAATATTTTTCAAAAATAATAATTATTTTTGACTTTTATAAATATTACTCAAAAATAAAAGTTATTTTTGACTTTTATAAATATTTCTCAAAAATAATAGTTATTTTTGACTTTTATAAATATTTATCAGAAATAATAGAATTTTTTGACTTTTATAAATATTGTTACGAAAAGATGTAATTTGCCAATAGTGCAAGCAATCAACAATAATAAATGAGACGCAAGACAATTCAGCGAACTAAGCAATGTGTTAGAAAGAGAAGGAAGATCATTCAGCGCACTGAGGCAGTGTGCGAGAAAGAGATGGAAGATCAGCGCACTAAAACATGAGTGCGAATGAGATGCCAATACCATGCGTCATTCACGAAACGTGTAGAAGGTTCTCGAAACAAGTCGAATTTTGTCGAACTGATGCATGCAGTATATACGGGAGCCGCATCTGAGACACAGCACTTCAGTTGTGATTTGATAGTGAACTAGTGCATCTCGTGAGCGAAAGTTGTAAAGATAAATTGTAGTAATACAGCAGTTGATATAGTTATTAAGTTGTTATTTAAATAAAGTTAATTAATATTAGTTGAAATAATACTAGTTAAAACCAAATATTAGTGTGTTTTTCATTTTGTACTCAATCCAGTGATACGAACTTGTAGAACAGTTTTCCGTACTCTGAATTTTCGTAACATTGGTGTCTGAAGTGGGATTGTGATACAAAATGGTAAAATTCGATCAACTTAAAGTCGACCAACTAAAGAAGGAGCTGTAGATTCGTGATCTGGCAACTGCTGGTACAAAAGTAGAGCTGCAAAAGCGCCTAATGGAAGAATTAGAGTCACAGGGCATTAATCTCACAGAGCACGATTTTAAAGTCGAAGCTGCAGCCCCGTCATCGAAAAATCTGGACACAGAGGAAAAAGTATAGTCCCAGGTTTTGATATGAGACAATTGATCGCGGCTATGCGAAAAATACAAACCAATTAAAATTGGACATGAAGCGGGAATTTCAAGAAAATTCCAACAAAATCGAGCAGAAAGCTTAAGAAAATTCCAAACAGCTTCTAGAAAATTCCAACAAAATGGAACAGGAACTTCAAAAACATTCGAAGCAGCTTCTGGAAGTTTCTAATACAAATGAGCTTGAAGTGCATATGATTGACGTTGATGATAAAATGAAAAAATTGGAAGACAACGCTGATAAGAAATATAAAGGTTTCGACAAAAAGCTGCAGAAAATACAAGAAGATTTCAGTTTACTACAGCTAAGTGGGCCCTCACTGCATATTGTCAGTGGTACGAGGCTAAAATTGCCGATGTACGATGGAACACAACAGCGTTTAACATTTTTAAGCTTCAATTTGAGACCACGGTTGTAAGTAATCGATCGAACAATGAGGACAGCGTAGCCGCACTTATCGTGGCTCTAAAAGGAGGCGCAGCTGAAGTATTGCTGACTGTTCCAGAAAGCGATAGAAATAATTACACAGCGGTTCTGGGTACATTGCACCGCAAATATGGCAGTGATCACATGAAGCAGATCTACAGGATGGAACTGAAGGGCCGAATGCAACGAAATGGTGAAACATTGCAAGCGTATGCAGCGGACGTCGAGAGGCTTGCGCATTTGTCGTATGCAGATTAAACGAGTGATTTCATAGAAAAGTGCAAGATAGATGCGTTCGTTGATGGCATACGCGATCAGGAGACAAAACGTGCAACAGTGACTGCGCCCAAGGTAACATTTACATTTACAGCTCTAACACAGGAAACAGCAAATGCGTTGTGTCGACCGGCTTCAAAGGCGCGTAGAATTGATGTGGAGAACGATGACTTATTTCAAGTAGTGTGCCAAGCGGTTAAAGCATGCAATAAATCCGAACACACTGCTGCCAACCGTGATACCCAATTTAAAGGTAAATGCTACAATTGTGATACATATGGGCATATGGCACGTGATTGCCGTAAAAAACGCAAGCGCGCATTAAATCAATCCACAGAGGAACCCAGATATAAACAACGACAGAATCATGTCGAAAATAACAATAATTTTAAACTAAAACGAGTTAGTTCTGCGAGGCACGATCTGACTCTCATAACCGATTGCCCCAGAATCTCCATTTCACAAATTGATCGAAAGTCAAATATCTTAACTGTCGAAGGACTCATATGGTAACATTGGACACTGGAGCTTCACACTCAATAATAAGAAGTAACCTTGTTAAGGACGTAGCAGAGCCGCTTATAGGAATAAGATTGCAAACAGCTATAGGCGAAGAGGCCCCTATTAGAGGAAAGATTACCAATTGTGATTGGTACTACGACAGTTAAGCATGATTTTATAGTGGCACAAATAGTAGACGAAATAATACATGTCATGGACTTCATGATAATTTGAGTTATGCCAACACGGAGATCCAACTAAACATTGACTGTGATCAGAGCCTGAAAATTAAACAAGTTTGTGCTCATAAAAATTGAAAAATACCACCTAATTCAGAGGCAATTGTTTAGGCGAAATTAAATGGAGATTGTGGTATAAGCAAGTTGTGGGTTATTGAAGCAAACGATGAGCTGTTTAAATGTAACATAGTTGTTGGAAGAACACTTGTTGAGGCGGAAAAAGATAGAATTGTACATATAAGAGTTCTAAATTTGGAAAACCCGTCAAAATTAATCAAAAAGGGAACAGTGATAGGCCAGTGGAGGAGAGGCATCATCAATTATAAATTGCGAGTCAAATTCATCACACCGAAAATAAACAATCTACTCACAAGTTATTAAATGAGTAGACGAAGGATTTGGCTGCCAAAAAAGAGAGTCAAGTTCAAAAGCTAATTGATAAATGTCGGTGTATATTTGCTGAAAAGAGCCTCACAAGTTTATGAATGAGTGGACGAATGATTTGGCTGCCAAAGAAAATAGTCAAGTTCAAAAGCTAATTGATAAATATCTGTGTATATTTGTGAAATGGCAGAACTGCCATTGTAAAACATAGACTAGACACTGGGATTTTAAGCCAATTCGTCAAGCACCAAGAAGAGTACCACTTGCGAAAAGAGACGAAGTGTCACAAGAATAAATGCACAGAAGTGGTGTGATGGAACAATGTGAGTCCATGGAGTTCACCAGTAGTATTGGTCAAGAAGAAGGACGGTAGTACTCGGTTCTGCGTTGATTATCGAAACCTAAATGATGTCACCAAAAAAGAGAGTTATCCGCTGCCTAGAATCGATGACACCATGGATACACTATCTAATGCTAAGTGGTTTTCAACGTTGGACTTGCAAAGCGGTTACTGACTGGCAAGTAGAAATCGATAAGAATGATCGAGAGAAGACCGCATTCAGTACTGTCGATGGACTATGGCAATTTCTGGTAATGCTGTTTGGGCTACGTAATGCCCCAGCAACATTCGAGCGGTTAATGGAGCACGTACACTGGAAAACTTGTTGGTATACCTTGACAACATCATTGTCATGGGCAAGAACTCTGACGAACATCTAAGAAATTAGAGGAAGTATTCCTTCAAGTATCTGGGTCATCGAGTTGCCACAGAAGGAGTGCATACCGATGAGGATAAAATAGGTGCAGTAAAGTATTGGCCCAGACAGCAAAACCTACACGACCTACGAAGTTTCTTGGGGCTATGTAAATATTACAGGCCATTTGTTCCAGGTTTTGCCAATGTTGCTGGCAGTCTTTACGAATTGACAAGAAAGAACCGCTCTTTTCAATGGGGCGATGATCAAGAAAATGTCTTTTTGAAATTAAAAGCGCTACTTTGCTCGGCACAAATTCTTGCGTATCCCATTCCAGGTGAAAAATTTGTACTGGACACGGATGCAGTGGATACGGAATTGGCAGAGTCCTCTCTCAAGTGATCAATGACCAAGAAAAAGTGATCGCATACTACAGTAAAATCTTGTCCAATCCCGAGCGAAATTACTGTGTGAGAGAACTTCTTGCTCTAATCGAAAGTGTGAACAATTTCCACAAATATCTATACGGACAACAGTTTCACTTAAGAACTGATCACGCAGCACTGAGATGGTTACTTCAGTTCAAAGACCCAGAAGGCCAATTGCGCGTTGGATAGCTCTTACAGAGCTCCGATTTCACCATCGACCATCGTAAAGGTGGTCATCATGCAGATGCTCTGTCCCGACGACCGTGTAAACTTGAATGCAGACATTGTTTAAGAGCAGAAGGAAAAAAAACATAATTAACATTCATCTGCTGAATGTTTTACCCGATGAAAAACTACTATGGAACAAATTCAAATCGATCAAAAGAGTGATCCCGATCTTACAAAAATCATGATGTTCAAGGAACTGCAAAGAAAGCCATCATGGGAAGAGATAGCTTCCGACAGCCCAATAACTAAGGCGTATAGGGTACAGTGGCATATATTAAAACTGCAATATGGTTGCTTATATCGTGTATGAGAAAGTGAGGACAAATTACATGTACATATCAATTTTCAAAATTCCTTTAACAGGACCTGAGATATGATGCAAAAAGGACTCATTTTTGGGCTAAAAAAAGACCCTTTTTTGAGCATTTGTTTCTCAGTTCCCAGTTGGACACCATTCAAATATTACAACCCTGTTTTATTCAAAAAAATCGTAAACGTCAAAATTACGCATGCAAAATAAAAAATAAATTCTCAAAAATTGGTCTTTTTTTAGCCCAAAAATGAGTCCTTTTTGCATCATATCTCAGTTGCTGTTAAAGGAATTTTGAAAATTGATATGTACACATAATTTGTGTTCTGTTATGCATGTTTTGAATAAAATAAAAATAAGTCTGGCATTATATTCAACGCCTACCAACCTATCGAATCCTCCAAAACGTGGTTTTTCGTTTATATCAAATATCCTTGAATCTGAACGTGTGGGGAAAAAAACTGAAAACGCCATTTTTTATTGGGTTGGATGCTAAGAGTCAGTCGCCGATTGGATTCGCAGTTGTCCGCAATGTGTACCAGCAAAAGGACCAACAGTCAGGAGTCGCGGTAGGATGCATCAGTACAACGTGGGTGCACCATTCGAGCGTATTACCATGGATGTCGCCGGGCCGTTTCCAATCAGTGATGCGGGTAATAAGTATGTCCTTGTCGTCATTGACTATTTCAGCGAGTGACCTGAAGTGTATCCCATTCCGAATCAGGAAGCCACAAAAGTTGCGGATGCATTGATTACCAACTGGGAAAGCCGTTTTGGAGTACCGTTGGAATTGCATTCAGATAAATGAAGAAGTATGCAAAGTCCTCAACATACACAAAACACGAACAACGCCATTGCACCCGCAATCTGATGGCATGGTGGAGAGATTCAATCGGACTTTGGAAGAGTATTTCAGAAAAGTGGTTGATGAAATCAAAAAAATTGGGAAACAAACATACCACTGTTTCTCATGGCATATCGAACGGCGGTTCATGACACCACAGTTACTTCACCTGCAAAAATTGTTTTTGGAACAGACTTAAGATTACCAGCGGATTTAAAGTTCGGTGCGAGTCCTTCAGCTGGAAATCCTCTACATGATTATGTTTCCAGAAAAAGTGAAGAAATGAACGAAGTGCATCTGTTTGTAAGGCAGCGTACACAATTTGCGAGTGATAAAATGAAGGCCAGATACGACTTGCGCACAAATTCAGAAGGATTTACGGAAGGACAACTTGTTTTGCTCTATAACCCACAAAGAAAGGCTTATCCCCTAAGCTACAAACACACTGGGAAGGACCATACAAGATAATTAAAAGAATTAACGGATTCAGAATACTACAGGCGTAAGACGAAAAATGAAAGTAGTACATTTAGAGAGGTTGGCGCCGTATAGAGATAGAGAGGATTAACATCTGTTCGGGACGAACAGATTTAGGTGGAAGGCAGTGTTACGAAAAGATATAATTTGTCCCATAGTGCAAGCAATCAACAATAATAAATGAGACGCAAGACAATTCAGCGAACTAAGCAATGTGTTAGAAAGAGACGGAAGATCATTCAGCGCACTGAGGCAGTGTGCGAGAAAGAGATGGAAGATCAGCGCACTAAAACATATGAGTGCGAATGAGATGCCAATACCATGCGTCATTCACGAAACGTGTAGAAGGTTCTCGAAATAAGTCGAATTTTGTCGAACTGATGCATGCAGTATATACGGGAGCCGCATCTGAGGCACAGCACTTCAGTTGTGATTTGATAGTGAACTAGTGCATCTCGTGAGCGAACGTTGTAAAGATAAATTTTAGTAATACAGCAGTTGATATAAGTGATTGTTATTAAGTTGTTATTTAAATAAAGTTAATTAATAATAGTTGAAATAATACTAGTTAAAACCAAATATTAGTGTGTTTTTCATTTTGTACTCAATCCAGTGATACGAACTTGTAAAACAGTTTTCCGTAGACTGAATTTAATGATTTTTATTTATATTACACTCTCAGAAATATATTGTCATTTCCGACAATATTGTAACAATCTAGATGTTCAAAATAGCTCTCATGATCAGATTATCATATTATTGTCTGCTTGACATTCTTATTGTTAATATTGAAAATCATGATATTGTTGTTGATAACAATCGAGATTGTCAATGAATAAAAATGAAATGTCACTCAAATGTTTTTAAAATTTTTAATTACAATAAATTTAATATAATGTCACAAAAAAGGTCATGTTCTGCAAGCACATGTGTCGTCAAGATATTAACAACACTGGGACAGCTGCATGAAGAACTGCTTGCTGGCATACATCATCTATCTGCCCGTACACAGGCAGATAGATTTATTAATTTTGCATATAAATCGCCATCCAATTGGGTCCGAAGACATTGCCCTTGACGAGCATTGTAGTTGGTGACTCCCGTATCTGAACAAAATTAATAAAGCTATAATAATTACTAAATTATAAAATTATTAAATATTACTTACAATTTGCTTGTTTTTAAAAATAAATAACAAAAAAAAACTGACATGTATCTCGCTGCCAGAAGGTAGAGGTGCCACATAATTACTGTATAATGAAATGACAATCTCATTTTGTTAAAAAGCAACAATATATTTCTGAGAGTGTACTCAAAAATAACTATTATTAAAGAATTTTAAATTTAAAAGTCCTAAAATAAAAAAATGACAAAAATGAAAAGTTTTCGTCAAATCTTTTTTTGTAGCATTATTCCTTCACAATGACTTTTATACAAAAACATTGGAAAATAATAATTATTTTCGGTCTCTGATAAATATACAACATGCGAAAAATGTGCACTAAGGAAATGTTAGTAAAGTGAATTAAAAACTTTTATGTGACATTCTGGTCTTCGATCATTTTGACATGCAAACTTTTTTTTTATTAATTTTTTAATTTCCGACGTAACTTTGTTTTACATGTTTCAAAACGTGTTTAAAAATGTAAAATTCTATATGATAAAAATACATTTTATGTAATTTCCGGGGGGTTACTATGTAATGCGATTCGAAAATCAATTCTATTCGAAAGTCAAAAGCGATTCGAAAGCAAAATCACACTATCTAACGCGTTCGCAAAGGTGTCAGTGTTGCTTACGCATTTTCCCACAAGTATTTGGTAACAGAAAGCATCACTGCAACACTTAACTTCGACAGACAAAAATGACAAAAAAAAATAAGCTGCACAATAATTTAAAACATTTTTTTATATATAGATTCAGTGGCTTTGTGGTTCAACGAAAACGGCGTCGTTGAAGAAAGGATTCAACGAAGAATCCTGAGAGATCAATCAAATGTTATGAGCCTTAGTTAAAATAGGTAAAATTACAAAATCAAATTGTGGTTACGCATCAGTATTACTAAATATGTTTTTTAGTTTTGTTAAAAATTTTCGTCTAAGCAAAAAAGCTATTGCGTGTTAAATAGCATCGATGATTTAAAAACTCCGCAGAGGTCTAACGCTATTCCTGCTATTGTTAAACTATGTACGACATTGAAGTTTCTATCACAAGGTGGATATCAACACCCACTTGGCCAAGACTGAAGTCTAGCACACCAAACTGTGTCTTGTTGTGTGTCGGAGATTTGCGGTGCTATCGAACAAATTCTATACCCAAAGCATATAACTTTTGAAATGTCCGATGATTAAAAAAAGGACGAAAAAAGGAGTTTTTAATTGAAGTCAGGCATTCCCGGAATAGTCGAAGTGGTGGATGGCACACATATTCAAGTAATCAGGCCCTCAAGAAACGAGCATTTATATTTTAAGAGAAAATTAAAGTACAGTACAATGCAATGGTGGTAAATATTTTCATTAATAAATATTTTTCCATTTTTCTATAATAAGTTTTATTATAATTAAGATATGTGATCACAAAATGTTCGTTAGGGCTGGTGCGTTTGGAGGTGCGTCCCATGATTTTCACGATTGGAATCTATCTCACGAAAGGCAGTTCTTTTAAGACAAATTTGAAAATGGAGACAACGAAACGTGGATTCTTGGTAAGATTATTTTAAATTTTGTCCGTTAACTCATCTTAACTTTTGTTTGTCCATAAGCAGAGTTTAAACATTATTTCTATAATTTTTGTGCCTCGGAGTTTTAATGATGTTAACAGTTTAGTTGCGGGTAACACCTTTAACCTTAGGCTTTATCCTATTCAAAAGCGAAATAAATGTTTAATTTCTTTTAGGCGATTCAGGATTTCCTCTTGAACCGTGGATATTTACTCAATTTCGGAAAGTTCAGCTGAATCCTATTTCAATGAGAAACTATCCAAAGTACGATCGATAATAGAACGAGTGTTTGGAATATTAAAAGGACGATTTCGATGTCTCCTCGCGGCAAGAGAACTTCACTATACTCCTGAGTAAACCGTGCAAATTTTGTGTGCAGAGCATTTTCTTGGTATTTAATTTGATTTTCCACCTGTTTGTTGAGAAGGCTCTCGTTGCTGGAAGATGGAGTTCTACGACGGGAGCGAGGAGGTGGTGTGTATATAGGGATTTCTTCAGCGGGCGTGCATGCTCTAACGTGGAAGCTTTCTGACGAATTTATTTCTTCGACTATTTCTATCACCGTGCTAAAACTTTGTTCAGCTCCGAATCCCTTAGCTCCACTTATGCCACTGACAGCCTCCTCCATAGATAACAACTTCGCTATCTGTTCCTCCATTGGAGTTATTGAAATATATTTTGAAGGACCACCACCAGTTCCAGAAATGCTTGCCTTGTTTTTTCTTGAGGTGATTTTTGTAGACAGACCAAACCTAAAAATTCAAGTTTTTCAGTATTTCGCAAAATGTGACCAAATGTGACCGTCAGCATTCAAATCGTCTGATAACCGTTTCCACAAATTGTTGGAAGTACTTTTTCCAGTTGCGATCTTCAATTGGCCCTTGAATAAATCCGGATGTGCCTGCATAAAGTCAACCAATATTTCAAATTGGCGTTGTTTCGTGCACCACCCTTGATTTCAAACTAATTTCCCAATGAGCTAGAGCAGGGTGGTTACTATGTATCGCGATTCGAAAGTCAATGCGATACGAAAGTCAATTTAAATCAAAGAACAAAGAACTGAATTGAAAAGGTAGCCATGTTGTCACTTTGTGAACTTGAATGAGAAAGTTTCAAATTTAAATGCGAAAGTCACACTACCAAAGTACCATTTATTAGAATGCGAGTAATATCACTTTCGAATCGCATTACAGAGTAACCCCCCAGGAGTAGGCAAATTCCGGACAACGGAAGGTCAAACCATGGACCGCCAAATATTTTTAATAAGTCGTCGGCGGATTTTTTCGCAATCATTTTTTATTTGTGTTTTATAATTACTTTAATTAGCCAAATACTTTAATTAGTCGAAATTCCAAAAAATAAAAATGGCATGCCCTCATAAATGGGAGAGAACGACGAAAGTTGACCTTTCCCTCTGGCCCCTGGAACTACCAAAAATCGAAAGCCGACCGATGTCATGTGTTTTTTTTTTTATTATAAAGAATAATTAGCGGAGCAAGAAAAAAAATCTAAAACCCCATTTGACAATATGAAAATAATAAAAAAATTAAAAATCAGAGCCTCTAATATTGAATTTTTATTCATCAGACGTTCAAAATGTCAGAGTAAGAAGAACTGTCAACACTCGCCTCAATCCGAAATAATGCAAGGGCACTATAAACATGGCCTAATTTATGAAATTAATGAAACAATGGATGATTGTTTATATACAAATATTTTAAAAAGCGTAATGCTGCCGTATGCAATAGAATAAATGGCACTTATTTGGATCTTTCAACATGACAATGACCCAAAATACACTTCCAAACAGGTAACGGAGTGGCTAACAATGAAAAAAGATTAGGGTTCTTAAGAGGCCAGATAAATTCCCCGGTCTTAACCCAATAGAAATATTTTGGGGTATCGTAGATCGCAAAATTAAGAGGAATAGTGAGACAAACACACAATTTTTTACAGCATCCAAAATCCCTTGTATAATATTCCAAAAAATCAACTTGAACATTTAATAGATACCATGTCTCGCAGAGGTGCTACAGTCCTAAAAAATAATGGTTATGCTATTGATTATTAATAAATATTTATGTATTTGTATAACAATTTGAAGAGTTGCTTTAGTTTTGGACAGCTAAAATTTGAATTATTTTAATCAAAGCTTTTTAAGAAAATATTTACAAATGAATTGCATTGTATTATTTTCTTTTTGTAAGTGAATAATTTACTATATTAAAGAAAATAAAATGTTATTGTATCTATGATTTTTTGTTTTATTAGTGGTAATGCAACTGAATGAGTTTGATTGCTTTGATTTTGACCACCAATGTATATATGGCAGAATTCGACCATTCATCGAGGATGGCGAGGAATGTCACTTTTTTTGATACCCTTTCTTGCTAAAAAAATAGTTTCCTTAAAATTAGTATTTAATTTTTAAATATTCTTGAAAAATAATTATCTACCAAAATATTTACCAGACTATTTTTTTCCAGAATCTGTAGTTTATTCTTTCTCAGACATTATTATCCATGGTTTTACTCAGAAACCATTCTTTACCTAACTAGACACATTTTTCCGAACAATGAAAACCATAAATGCTTAGAAAATAGTTTACGTTAGTGATTCAAAACTCACTCACAGGCCGAACCCCTCGTCATTCAATCGGCAACTACAATTACATGAATGAATAATGATTTCATGATTTCAGCTATATATTAAAAACCATAGGGTGCAAATCAATATTTATAAAAAAAAATATACGGACAGACTTACTCATCGATATATCCTAGGAATATTAAATTTAAAAGTAAATAACGTAATGTACACAAAATTCGATGTAAAAGCGGTCGTAATACTACTTCACTCGCTTGTTCATTGGATGGAGTATCAGTGATGTAAATTATCATTTCAAATTAATGTAGACTGTATTGTACAAAGGGATGATGTAGTGCATATATCGAACATTTCAATCACGATATGATCTATCTTGTATATATTGAGGAAAGACACGTCAACATAATTTCTCTGCAATCTTAATATATAAATACATATTTTTAACATACCAACAGATTTCTCCATATTTCGACTTTAGAATATTAAAAAATCCTTAAACTCAAAACACGATTTCCTCAGAACGTGCGGATGATGAAATTATTCCTAGATCAAGTATCTTGTGTCTAAGTTGCCATCAGTCATCTTAGCCGTGCGATTGAAAGGGCAGCCGCCGTGAAATTTGCACAGCCGTCGCCGAGGATTTGGTCGGCTAAGCTGAAACCGCAATTAATTCAATGGCTGCATTCAGCGACCTCAGCAGTTGCGAAACTACTCAGTAACTAATCGCTCTCTCTTATTGAATGCACCGCTACCTCATCTATCAATTTACAAAAGAATTTAATTTTAATATTTTATTAAAGTTACCCACGAAACAATTCGCTTATGTTCCGTTATCAGTACAGCAAAACGGAATCATATTCCGGAAACGGGTTTTAAGGAACATCGAAAACGTATTCGAATCAGTTGAAAATCCGTCATGATGTACCGAAAACGTGCCATTAAATCGTTTTTTAAACGGAGTAGAAATATTTGTAGTACAATTGAAACGTACCGAAAAGGTGCCAATATCGTGCCGTATTTTAATAAGCAAACCGGAGTGGAATACAACTAAATGCGCCATAAACGAGCTGTTGTTATTCTATTTGTTAATTTTTGTAAATTAAAACAAGTCCATTTTATTTTTGTATGTTATTTTTATTTAAAATTCTTATTATTATTTAATATGGTTCACACAAATTAGTTGATAACAATGATTTTCAAGAACCATAATGACGTTCTTGAAGTTTGCATCCTTAGAATTAAAGTGCGGGACAATTTGTTTAAATATCGTTGATAATTGCCGACGCATCCTTCATGGTGTGGGGTACCATGCTATATCAATGTGAACGAACGATTTTATATGAGATAATCGCTATAAAAGACAGCATAGGAATGTCCTTTTTTTTAAATTGAGGAATTCAACGATAGATCTTAGGAGAAATCCGCAATTTTCTGTGGAAATGTTGATTAAAAAAAGTAATAATTAAACTTAGTTAATAAACCTACCAGCGATTTATACATTGGTTTTCCTACAAAAGAGATATCCTTCACAGTGTAACTTCACAATATAACTTCAGAATTTCATCATCGTAACGTCAGATTGTTGTTCGCACAAGTTGTTGACCAGTTCCACGATGGTATCACCGACCTTCAACCTAAGCGTCGGAAATATACATTCAAAATAAATGGTTTTAATAGGTCACTTTACTTACCCGAGTAAAGCGCATGCAGCAGGATGTGTTGAAGGTATTGATTTATGTTGCAATAAGTCTCTGTCTTATTGATAATTAGATTTAATTGACCCTGACCACCTCGATCTGAAGTGGCGGGTCAATTACCCGACCCTGACCACTCGTGAGCTAGCCGAAGGCCACATCAGATACGAATATTAATTAAACATTAATTAAATATTAAAAATATTAATTAAATGTGATTAATAGTTTTTGACTTGATCTTTGCAGATTTATAAAGAACTTAATTAATAATTAATTGTAAAGCGAAACCAAGACAGAGACTTATTGAAACATAAATCAATACCTTCAACACATCCTGCTGCATGCGCTTTGTTCGACTGCTTTACTCGGGTAAGTAAAGTGACCTATTAAAACCATTTATTTTGAATGTATATTTCCGACGCTTAGGTTGAAGGTCGGTGATACCATCGTGGAACTGGTCAACAACTTGTGCGAACAAAAATCTGATCTCACTCAGACCAGAGAAGCATTTGAAAAATAACAAAGTATCATAACAAAAATATAAACGTTCTATTTAACATCAAAACGTACTTTTATGCAGAAAAGTAAAAATTGACGAAAAAGGTATATATTTTTCCCGTGGGATCTAAATTGATGACCAAAAAAAAAAAAAAAATGAAGGACAGACGGAACATTTTCAGAAAAAAAAGACAGACGGACATTTTTGCATTGCTGGTATTTTTTCTAAATATAGGAAAAATCCATATTTTTTTTCTTAATAAATTTATTTATCACAAGTAAATAAATAATTGAAAATAAAAAGAATTTTAAACCTATGAAAGCGTGAACTAAAATTTTGTCCCATTTTCTGTTTTCATTCGCTAATCAATATCCGATGGTTCATTATATTTTGGTCATTAATATTTTTAGAAATATATTTTATTATTTTAAAATTGAAAAAAAAATATTTTTATTATTACAAATATGTTTTAATACACACTCAGAAGAAAATGTACCATTAAGTACTTTATGGTACGACCATTGATCTTATGGTTCATGTATTAATAGTTTTTTCTTTTTAAATCAAAAGTTTTCTAATTAATTCAATAGTATTTGAAAAATTCAGTACCATAAATTTAAATATTTCAATATTATTATTTTAAATAGAATAAATACTGTTGTTTTAATGGTTTCCTCCTATAATAATAAACGTGGTGTAAAAAAACACAAAAACGAATACAAACATGTTCGTTTTGTACGTCATTCAGCGTGTTTACTCAAAATGGTCGCATGTATTTTTTGTAATATTCCACATTATTAAACGCGTTATTGGTAAGGACTCAATGTATTTAATTTATATTTACATATTTATTTATATTTATATTTTTATTTATTACAGAAAATAAATAATACATCGAACTTCTAATATGGCAACGGACTCAAAAATAACTGCAGCCTCAAGTACTACAATCAATTATTGGAAACCAAAGCAAACATTAAATGTGTTATAACCTTTTACATCAAGAAGTGTTTTTGTATGTGTGTGTTGTAAAAGTGAATATCAATTTCGACATTTAAATAAAATAATATATACAATAAATTAACTAAAATACATTTTTGTTTTAATAAATTATTAGGAAAATGTAATTCGACTATGCCATAAAATTAATAATACGTATCATTAAATTTGTATAGGTTTTTCTTATTGTAATTAAAATATCACATTATAAAATTTATGGTAGAACCACACATTGTATTAACAGTTTCAATATTACTAAACTAATGGGACGCATCCTATTGACCAATTTTAATGGTATATATTATTGTTTTTCTATTGAAATACTATCAATTTACCATGATTTTTTTCTGGGTGTATATATATATAAACTTTTTATATTAGTTGTAGGCTATGGAGAAATCATTGAATGACGGTTTGCGATGAAATTTAAACGTGAGAATTTGTCATCAAATTCTTATTATAATTTATAAAAAATATTAACATTTACACGATGCATTATTTTATAAGATGTAATTTTTTTATGCACCCAGAAAAAAATCATGGTAAATTGATAGTATTTCAATAGAAAAACAATAATTTATACCATTAAAATTGGTCAATAGTATGCGTCCCATTAGTTCAGTAATATTGAAACTGTTAATACAATGTGTGGTTGTACCATAAATTTTATAATGTGATATTTTAATTACAATAAGAAAAACCTATACAAATTTAATGATACGTATTATTAATTTTATGGTATAGTCGAATTACATTTTCCTAATAATTTATTAAAACAAAAATGTATTTTAGTTAATTTATTGTATATATTATTTTATTTAAATGTCGAAATTGATATTCACTTTTACAACACACACATACAAAAACGCTTCTTGATGTAAAAGGTTATAACACATTTAATGTTTGCTTTGGTTTCCAATAATTGATTGTAGTACTTGAGGCTGCAGTTATTTTTGAGTCCGTTGCAATATTAGAAGTTCGATGTATTATTTATTTTCTGTAATAAATAAAAATATAAATATAAATAAATATGTAAATATAAATTAAATACATTGAGTCCTTACCAATAACGCGTTTAATAATGTGGAATATTACAAAAAATACATGCGACCATTTTGAGTAAACACGCTGAATGACGTACAAAACGAACATGTTTGTATTCGTTTTTGTGTTTTTTTACACCACGTTTATTATTATAGGAGGAAACCATTAAAACAACAGTATTTATTCTATTTAAAATAAAAATATTGAAATATTTAAATTTATGGTACTGAATTTTTCAAATACTATTGAATTAATTAGAAAACTTTTGATTTAAAAAGAAAAAACTATTAATACATGAACCATAAGATCAATGGTCGTACCATAAAGTACTTAATGGTACATTTTCTTCTGAGTGTATTATTAATTAATTATTTTTTAATTATTTATATATTTTATATACACATGTTTTTAATTCAAAATGTTTTGTTACAGTTACATGTGGGAAATATTTGACAACAAACGCAAATACCGCTGAAATTGAAAATATGAACAGATGGCAGCTGCTGACTGCCATCTGTGGTTAGAACCTATAAACACAAGTACCCAAATACATTTGTGTTTATGGGTTCTAACAACAGATGGCAGCCAGCAGCTGGGAAACATAGCAAAATAAAGCCAACGCTAATTACTTGTCTGTTCCGCAATCTGCAGTGCAGAATCAGCAGTTGCTTTTGTTATTGTTTGCAAAGGTTGCGTTAGTTCAACTTCTTCACTAAAATTATAATTATTATTAGTTTCTATGATGTTGTTTGCAAAGGTTGTGTTAGTTCAACTTCTTAACTAAAATTATAATTATTATTAGTTTGTATGAATAAAAAAGTGAACAAATTTGCATTGTTACAGTTACATCTATTTATTATCATTACATAAAATAATGCATACATTGGAGCATTTAATTATTAATATTTATCATGTTGATATATGTTTTTAGTTAATTCAAACTATTTAATTAGTGTATTTTATCAATTTTATCGTAATTAAAATAATGTGAAAAAGAAATCTGAACGAATTTTATACAGAGTACCATCAGCAATATGTATTTTGTTGCATGCATTTCCCATATAAATCGAATACGACGGAGTACAAAGTCGTCAGCGTACAAGAAGCAAAAGAAAAACAATAATCACGGTTGAAAGGACATAAAGTACTATTCGTGTGTACGGGACGTACGTGAAGTTAACAACTCGGCTTCAACAACGAAACGGGTGGAATTAACATCTGCCACCAAAAGTAGGCAGATACGTGCGTCCAGTTAGCAACGACTCTCAGCAACGGAAATGGTTGGAATTGGCACACAGGGTGTTTTTTTTTTTTCGTATTATTTAGTTTGGGGAAAATGCGATTTTGGGGTTTTGGGGCTTGTTTGGGGTGTTCTTGGGATCAAAATTAGATGACACAGCGCCAAGCAATGCGTTAAAAATAAAATTAACACCCAAATTGGGATATTTTGGAAGATATAAGCATGAATCCTCTAGAGAATTCCGGAGCCGATTTGGAACACTTAGAAACATTCTGCGCATATGACACCTAGTCCTAAAATTTTCTAAAAATATAACCTTTTCAAAAGTATATGTCCCATGCCAGCAGAATGTTTCTGAATGGGTGAAATCGGCCCTAACCTAAAAATTCGACCACCTGTACTGAACCATCTCAGATCGTTTTAACACCTGCCGGAGGTATTTTTAGCATTAATTTGCAAAGAGAATAATGTAATAAATTGTATAAAACCAACATCAAATCTCCAAACCACTGGATACTCATAGAAATACTTTTAATCCTCCACTGGAGGATTAATGGAATTCCAGGAGTAGCAAATGAGCTGGAGACTTGATTTTGGTGTCAAAAAAATTGTAAAAATATCCTCTATATAATGTATTAGGTGTTATAGTAGCAGAATGTTTGTTTTTTTTTCAAAAAGGTATTTTTACCACTTTTTGGCCATTTTTCTTGGATTTTGGAGCACTTAGAAATAAATGCCGAAACTGACAGTTCCATCATTAGGTATATATGTATTTTTCCAATTTTTTGAGACCACTGTCATGTCAGCAGAATGTTCCTAAGTGATCCAAACTCACTCCGAAATCCTGCAACGATATTACAACAACCATATGAAAAATGTAAACAAATGATGTTGTTGTAAAATCGTTGCTAACTGGACGCTACAGGGTGGTCATTTTCGTTTGTTTAAAAACAGTTTTAAGGACACAGGATTCAACTACATCCATGATAAAGGTGTCAAAAAATTTCTAAAAATAATATCTTTCGAATGGAATGACTGTCATTTCGTCCACATCTTCCAATTGGCCATAATTTTACAATTATTCTTAAAAATCCGTTGCTAGCCATTTACAATCATTCTGCTGGCATGACACCTATGCCATTCGATAGATATTATTTTTACAAAAATTTTGATACCAATATCAACTTAATAGCGGATTTCGTTCTACTCCAAATCCTAGAATCCCTTCAAATTGGCCAAAAGTTCATTCCAGGACACTTGGACATATTTCACAGTGCTGACTCTATGAGAGCTGTGTAGAGGGGAATTTTAGACAATTATTGACAATAAAATCAACCCTGTACGGCTACTCTTGCAAATCCTTGAATCCTCCACTGGAGGATTTCCAGAATTCCAGGAGTAGCAAATAAGCTAGAGACTTGATTTTGGTGTCAAAAAATTTGTAAAAATATCCTCTATGGAATGCATTAGGTTTCATAATAGCAGAATATTTATATAGTTCCAAAAACGATTTTTACTTCTCTTGGATAATGGAGTAGTTATTTTTATTTTTTTTACTCAAATTCATTCTAAAAATGAATTTGCAATTTCAATATTTCTTATTATAGTTAATTAAATTCACTCTTAAAATGAATTCACATATTAATTATTTCTACAATAGTAGTAATACCATTAATTTGCATATATTTTGGTGTTTTCCAAAAAATTTATGTTGGTATCACTTTTTCATGGTATTGAAAGAGCGCGAATCTGTGCTAAAAGGAGCGAAAATATGCTTGTTTCGTGTTAATGACTACTTTTTTTATGTTCACACGATAAGACCACATTTCCCTCGCTTTTTCACAGATTCGCGCCCTTTCTTTCTATGCATCCATTTACTCTGTGTGGAAAAAACGAAAAGGAAAGACGACATAATATAGTGTTGTTTCATTTACTCGCATTGTTGCCAGATAGGAAGAAGGGACAGGCAATGATGTACCATTTTTGTACCTGCAGTGATGTACCATAAAGTACAATTTTTTAATGCTTTTTATATTTCAATGTGCAAATAGTGCTTTTTCGAAATAATACTCGGAGTATATATAATATTTTTATTATATTTGTATTATAATATTTTGATATTGAGGTACATTTATCACATTTATATAAAGATAATAAATCAAAATATTAATCATAATTTATCATAAATTACATAAAAAAAAAAAAAAATATATATATATATATATATATATATATATATATATATATATATATATATATATATATATATATATTACCAAACATCAATATACCACAAAATACTACAAACTAATAGAATATAAAATAAATTAAACATTATTATTAAACAATTAAGGTTCATATCTTTTGAATTGACTTAGGAATATTTATTGAAAATTTAATATGAAAAAAAAATCTATAAAAAAAGATAAAAATATTCGAAATTTAAATTAAAATATAGATTAGGATCAGTGTAAATATGCATTCTAAATAGTAAATATAGATTTTTTAAAAAATATATGGTATTTTTGTTTTTACATGTGGTAATTTTGTTTGTCCCAAAATTCGACATGTAGTAGTTTTCCATGTGGTAATTACTACATCCCACAAATTATAAATTATCAAAAACATATTTTCCTACAAAACTATCGACAATGCTAAAAAGCACTACCGCGTAGTCCGTAGTAGAGGAATAGATATATGAAAACCAAAAAGTAGTATATCTAGTCCGAACGTAGTAGAACGTAAACCCTGCTGTTATACACAAAATGTCTGCTGTTTGCTGCACACCAGGTATATCTATTTAATTGTATATTAAAACATTTGTTTTTATTTTTTTACAGATTACTCAGTTGGGCAACATGATGCAGTGGTGGGTAAAAGTGTCTAAGGATTATGGCATTAGCGAAGCTCGAGTTCGAAGTGGCTTGGGCCAAAATCCATTAGAGGCCAGTTGTGAAAGTGGCAGAATACGCAAACTACAAGCGTTTTACACAAATTCAGGTAACAAAATACATTTTTTTATTTTTGTTTTAAATCGGCGACTTTATTAACAGATTTTATTAACAGAAAATCACAATATCATGGAACATTTCGAGCCGTGGAGCAGGCGGTAGAGTTCATTATGCATCCGCAGACCGTGCATCAAGTCGGCATGGAGGTATAAATGGCCTGTGAACGCCTCAAGGTGGAGTCACCGCTCTTTGTACAGGTCGGCAATGATGCTGGTGTAGGGCCCGTTGCAGACACCACGCTACCAGATCTCAAAGACGCATTGTCGCGCATAATCGTCGAGATGATCAAACGCGGTTAGCCTCAGCAATGGACCACGCTGCTGTCTGTCGCAAACTGAGCTGGTGCTGTTGATCTTCCTGAGTCCTGTAGGCGGTAGAGCTTAAATTAGTTTTTTTTTAAATTACTTTTTTTTAAGGACATAAGGACATGTTAAGAAGACTTAAATTTTTTCAAAAAATTGTTTAATTAATTTTAAAAAGAAATGTTAACGGATATTTTAGCATAAAGAAATATTTCAATATGAACCACCAAACAATTCGACAATTTTTTAATTCTATAAAAAAAATGTTTGTGTATTTATAGTTTCAAAGATTTTTCGACATTTTCTAGCATTTAAATATTTTTCGACATTTTTTGATTCTGCCAAATATTGTTTCGTCGTTCTAAGGCTTTTAAATTTCGACATTTTTAGGTTTCGACATTTTTTTTTTTCGACATATCGTCAAAATTTAAAATATCGAAAATAAAAATACCGAAGACAAAAATGTAGAAAATAAAAATGACGAAACCTAAAAATGTCGAAAACAAAAATGTTGAAAACAAAAATGTTGAAAACAAAAATGAGGAAAACAAAAATGTTGAAAACTAAAATGTTAAAAAATAAAATGTCGAAAACTAAAAATGTCGAAATTTAAAATGCTGAAATTATTTTTAACCGAAAAATGTCTAAATAAATGCATAGTAACAAAATTAGCGATTCTTGTTTAAGAAAAATATTTTAGTAAAAAACAAATTTAAATAAATATAATGAAATACGAAGATAAAGATTTTAAAAAATAACATATTCGTAACAAATACACCAAAATTCTGGTCCGGTCGTAACGAAAATCCAAATCTTCGCTACGAATTCAAATTTTCAGCTACTTTAGGATCCGTGCGTAATGGAATTCAGGGTGAATATGTTCCTAAAAATTTTTATTTGTACGGAGATTCATATTTCCGCTACGATGGGACTCAGGTGGGTTAAGATACCATAAGCTGCAAATATTAGTTTAAAACTATAACAACTATTATAAAAATATGAATTTAATTTGAAGGCGTCATTTTTAAATATTATGTCATCAAAATACCATGTTCAAATGATACATATGAACCACCATACAAAAAGTGATCTTTCTAACTTTAAACAATAACAGTATCTCTGGAAATAATGCATATCGCAAAATCCAAAATTCCATTGATATCGCAGAAGATGAGTTGCAACCTCTACCGATTTGGTGTGGCTTAAAAAAGATTTGAAATTTGAATTTCAACATTTTCATATTTCGACATTTTTTGCTCCTATAAAAAAATGTGTTCATATTTATTTAAATTTTTATTTCTAGCCTTAAAATATTTTGTCGACATTTTTTGTTTCGGCCAAAAATGGTTTCGGCATTTTGAGGCTTTTAAAATTTCGACATTTTCAGGTTTCGACATTTTATTTTTCGGCATATCGTACGGATCCCTATTTTCTCACTTAAGTATAAATTAAATTTAATAAAAAAAAAAAACTTAAAAAATTGGAATTTTATAATTTATTAAAGAAAGAATGTTGCTGGATTTGTTGTTGTTTTTTTTACAGAATGTTGTCCGTTCGCACTATGGCGCTTTGCTGGACGAGAGATATGCGACCTCGCCCATCCATTGGTATGAACAGACCCCAATTTCCAAGCGGGGCCTGTTCCTCCTGTTGTTGTGGTTGCTGCTGCTGTATATCGCGTTCCTGTTGGCGTTTTACTCGTCTTCTCTCTCTGCGCTGTTTACGCTTCTCTTTGTAATTGTTAATGCGCCACTGTTGCTGATTCATTTCTGGATGAGGCCGCTGTTGATACTGTTGTGGTTGAGGTGACTGATATTGCTGTTGTCTCTGCTGTTGTGGTGACTGATATTGCTGTTGTCTCTGCTGTTGTTGTTGATGCTGCAGTTGTTGTTGTCTCTGCTGGTGTTGTTGATTCTGCTGGTGTTGTTGCTGGATTTGTTGTTGATACTGCTGTTGTTGCTGCCTCGGCTGATTTTGTTGTTTCTGCTGGTGTTGTTCGTGGTTTTGTTGTTGACGCTGCTGTTGTTGCTGCTGTTGTGGCTGCAATTGCTTCTGTTGTTGCAGCCTCGGCCGGTTTTGTTGTCTCTGCTGGTGTTGTTGCAGTTTTTGTTGTTGGCGCTGCTGTTGTGGCTGCAATTGCGGCTGCAATTGCTTCTGTTGTTGCTGCCTCGGCTGGTTTTGTTGTCTCTGCTGGTGTTGACGCTGCTGTTGTCGTGGCTGCAATTGCTGCTGTTCTTGTCTCTGCTCGTGTTGCTGTTGATTCGTTGCCGGTTTTGTTCTTGCTGAAACCATATTTGGTATGGTTGCTGCGCTTGTTTTTCTACCACAGTTTCTTCTACCGGCCGCTCCTCTGCTTCCGGAACTTCCAGCAGATCGTCCCCAAAAACTTCTGCCGACAGTTGCTCTTCAGAAACTACTGCCGACAGTTCCTCATGAAGAATTTCTGCCGGCAGTTTCTCCTGAAAAACTTCTGCCGGCAGTTCCTCCATCGCAGGCCACAGTTGCAAAAGAAAGTCTTGCATACTTTGCATGGAATTTACTAAATTTCCAACAATTTGGTTGTCCATTTTTTCTAACAAAATATATATAAAGATATAAATTATTTAGCATTATTAAATATTAGAAAAATGTCTTACCAAATATCGATGCCCGCGAAAAATACTAAAATGTTCTTTGTGGTAGGGTTTCCTATTTCCAAATATTTTAGCAACCCCGAAACTTTCGGGATTGTTAATAATAATCCCGGAAATTTCGGGATTTTAAAAAAAATCCCGATATTAGTACCGAATTATTTAAATATGTAAGTATTAGAGCTATTACACACCAAATTCACAAAAAATGGTAAATTTGATATTTTCCCTCTTATATTTCAATAAAATTTGTTTAACAGATAAAGAGTTTACAAAAATTGGAAAAAAAACAAATTTGTATGAGGTCTCATTTAAAAACTTATAAAATAGTCTTTTTGAAAATGTAAATCCTAACTTCTAAATTTGAACATGTGGCCAGCACTCATTATAATTGGACTTCAAATTTGAATTCCTTTAATTATTATATTATTTAATAAAAAGGACCATATGATTTTTTTTATTTAATACAAAAATACCTGCTAAATTAAATTATAAGATTAAACATTGATGGGATATATACAAAAAAAAAAATCTAAATTTTTATATATTTTATGAATTGAACAAACATATTTACATATGTTCATATTACATATTTACAAATTTCATTGAAATTACACAGTTTTTTCATATTGTTTATGGAACAAAGGAAATTTGTTAATATAACAATAACAAAAATCCAATTGTAAATTTTTATAAATCTAACAAATATTTTTGGTTAACCGTATATGAACAAATATTTTGTTGCTTAAATCAAGATTTTTGTTAATATTATAATATGAATTTGTTGGTGTATTATTAAATTGGTGTATTAAAATTTCAATAAATTTTTGCTTTTCACCAATAAACTAAATTTTGTCGGTATGCAGTGTTAAATTTCAATTTAGCATATTTTCGAGAAAACTGAATAAAACTAAATTAGAAGACAGCAAACAAACATATGATAATCGATTTATTGTCGACTTTAAAAATAGCCGGTTTCCGAATGGCGATAGAATGAAAGCCCTTACAATTTAGTTTAGTCAGCAATTTAGCCGAACTCGCACACATACTAAATATTAAAATTTTCATGAATAAATTCGAATTTTTGCAATTAATTTTATTTTTAGTAAAAACAGAATTAAAAAATCATCACGGAATAGAATTTAGGAAAAATACAGATATCCCATGAAAACGATAATTATATCCTGACTGGTAACACTGTAATTCACTTGTTCAGGATTTTTTGTGAAGGTGAGTCACCTTTCATCATTAATTTACATATTAGACATAATTAAAGAGTGTTAATGTACAAAAAGCATGTTCTGACAATATGCAATGATTAAAAATATATTGCTTGTTAAAATGAAACTATTAATAGTATAATTTTAATAATAATAGTTTAATTAAAATAGATGTCATTTATGTTTATCTCTTTCGTACACATGCAGATTGTATAGTCGCACTACTTATAGCGCTATAAAGGGTGTTCCCCTTTTTTGATTGTTCCCAAAGTAAAAAAAAGTAAAAGTGATGCAAGCTTGTTCGAAAGTATTGCTGTTGTAATAGTATTAAGGTAGTAGAAGTAGTATTAAAGTATATCGTCGTTGTAGTGTGAAGTCACCAACTACATTTTCAAAATGACAATTGTTCATTTACATTTTTATATATCTTTCAATTTTTGATCGATGAGCTCAATATTTGTACCAAATGATAAGAAAATGTGAATCTACCAATTGGTATTTCGACTTTAAAAATGTGTTACTTACTTTTTGTAATAATTACCAACAAAGTTAAAATTTAAGATTTTCATTAAAATGTATTTGGTGACTTTTAGTTCTACAAAAACGTTATAAAAGAATATATATTGAAACTAAAAAAAAATTGCTAAAATGAATAGTAAACATTAACATTATCGAAAAAATGTAGAGTGTGTGCGAATTTGTCTAAATTAAAGACAAAACTAAATTGAAATGGTGGTCTTTTGATCTTCATTCAGTAGCCGGTAATCAATTGATTTGCATATGACTGTTTGCTGTCATCAAATTTTGTTAAATTTTGTTTGCTCGAAAATTTTTAAATTAAAAAGTAAATACTACATTACCGACAAAATCTAGTTCAGTCAGTACTGTAATTCACTTGTTCAGGATTTTTTGTGAAGGTGAGTCATCTTTCATCATTAATTTACATATTAGACATAATTAAAGAGTGTTAATGTACAAAAAGCATGTTCTGACAATATGCAATGATTAAAAATATATTGCTTGTTAAAATGAAACTATTAATAGTATAATTTTAATAATAATAGTTTAATTAAAATAGATGTCATTTATGTTTATCTCTTTCGTACACATGCAGATTGTATAGTCGCACTACTTATAGCGCTATAAAGGGTGTTCCCCTTTTTTGATTGTTCCCAAAGTAAAAAAAAGTAAAAGTGATGCAAGCTTGTTCGAAAGTATTGTTGTTGTAATAGTATTAAGGTAGTAGAAGTAGTATTAAAGTATATCGTCGTTGTAGTGTGAAGTCACCAACTACATTTTCAAAATGACAATTGTTCATTTACATTTTTATATATCTTTCAATTTTTGATCGATGAGCTCAATATTTGTACCAAATGATAAGAAAATGTGAATCTACCAATTGGTATTTCGACTTTAAAAATGTGTTACTTACTTTTTGTAATAATTACCAACAAAGTTAAAATTTAAGATTTTCATTAAAATGTATTTGGTGACTTTTAGTTCTACAAAAACGTTATAAAAGAATATATAGAAACTAAAAAAAAATTGCTAAAATGAATAGTAAACATTAACATTATCGAAAAAATGTAGAGTGTGTGCGAATTTGTCTAAATTAAAGACAAAACTCATCCAATTTTGTTAAATTTTGTTTGTGCGAATTTGTCTAAATTAAAGACAAAACTAAATTGAAATGGTTGTCTTTTGATCTTCATTCAGTAGCCGGTAATCAATTAATTTGCATATGACTGTTTGCTGTCATCAAATTTTGTTAAATTTTGTTTGCTCGAAAATTTTTAAATTAAAAAGTAAATACTACATTACCGACAAAATCTAGTTCAGTCAGTACTGTAATTCACTTGTTCAGGATTTTTTGTGAAGGTGAGTCATCTTTCATCATTAATTTACATATTAGACATAATTAAAGAGTGTTAATGTACAAAAAGCATGTTCTGACAATATGCAATGATTAAAAATATATTGCTTGTTAAAATGAAACTATTAAAATGAAACTAATTAATATTAAAAATGTATATTTTTAATATGTACATATGCATGTGAATAAAAAAGAAATGATGGCATAATGGGTCATATTAATAAAAAAAAGTATTTACTTTTTAGCAAGCATACATTTTATTTTGTTGAGCAAATTATTTACTTTATTTTAGAATTTTTATAGTAAATGGTCAGTTAAACGCTTTTCTTAATACCTACCAATTTAAAATTTTATATTTTCGAACATTAGCAAATAGTTTTTAACATTGTAATTGAAGGAAATGCGAATTATTTTGACAATTCGGAGCATTTGCTCGAAAGCGCTCGAAAGCCCGGGTAATACCCGGGTAGTTCAAATACTCGAAAAGCCCGGGTATTAAATGTTCGAGCTACCCGGGTAGTTCGCAAATCCCGGGTAGTTGGTTCGTTCGTTTGTTCGAGCTATTCGAGTAGCTCGTTTGTACGAGTAGCTCGATGGCTCGTTCGTTGTTCGAGTAGCTCGATCGTTGTTCGAGCTTCGAGTAGCTTGTTCGTTCGTTCGTTTGTTCGATTGACGATTGTTCATTTGATCGCTTGTTAATTTGTCTGTCCGTTCGTTTGCTTGATGTGGGAGTTGGTCGGAAGTGGTTGGAAAAATGTAGGTGGACAAAAGTGGGTGGGTGGGCAAAAGTGGGCGGAAGGTGATAAAAAGACCGAAAAAATTTTTATTGCAGAAATCGGTAGCAGACATCAAGGGAAATCGAATGGTACCACTCTCAGTGGTCCCTGACAAAGGGGGTCAAAAACCACTTTTTGTCCAACAATTTTTTAATTGCGGAAATGGATAGCGAACCTCATTAGAAGACAAATGGTACACTTTGGAGTGATCCATGACCCCAAAAGGGGGTCGAAAACCCATTTATGACCCAAAAATTTTTATCTCGGAAATCGATAGCGGACATCATTAGAAGGCTAATGGTACCCTTTGGAGTGGTCCAGGACCCCCCAAAAGGGGTCAAAACCCCCATTTTCGAAAAAAATATTTTGTGAATGTCAAAATGCATTTCATAACGTCAGCTATCTATTTCTGCAAAAAAAAATTTTTTTTTCGAAAATGGGGTTTTTGACCCCCTTTGGGGGACCTGGACCACTCCAAAGGGTACCATTAGCCTTCTAATGATGTCCGCTATCGATTTAAGAGATAAAATTTGTTGGGTCATAAATGGGTTTTTGACCCCCTTTTGGGGGTCATGGACCACTCCAAAGTGTACCAATAGCATTCTAATAGTGTGCGCTATCGATTTCTGAAATAAAAAAATGTTGGTCATAAATGGGTTTTTGACCCCCTTTTGGGGGTCATGGACCACTCCAAAGTGTACCAATAGCATTCTAATAGTGTCCGCTATCGATTTCTGAAATAAAAAATGTTGGGTCATAAATGGGTTTTTGACCCCCTTTTGGGGGTCATGGACCACTCCAAAGTGTACCAATAGCATTCTAATAGTGTCCGCTATCGATTTCTGAAATAAAAAATTTTTGGTCATAAATGGGTTTTTGACCCCCTTTCCCTTGATGTCTGCTACCGATTTCTGCAATAAAATTTTTTTCGGTCTTTTTATCACTTTCCACCCACTTTTGCCCACACACCCACTTTTGTCCACCTACATTTTTCCAACCACTTCCGACCAACTCCCACATCAAGCAAACGAACGGACAGACAAATTAACAAGCGATCAAATGAACAATCGTCAATCGAACAAACGAACGACCGAACGAGCTACTCGAAGCTTGAACAACGATCGAGCTACTCGAACAACGAACGAGCAATCGAGCTACTCGAACAAACGAGCTACTCGAATATCTCGAACAAACTAACGAACAAATTACCCGGGTAGCTCGAACATTTAATACCCGGGTTTTTCGAGTATTTGAACAACCCGGGTATTACCCGGGTAGCTCGAAAAACCCGGGAAGCCCGGGTACCCGGGCACACGGGTAATCGAGAGCTCTGGTGTTAATTATAATAAAATGATATGAGATATTGAATTAAAAATAAGTAACAAAGGCATACTTATATATTGTACATGGCCAATAAGCAATAAATCTAAAATTTTAATGAAATAAAAACATCTGTTTTTGGTACATCAAACTGAAAACTACCATACTACACAAATATTAAATAAGTGTGTTCACGAAATGTGATACAATTCTACAATACTGCTATGGTACATCGACAATTGCTCCGTTTCGTGAATACCTTTAATGAAAATTGGGAATTGTAAATATTTGTAAATAAAACAAATATTTCTTGTTGACCGTATATTAACAAATATTTTGTTAATTTAGACCAGATTTTTGTTAATATCACCATAGGAATTTTTTGTGTGTAAAAAACTCTTTAGTTTATATTAAAATATGTGTATTTTTTTTTTTTGTTTAAGGTGCTCGATGCCACATTTAATATTTCAGGGGTTGAACAGCATATCGCAAATAATAATGCAGATCTAAACAATATTGATACCACTTTTAAACAAGGTGAAGACAATATTGGTGTTGAGATTTCAACACAAACAAAAATTAATAGAAATTTAGAACCATTAAAAATTTCAATTAACAATTCTACGTTCCAGTCTATTGGAACGGAAGAGGAAAGTTTTAAAATCGACAAGTACTTAACTCATCGTGACAAAACTGATACCAAAAAAGAATTGAATCGAGATGTTGTAATGGTAGAAAAAAATTCTAACAAAAACAATTGTTTTCTGTGCACAATATTTGATTGTAGTTTTGTCATAAAAAATTTAATAAAAATACTTAATGAAACTGATGAAAAATTCTCTCAAAAAAAGATTTTGGAGGATATTCTCAGACTTAAGTATGAAGCGTTTAATAACGCATGTGACTTAAATTTTAAGTCAACAAGAATTAATTTAAATACATTTGTTTCATATGCATACTGCAATGATAATGCTTGCACTACCTTTGCATTCAGAGGAACATTGTCTGGAAATATTAAAGTCTACAGACGTGATAAAATCATTTCGCATACAATTGCAAATGATGACAATTTTCAACTCCGAGGTGTGCAAAGGTATGTTGAAAAAGCAAAAATAGCAAATGAGTCTGCACTTATTTATCGAAAGAAAAAGATAAATCAGGCTTCAAAATTATTAAGAAAAGTTGGCAAAAAACAAAATATAAGATCACTATCCACGTGCCGAACACTAAGATCAGAAGCACTTGGAGAATTTGATTATGATGACAATCCTTTTATTGACGCATATCTTATGAGCATAGGTCCTTACAAAGACTACATCCAATGTTTATCGACTAATTTAAGTGTATATTTATATAGTTTTAAGCAGATTAATACTCTGCAAAAAAATAATTCTTTTATTTTAAAACAATGTAATTATACATTGCAAATAGATGCAACGGGGAGTATAGTTAACAAGTTACCTGGTGTTGAAAAGCGAATTTTACTATATTCAATAGTAGCGCACATGCCAGAAGAAAAAATTACATATCCCGTTGCTGATGCTATTTTGTCCAATCATACAATGTATGACATTGGATATTTTTTGCATAATATAAAAGATTTCTGTGATAAGCATAAATTAAAATGGCCCATATGCAAACGTTTCATAACAGATGTGAGCTTTGCATTAATTGGTGCAATTATTAAAGAATGCAATAACATGAATTCAATTTTAGAATATTTAAATGCATCTGCACAATATTTACAAAATCCAACCAAAAATGTTAAATTTGTGGTAGTACAATTTTGTACAAGCCATTATTGCAAAATTATGGTTAAGGACATGGATAATTATGTGCCCGAAGCAAATATAAATCTAAAAACTTTTATGTGAGAAGCTTTAGGAGCTGCATTTAATTTCAACACTATTGCTCAATTAGAAGAATGGTTTAAATGCATTGCATACATTCTACTAAATAGAGAAAAATGCGACGACGTATATAATAACACAATTTTGCTTTTAAAACTCATTCAATCAGATGAGGAATATCAGTTGTGTGTAGGAGAAGATTTTAGTGCGTACACATCTTCTCCGGTAGATAAAAATATTGAAACGATTGCAAAAGGAAGTCCATTCCGCAAAAAATTCAATAAGATCTACGTTTCTGTTCTACAAAAAGTTTCCACATCAGGAAAACTTAATGCAGAATTAAATACATACTACTGTCCCGCATTTTTAAAAGTAATATTGGAAAAATATATAGCATTTTTGCCAATGTGGACTCAAATTATTAGCTTTTCAATAACTAATAATTTAAAGCGACCAAGTAATGGCGCAATAGAGTCTCACTTCATAAATATAAAGTTGTATGTGTTGAAAATGAGCTCAGTCAAATTAGGACGATACATTCGCGCCAATGATAAGTATGTCAGATCAAAACTTTCTGAAATAGATATTTTTATTGATAGTAAAAATCAAATAACTCCCGGTACTGTTATAAAGGCAGCAGTTAAACCGGCGTCAAACAAAATAATTATTGATCAAATAAACACTAAAACTATTAATATTATTAAGAAAAATAATAATAAAATTATTGGATCTAATTATTTTGGAGACGATTCTAAGAAAGATATGAGTAAACTGACAGAGTCTTGGAAAAGAAAGAGTAAAGTCGACAAAATAAGACATGGTTTTTTTCCAACAGAATTATTGAGTATTCAAAAAGCTCAAAAAAGAGTAAATACTGAGATAGATAGCGTTGTTGAAAATATAAGAACTGATCATTCTTATAATTCTGACAAACGTCAGAAGAAAACATATTGTTATTTTAATATACCGAAAACAGTCCTAGATAAATTAACCAATGAGTGTTATTTGTATAAATTCAATTCATTATACATACACTTTTATGGTAAAAAATTTCACTTAAATAGCTATTTAAATGAGACTGATATTAAAAGTATATATCCAGGTGAATATCTCACTAATTTTGTTGTTGATGTGGCCATGCATTTGTTGGTTAAAAAAACAATGGCTACAATTAAATGGCTTCCAGTACAAGTTGATCATTTTTGCTTTGCTAATGACAAGCTATTAGAAGACGCTTTTAAATCTAGACCTGAGAAATTAGTAATACCACAATTATATGGCCAGCACTTTTATGTTGTTATACTCAATTTTATTGAAAAGCAAATATCTTGCTTAGATCCACTAAAAGGTGCTTTTTTTATTGATAAATTTGTCTTACATTACAAAAATGTGTTACAAAAATGCATTAAAGAAGAATGGACAGAAATAAAATTTGAACACGATTCACAAAAAGATGGATTTAATTGTGGTATTTTTATTATTCAATATATTGAAAACTATATTAAAAATCAGTCTTTGAAAAACTTAAGCGATCCGAACGATTACAGAGAAATCGTAAAATCTGAAATTGTAAAGAACTCTGATACTATGCAAAACATTTGTTTGCACTGTGCATCGTTGCTTGCATCTATTAGTCCTATGTGTGATATTTGCAAAATATCCCAATTTGGGTGTTAATTTTATTTTTAACACATTGCTTGGCGCTGTGTCATCTAATTTTGATCCCAAGAACACCCCAAACAAGCCCCAAAACCCCAAAATCTCATTTTCCCCAAACTAAATAATACGAAAAAAAAAAAACACCCTGTGTGCCAATTCCAACCATTTCCGTTGCTGAGAGTCGTTGCTAACTGGACGCACGTCAAAAAGTGGCAACACTGACACAACTTCTTTACAAAGAGAACGAAGTGACAATCAGATCGGCCTACTTATGGTGGCAGATGTTGATTCCACCCGTTCCTGTTGTCGAAACAGTGTTGTTAACTTCACGCATATGTGTACGGGTACTTAGCTCTGAATATTTCGTATTGAAAAAATAAAAACGTACTGAAAATAGTACGAAAGTACGAACTTATTCTACTCAGACTCAGACGGACTTTAGAATAACTAGAACGGACATTTAACCACAACAAAAAAAAAACTACCTAAACAAAATGACATTTACAAACACATTGGGACAGATGAAATTCCCGGTAAACTAAACCCCCCTCCGTGGTCAATGCGTCTCAAAAAAAAAATCAAATGTTTAAAAATTGCAACAACCCCTAACATAGAACCAAAAACAAAAAAAATGTGATGGCTGCCGCCACTATTATTGTTTCGGTGCCACTCGTCGGGCAGATTAATTAAATCGCGTAATAAATCGCAAAATAAAAGTTACCGCGAGTGAGTGCCAGCCCCCATGAGGATTCCAGGGATATCAGCACAACCAGGTAATTGTGCAAACACAACAAAAAAAATCAGTTCAAATCAAAAACACTATGCAACGCAAAAAAAATATGCATGTAAAAAAAATTATTTTAAATGGTGATAAAAAAAATATATGAATATAAAGAATTAAAGTGCACAAAAAAAAAATGAAATTTAAACAAATACAACGAATACCTAAGAAAATTGGATTTAAAAAATGACAAAATACGTAAAATAAAAAAAAAAACTAAACTAAAATTGCATAAATGTTACAAAAAAAATTAGGGAATTGCAAAAAATCAAAAAAAGCATCAAATAATCAAACAAAAAAAAAGTAATTATAAACAAAGTGATATGAACCTAATAAAATTAATATAAACAAAAATGGAGAAAGAAAAAATATATCGCAAGTAAAGGTTAATAATTATAAATAAGGCAAACAAAAATAAAATTAAAGTGTAAAACAAAATAATTTACTGTGACCAAAAAAAAAAATTATCTACCGAGTAGTAACAAAAAAAAAACATATAAGACAATATAACTATAAGTAAACAAAAAAAAATAATGAACAGAATACCAAAATAACTGAGAGAAATAATGTGGTGAATCCAAGAAAAAATATTGACCAAAAAAAAAAAACTAAAATTTAATTTAATTTGTGCCAGACACAAAAAAAACATGAATTAAAGTGAGAGTGAACTAATATTAACAAAGTTAAATAAATAAAATAGTGAATTAAAATCTAATGAAAAAAATAAATTTTTAAATATAAAAAAAACCAAGTGTAAATGATATTAAATAAAACACAAAAAAAACTGATCTTAACTGATCTTAAATAAATAAAACATATATAATTTAATTAAAGCGTAACAAATTTTATTTCGGGTGTAATGGCGAATTTTCCAATTTGCTGGACACCGTGAAAACTAAATTAATACAAAAATATCTAAAACCATATAATAATATTTGTGATTGTTTTAAACCAATATAATCAAATATTTTTCTTATTTTCCTTGTTTTTTTGTAACGACATAACAAAAAACAAGGAAGAGTATGGACTTCAGCAAATGTGCCGGGTAAAGGAAGGTAAGTTTCAGATCTAAACTATTCTCAAATTATTATGTTTTTTTTTTTTTTTTATTTTTCAATTACTATATAATTACCCTTTTGTTTCACAAAAATGTCCTGCCTCAATAGAGCTCTGTTGGGGGGGATCTATTTGGAAACATTGTCCAATCTTAGCAGCCTATGTAGCGCTACCATTTTCTGGAATATTTCACACTCGGATCTAGGTAAGTATGCACTTGCTTATTTTGTAGGGCACGGATTTTAAATGAATTTGAAATAAGATGAGCAAATTGGCTCGCAGCCGGTTTGACTGACGTTATTTTTTTTCAAATTTTGCACTTAGCTGCATTATTGGTCGATGATATGCGGGGCTTTCCTGACCGATTAGCGCCTTTATCTTCCCGTCCTTCGGCTGCGAGCTTTTTTTTTTTTTCACAAACAACAAAAATTTGTAAGAATTTCCGGCCAAAATTTTTTTTTTTATTAAATTTAAATTCATCGCAATTTTATGTCCCTTGGCGCACTTAATTTTTCTCGTGTATTACCCTCGGCGACGATATTACTACAGTAATTCGTTTTGCTGCAGAGATGCTGCTAGCGGACCCACAATCGCACCGAGGTGAATTTGCGAATAACACAATTATTCCGTTTTGCATCTCCCTTTAACCACTGTATTTTTCAACTATTCTCTTTTCTCATATTCCTGTGTGCCTGCAACTGGTTCTATATGTTCCAGAACTGACTATCGTTTATATGTGAGCGCACTCGGGATAGCGGGATGTTCCACAGACAGTGTTGCAGTGTCACTATGGGTATTCGGTTTTTTTTTCTTTGCATGATTACATTTAACACATATTACTCCACCAATTACACTATAATTTTAATTACTATTATTATCTTGTATTTATTATTATTTATTATTATAATTATTTATTATTACTATTTGTTATTTATTATTATTATAAATTATCCTATTATTATTTATAATTATACATTATTAGCTATTATTCTTTAATTTTAATTTAATTTTATTCTTTTATTTTCAATTTTTACTAATATTTTTTTTTTTTTTTTTCTTTACAGGACCCCGGAATACGATGACGTCGTTGGAAAAGTGTAAGTATAATCTATATATATATTTTTATTATTTGAAATTTAGCTAATATTTTCTTTTATTTTTCATGTAATGGCGGATAAACGGAGTCATAGGAACGACCGCAACATTGTGCAATTTATCTGTTTGTGTTTTGCAGTCTTGGATTTTATTCTTCGCCCTGCTTCACAAAATGTGTTGACTTTTGTTTTTATGTTTCAAACATTCAGGCTATAACGGAAGAAAATCGGTACGGGCGTGACGGACTATTAACGGAATGAAAACGGTGTAGTCCGTCTCCAACGGCACGAAAAAGGCACTATCGAAACGGAGTTCAAACGTATTGTTTTCGAAATACGGAAAATGCCGGCATACAAATGGAGTCGTTCCATTTGACGGTACGTTTTCGAGCCTTTTTAGTATCTGCTTCGACGGATACGTTCCGTTTACGTACCGGTAACGACGGAATTGTGATTCCGTTTGAATCGGAGCTCCGTATAAATATTTCTTGGGTACATACAACTCTTCAAATGATTGAAAAAAAATTTTCCAATAAAAATTTCATTTTTGTTTATAAATTATTTGTGTTCAAATGTCATCGATAACAAAGGCAGCACAAATGTGGCGTAAAAATTTCATGCTGGGAAAAAATGGCGATCGCTCACAAAACATGTTGAGGGTATCATAACATTCAAGCGAAAATTACTCAACAGTTCCACAACTGCTGAGTTTGCTGAAGGCAGCCAATAGAGCCGATATATCCCAACCCAATAAGCAATGAGTTTAAGGGCCCTATTATGATTAGCGAAGCGAATGGTTTTGGCGAAGCGAACATCCAAAAAGCTACCACGGCTTACATTCGCCAGACTTGATTCGCCAAAAAACGGGTAAAATGAAGCGAACGTAAAAAATGGTGCAACACTCAACTAAATTTCATTCGCTTCAAGTGGCAAAATCAAGCGAATCAACAGTTCATGTGAAGAAACGGCGAACGTAGCCTAATCTATCATTTTTAAGGTGTTTCTTTTTATTTTTTTGCTTATGCGTTTTTGTTTATTGGGATTCTCTTGATTTTTAATTTTTTTTTATCCTTAAGTTTTTATATCCTTTTATCTCAAATTTCATCTTTTGAGTTTGTATTTTATTGCTTCTGTCGTTTTATCTATTAGGATTCACCTGACTTATCATTTTTCTTATCCTTTATTTTGTTCTATCCTTTTGTCTAAAATATCGTTGTTTTTGTACTCCAACTGATAAATGATTTAAACGAATATCATTTTTTTTTTAAACAAATTTATTTTTAAACACTTTCACTATTAAACGTATCGCAATATAGAGTATCGGGCAGCTTTGAGGTCGAATCGCTGATATCATTCATGTCAGCACCAAGATGTCATAGGAGTTAAGAGCGCGACGTGACGATTTCCTTTTTATACACGGATCCGAGGATTCGGCGCTGGAGTTGAAATGATTCCAATAAACAATGAAATATCTAAAATAATCAATATAAAACTTAAGAAATTTATAATTATTTAATTTTTACTTACAATGTTGAGACAATTTGCTAAATTTCATATTATTACAAGAAACATCATGTGTAAACAAATGTTTGGACATTTTAGGGTTTCTTTAAGCCTAAATAAAAAAAGTATTGCTACAAATAAAAAAAAACTACTTTTTTTAAAAAAGTATTTAATTGTAATTAAAAATAGTACCAATATTAACATTTAAAAATATATTTAACTATACATTTTAAATAATGTGTATTGTTCCGAAGTTTATTTTTATAATTTTATAGTTTTATATTGAATTGAATTAAAGTGTAATTTGAAGATCGACCCACATTTTATTTATAGCTTACAATAAAGTTAAACCTCGAATGTATATTGAATGTCGGAATTCAAGTTTAGGTAAAGGCTAGATTCAATTGGATAAAAAGTTACCAGTTTTGCTGGAGAACGCTATGGATTTCAAGCTTACAATTACAAAGAGTTGAATGCTTTTCTCCAGTGAAAGCTTCGATATCCATGTTCAATATACATTCGATAATTACTTAATATCCAGGTTTTTGGTATATTGGGAAGTAGCACAATCAACTAAGGAAGTTAGCATTATATGGCATAAAACTTTATGAACGTCGTGTAACTACTGTAAGTATAGGTCTTTATAATGAATGTTGCAATTTAATAATTAATTCACCAATACATACACAGGGAAAACTGAACAACGGATATTGCAATTATAATCGTTATAAGTTTATACAATGTACATTATTCAAAATATTAATGATAATCATTACAAAATTAATGATGAACATGGTAAACTCTATAATGTGTCATTAACATTTATTAATGACAAAATAAAAAAATGAAGAAAACAACAATAAATCACATCTCCTAAAAATTGATTTATATCAGTTAAAATTATATAATTGGTTTAATTACAGATTTTAAATTTTAATGATTTCCCCTTTTTTACCAGAATTTTTGCGCGGGAATTAGCAGCCTATGTAGCGCTACCATTTTCTGGAATATTTCACACTCGGATCTAGGTAAGTATGCACTTGCTTATTTTGTAGGACACGGATTTTAAATGAATTTGAAATAAGATGAGCAAATTGGCTCGCAGCCGGTTTGACTGACGTTATTTTTTTTCAAATTTTGCACTTAGCTGCATTATTGGTCGATGATATGCGGGGCTTTCCTGACCGATTAGCGCCTTTATCTTCCCGTCCTTCGGCTGCGAGCTTTTTTTTTTTTTTTCACAAATAACAAAAATTTGTAAGAATTTCCGGCCAAAATTTTTTTTTTTATTAAATTTAAATTCATCGCAATTTTATGTCCCTTGGCGCACTTAATTTTTCTCGTGTATTACCCTCGGCGACGATATTACTACAGTAATTCGTTTTGCTGCAGAGATGCTGCTAGCGGACCCACAATCGCACCGAGGTGAATTTGCGAATAACACAATTATTCCGTTTTGCATCTCCCTTTAACCACTGTATTTTTCAACTATTCTCTTTTCTCATATTCCTGTGTGCCTGCAACTGGTTCTATATGTTCCAGAACTGACTATCGTTTATATGTGAGCGCACTCGGGATAGCGGGATGTTCCACAGACAGTGTTGCAGTGTCACTATGGGTATTCGGTTTTTTTTCTTTGCATGATTACATTTAACACATATTACTCCACCAATTACACTATAATTTTAATTACTATTATTATCTTGTATTTATTATTATTTATTATTATAATTATTTATTATTACTATTTGTTATTTATTATTATTATAAATTATCCTATTATTATTTATAATTATACATTATTAGCTATTATTCTTTAATTTTAATTTAATTTTATTCTTTTATTTTCAATTTTTACTAATATTTTATTTTTTTTTTTCTTTACAGGACCCCGGAATACGATGACGTCGTTGGAAAAGTGTAAGTATAATCTATATATATATTTTTATTATTTGAAATTTAGCTAATATTTTCTTTTATTTTTCATGTAATGGCGGATAAACGGAGTCATAGGAACGACCGCAACATTGTGCAATTTATCTGTTTGTGTTTTGCAGTCTTGGATTTTATTCTTCGCCCTGCTTCACAAAATGTGTTGACTTTTGTTTTTATGTTTCAAACATTCAGGCTATAACGGAAGAAAATCGGTACGGGCGTGACGGACTATTAACGGAATGAAAACGGTGTAGTCCGTCTCCAACGGCACGAAAAAGGCACTATCGAAACGGAGTTCAAACGTATTGTTTTCGAAATACGGAAAATGCCGGCATACAAATGGAGTCGTTCCATTTGACGGTACGTTTTCGAGCCTTTTTAGTATCTGCTTCGACGGATACGTTCCGTTTACGTACCGGTAACGACGGAATTGTGATTCCGTTTGAATCGGAGCTCCGTATAAATATTTCTTGGGTACATACAACTCTTCAAATGATTGAAAAAAAATTTTCCAATAAAAATTTCATTTTTGTTTATAAATTATTTGTGTTCAAATGTCATCGATAACAAAGGCAGCACAAATGTGGCGTAAAAATTTCATGCTGGGAAAAAATGGCGATCGCTCACAAAACATGTTGAGGGTATCATAACATTCAAGCGAAAATTACTCAACAGTTCCACAACTGCTGAGTTTGCTGAATGCAGCCAATAGAGCCGACATATCCCAACCCAATAAGCAATGAGTTTAAGGGCCCTATTATGATTAGCGAAGCGAATGGTTTTGGCGAAGCGAACATCCAAAAAGCTACCACGGCTTACATTCGCCAGACTTGATTCGCCAAAAAACGGGTAAAATGAAGCGAACGTAAAAAATGGTGCAACACTCAACTAAATTTCATTCGCTTCAAGTGGCAAAATCAAGCGAATCAACAGTTCATGTGAAGAAACGGCGAACGTAGCCTAATCTATCATTTTTAAGGTGTTTCTTTTTATTTTTTTGCTTATGCGTTTTTGTTTATTGGGATTCTCTTGATTTTTAATTTTTTTTTATCCTTAAGTTTTTATATCCTTTTATCTCAAATTTCATCTTTTGAGTTTGTATTTTATTGCTTCTGTCGTTTTATCTATTAGGATTCACCTGACTTATCATTTTTCTTATCCTTTATTTTGTTCTATCCTTTTGTCTAAAATATCGTTGTTTTTGTACTCCAACTGATAAATGATTTAAACGAATATCATTTTTTTTTTAAACAAATTTATTTTTAAACACTTTCACTATTAAACGTATCGCAATATAGAGTATCGAGCAGCTTTGAGGTCGAATCGCTGATATCATTCATGTCAGCACCAAGATGTCATAGGAGTTAAGAGCGCGACGTGACGATTTCCTTTTTATACACGGATCCGAGGATTCGGCGCTGGAGTTGAAATGATTCCAATAAACAATGAAATATCTAAAATAATCAATATAAAACTTAAGAAATTTATAATTATTTAATTTTTACTTACAATGTTGAGACAATTTGCTAAATTTCATATTATTACAAGAAACATCATGTGTAAACAAATGTTTGGACATTTTAGGGTTTCTTTAAGCCTAAATAAAAAAAGTATTGCTACAAATAAAAAAAAACTACTTTTTTAAAAATAGTATTTAATTGTAATTAAAAATAGTACCAATATTAACATTTAAAAATATATTTAACTATACATTTTAAATAATGTGTATTGTTCCGAAGTTTATTTTTATAATTTTATAGTTTTATATTGAATTGAATTAAAGTGTAATTTGAAGATCGACCCACATTTTATTTATAGCTTACAATAAAGTTAAACCTCGAATGTATATTGAATGTCGGAATTCAAGTTTAGGTAAAGGCTAGATTCAATTGGATAAAAAGTTACCAGTTTTGCTGGAGAACGCTATGGATTTCAAGCTTACAATTACAAAGAGTTGAATGCTTTTCTCCAGTGAAAGCTTCGATATCCATGTTCAATATACATTCAATAATTACTTAATATCCAGGTTTTTGGTATATTGGGAAGTAGCACAATCAACTAAGGAAGTTAGCATTATATGGCATAAAACTTTATGAACGTCGTGTAACTACTGTAAGTATAGGTCTTTATAATGAATGTTGCAATTTAATAATTAATTCACCAATACATACACAGGGAAAACTGAACAACGAATATTGCAATTATAATCGTTATAAGTTTATACAATGTACATTATTCAAAATATTAATGATAATCATTACAAAATTAATGATGAACATGCTAAACTCTATAATGTGTCATTAACATTTATTAATGACAAAATAAAAAAATGAAGAAAACAACAATAAATCACATCTCCTAAAAATTGATTTATATCAGTTAAAATTATATAATTGGTTTAATTACAGATTGCAACAATAGCTGTGCATCCGCTCCATCCACTAAAACGACGGATCATGGACATTCGCAGACGGGTATGTTATCAGTATTTAATGTATTAATGTTTTATAATATGTTTATAGATATGTTTATAGATGCAGTTTACGGACCATCAAAACTTGCGACCATGCCTTTGGAACGCCATCGGCAGAAATGTAATAGAACTTTGACTATCCCCAACATTTTGTCGTTGGCATACGATGAAGACAAATTTCATCAATATAAAATCTTCCCCAAAAGCTTGCTTGTGCTCAACAGCAATTTGATCAGCGAGTTTTCATCAACCAAATTAATTAAAATGGCAATTGCACATTTATAAATAAAAAAATATTTTTGTTATTAAAATTATAACATAAATAAAATGATGTACATAATTAATATTTTGTTTTTGTATAATTGTCAATTTCAATTACGTACGTAATTTTTGCTATGCACATTATTGATTTTTCAAAACACATTATTAAATATTTTTATTTCGTATGTAATTAATAACACAACAAACAACTTTGGCTCCAAACATGATTGATTTAATCATGTATGTCATTGATATTTTTCTCTTTGTACGTTGTATTACTATACATCAAAATGAATTGCACATAGTGTACTGATTTTGCAATCCGAAGGAAGGGAGTTCAAATCACCATGGAACATAGTGTAAAGATAATGTTTTTTCAATTAATAAAATAATTTAATTAAAATAATACAATTTAATTATCAGAGCAAAAAACGGAATAAAAATTAATTCTATTATTCAAGAACATATATATATATATATATATATATATATATATATATATATATATATATATATATATATATATATATATTTATTTATTTATTGTATTAACATTATATAACTGTACTCTAAAAATGTTTACACAGTTATTTTAAATAGTACGAATACAACCTTTGTATATACCCAATAAACCAAAAACCTGGATATTTAGTGATTATAGAATATATATTGAACATGGATATCGAAACTTTCACTTGAGAAAACTTTTTGTAATTGTAAGCTTAAACCATAGCGTTCTCCAGCTAAACTGGTAGCTTTTATCCAATTGAATCTAGCTTTTTTTGCTTATGCGTTTTTGTTTATTGGGATTCTCTTGATTTTTAATTTTTTTTTATCCTTAAGTTTTTATATCCTTTTATCTCAAATTTCATCTTTTGAGTTTGTATTTTATTGCTTCTGTCGTTTTATCTATTAGGATTCACCTGACTTATCATTTTTCTTATCCTTAACCCTACACCACCGCGATGGGTCAACATAAAGATATAACTACTCCAGGTGGTACCCAGAAAAGTGGCAATCCACCCGCTTCGGCGGCTGAGGCAATGATTCTGGAGGCCTCAATCCACGCAACCAAACCCTGGTACGATGAACCTTTCTGCTCCTGTAGCAGGGTGTTCATCGTGCCCCTCCATCTCCCAAATTTATGAGACAGCTAGGAATCTAGAGGAGGATAACGACAACGCAGTGGTTCCCATACCAGTAGAGGAAAGTGTCGGTTCGGCTATGCCTACGACTAATCCTCCACTGTATGGTTGCTCGACAGTGTTGTTTCCTCTCAGGGTTCCTTTCTGTCACGTATTTGGAAACATGGGTCGATCGAAGGAAAGTGGTGTTTTACCAGCATCTAATCCTAGAGAGACCGACGCCCAACTGGAAGCTAAAATTCCATTGGAGACCGGACCCTGATCTCTGAATACAGAGATCGGGTTGTCCGATGCCCAGGTGAGTAAGAGAAGGAAGAATAAAGCGAAAGATCGCAAAGAGGATGAAAAGTCTAAAGGCGACGCTGGAGTTTTCTCTTCCCCAGCTACCACAGCAAAACGCGATAGATCGGTTGAGGTAACTCCGACTGAAGCCGGACCATCCGCTGCTGCAGTGGTGGCTGCCAATGCACCTAAGAAGCGCAATGGCAAGAAGTTTAAAACCTTCACTGCTACTGCGAAACCCCGTAACTCCCTGAACTCGACAGTTTCCAGTGATATTGCTTTCACAAGCAAGAGCACTGGCGCTTCATGTGCCGGATCGGCTACGGATGAAATGCCTTCAACATCCACTGGCAGAGGTAGGCAAGCAGTATCATATCGTGAAGCTGCTCGCAAAGCTCTTCCGGTTGCGATTATTGGCAAATTGGGGAAGGAGCAAAAGATGAATGATGCAGAAGTAAAACACTGCAACGATCATCTTTGGCGGCTAGTCAGCACCGGCGGTGTCAGTGCAAACGCAAAAGGCTATGAGACGAGTGATGGCATCATGAAGGTGCTATGCTCGTCTCAAGCCAATTTCGATTCGATTGCCACAGCCGTTGCTCAAAACCCCCCCTTGGGCAAATCGCGCTTCGCTGTTTTCAGCGGAGACGAACCCAAACGCAGGCGAGCAATATGCTGGATACCTGGTCCTATCAGGAAAACAGCGGAAGTGTTTGCCTGGCTACGTGCTCAGAACCAGGGTATCGAAACGAACGGATGGAAAATCTATAGCCATAAACCAGAGCGAGGTCCGGAGGACAAGGAGGGCTCAACCCTGGTTGTTTGCTTAGACCAGAAGGCGTTAGATGTCATGCTATCTAAGTACGACAGCCATCTCAATTCCAAATGAATAGGCACATGATGAGAAACGAGTTAATTATCCTGTCATGATATTTACTCAGATCAATCTACGACATTCTAAAGCTGCTACCGCTTTACTAGGTAAGCGTATCTCCACATCCTCTCCTCCTCTCCTCACATCACAGCTATTCAAGAACCATGGGTGGATAACAAACGCATCTGTGGTCTTAGTGAACTACGTGGTGAAACCATACTATACGATGAGAAAGCCGCAAGGCCAAGAAGCTGTCTTTTAGTATCGAAACACTTTGCTGTCACCAAGTTAACCCAATTCTGTGGGCAAGACCTGGTGGCAACCAAAGTGAGCTATTGTTGAGTTCATAGAGTACTGTGATCTTAAGGAGCCCGGCCTTATTCTTTGCTGTGACGCTAATGCTCAACACAGCAGTAAATGCAACGCACGAGGTACCAGACTCCTTGACTTCATCATGACCTCCAATCTGAACATTCACAACACTGGTAATAAACCCACGTTTGTGACTGCTAGAAGACAGGAAGTGATTGACCTTATTTTGTCTAACTGTAGACTGAGGAGTCAATCTTTAACTGAAAGGTTCTTAAAGAAGATTCTTTATCGGACCACAGGTATATCGAGTTTAATACTGACCGAGAGGTACTGCCCTCTATGACGGTAAGAAACCCCAGAAAAACAAACTTGGCACGCTTCACACATGAACATGAGAATTCCCTCAATATTCCTGTCAGAATTCGTACCAAAGAAAGTATTGAGACGTCCGTTCAAGTTATGAACGATGTCATAAATTCTAGTTTTGTACGAACATGTCCGGTACGAAAAACGTTATCTAGAGCTCCCGTTCCTTGGTGGAACGCTTGTCTTGAAACCTTGCGCAAGGATTCCAGAAAGCTTCTAAATAGGGCCCTAAGGAACAACTTAGACTCTGACTGGTTTCTTTATCGAGCTAAGCAGAAAGAGTATAAAAAACTAATTCGTAAATCGAAAAGTGTTTCTTATAAAGACTTCTGCAGTAGCATCGAATCCTGAAGTGAGACTAGCCGATTAGTCAAGTTTCTTAAAAGAGACCGAACTGCTCGACTGGACTCACTGCGGAGACCTGATGGCTCGTATACTGAGTCTAAGACAGAGGCACTCAGTGTCCTAGTTGAGACTCACTTTCCGGGAAATCAAATCCATATAGGGCCACTTTGTAATCCCAGCACTGGGATTGCAATAACAACTCTAATGTGACAAAACATGACAGGCACGTTACCAGATTGGTTGTGTATGATGAAGCTATCCAATACGCAGTGGCCTCTTTTGATGACTTTAAGTCACCTGTACCGGATGGCATCTACCCAGTCATGCTAAATCATTCCAAGTCTTGTTCCCAAGCAACCACGGCTCGACAATTGCTGCAAACTAATGTTGCAACTAATAATAGTGTTGAAAACTAATAATATGTAGTCCTAAAGAGGTGACTAATAACATGTATGGAACATACGTAATAATATGTCGCAATGCTGTGATATATAATCACTCATTCATTCTGATAATGAAACATATACAATAAAGGGCGGAGTTTGTAGCACGGCGGAATTTGTAGAACAATAAAAGACGACTTAACTGCACAACGTTCGTTTAACAATGATGCTTTATTACGGCACACTAAGAAAACAAGATGTTTATGAAGGTCTTGCTGCAACCATATTTGTAGCAAATATTCAAACATCCCATAAGCTTCAATAAAGTTGCAGCAAAACTAATAATATTTATTAAATATGACATATATTCAGATAGTAACGGGTTGTTTGTCACTAAGCAGATATTTACAGTAGACTGATAGCCAACATCCTAAGTTCTTGGACATTTGCAGTAAAACTTTTCAGGTATAAAAAAAGAAAATGGCGTACTTTTTCCTTACGCTCGATTTATACACAACAATTAAGAAAATCAAATGGTGTAAAAAAGTGCCAACTCAAATATTACATTTTAATGGTAAAAGTGAAAATGAAATATCCTTTGATTTAAATTATTAAAACCTGATGGTAAATATTTCTTTTCAGAGTTTACTTTGATGACAGCATCGCCGATCGGACCTGATTCTTCTGCGAAGAAATCTGAAGTCGTTGTACAATTTTACCTTCGAAAGATTTATAAAGACGATGGCGATGTATCACCAGGATTCTGTTTTAATTCTAGAATAATTAAAAATACATGTGATTCATATTCTTTCAATATAATAAAAAAATACTCCGCGAATTCTAATGGAGTACCTTTTCCAAATATTCATCAACTATCTTCCTATTTGTAAGATGTTTAATTGATGGTTGCTATACATAATCGTAAATTTGAAAGATGGTTGCTAACAATATTTATCGTATTTGACGGATGTTTGAGAGATGGTTGTCTCAAATACGATCTAAATAATTTTTAAATAACTTGATATTTAGGGCTGTGATATTTCTGGTAATCATCTTCGTTTTCTTAGGGCAGTGCTTTTCATACAATCCCAAGATACATTTCCACGGAGCCTACGACACTCACGGAATCACAATACCGTCATTGACGGCATGTTTACGGAGTATTGAGAAAGTATCCGTCGTAGCATATACGATTACGTCGTAGTATATACGATTACGTTAGAATTCCGTTTTGTTCCGTATTTATAAATAACTCCGTATGATTGTCATTTTGATGTAGTCGTTTACGGTACCGTTAACACGGAGTACTCCCTAATGTTTCCGTAAAAACTCCGTTACAACGGTGTCGTTTTTCTTCCGTTAGTACTGGATTCATTAATTTGCAATTCATTTTAAAATAACATTGAATCAGAATGGATCTATTTACAAGCAATGTATCAGATGTGCATGGAATACAAAGAATGTAAGTGTAAGTAGAAATATTGAATTGATATTTCAGGTTACAAATTGCAACGCAAGACATTGTTGCCGAAAAAGCTTTGGACTGGCATTTGTATTTGTTTATTGCAGGAATTTGCAATGACCTGCAAAAATGGAACATGCTCAGCACCCGCACAATTGCAAGTGGCGCGAGAGGCAACGACGATATTAGCAAAGAGCTGTGCATCCAAACCGGCCTCTGAGTGAAGTCTTAAATCTTCTTGTATTATCTTGAACTTCCTCGAAATGTTGCGACGGTGGCTTGATGTTGCTAAAGCATGGAATTACTACACTAAGTTCACGCATTAGATTTCAAATTAATAACAACTTATGTAAGTAAAATTGACATTAATAATTATAGTTGCCAGTCTGTAGGACATTGCTATTTGTAGCATAGTTGCCAACTCATAAATTTCTCATTTATGGTATTTTTAATCGTTGCGGGAAAGGGGTAATTTTGTAATTCAAATTGCGTCATAAATTAATTCGTTTTACAATTATTTCCACACAATTGAAAAAAATGTCTTAGTCGTATTCAAGTTTTAAATATTTGTTTTTACTAAGTATTTTTATATTCTTAAGATTATTTTTGTTATAATTAATAATATATATTTTTTATTTACAGATTTTGATATCAAAAAATAGATAGATGTTAAAAACGATAATTCAACAAATACACTTTTAATTACAGTATATTAATGAATTCTAAAATATTGGAATATTTTAATGCTTAATTTTATCATTATTGTCTTAATTGATTTTGTAACTATTTTTAATTTGCTGTAAAATAATAATAATACGCAAAAGGTAATTTTGTATGTTATGAAAAGTTCTTTTTAATTTATTCATTTGGTTTTTCATACACATTTACGGTACGTTAACAGACCGTCGAAACGCAATCTCAACGGACTCACTCCGTATTTTGTTCAGAATGGCAATCCGTTAACGGACCAACGAAACGTAATATCAACGGATTCACTCCGTATTTCATCCAGTATAACGGTCCGTAAACGTACCGTCGAAACGTACTCTCAACGGACTCACTCCGTTTGTCATCCAGTATGACGGTCCGTTAACGTACCGTCGAAACGTATTCTCAACTGATTCGAAATCAGTTTCGATGTTCCTCTTTGTCCGTTCACTGGACCGTGTTCGTATCTAGAAAACGGAACGTTTACGGAATCGTATTCCGTATTGCTGTTCCGTATACGGCACCGTTAACGGTCCTTTTTGTTTCTTGGGATGTTACTTATATTACCTTACAGGGTTGCATTTTATACAATCATATATGCTACAGATCGGCCAATCTGACCTAAAGTGATCGTCCTCTATCATAAACTTACATATTTATGGATTTCTTATATACATATTAACAGATTATTAAGTTTTGATCCAACATACCTAAATAAAGTTATTAGATTAAGTGTCACCTTCATCTTTATTTTTCCACAATTTTATATTACAGGCTTAAATTACACTACTATATGAGATTTGGGTAATTTGGCAATTTTCGATATCTTTTATTATATAACGATCATTTTGTAGTTTTTTATGTACAACATAAGGTCCTTTATATTTTGGTATAAGTTTTTTATTTGTTCCGACCGTTATGTCAATGTTTTTTATAACTCCAAAGTCACCTTCATTAAATGAATTAACTTTTATGTTTTGTTTTTCATTTCGATCTAGTTATACTTTTGCAATAGTTCATTATTTTTTTCTGCCGTTTTCGTAAAATTCCGAGTTCCTCCCCGGTCCTGATTCTAGGTATTCTGTTAGTTTATCTACTATTATTCCTCTTTGGTTTACTCCAAATAAAGTTTGACTTGGTGTTATCCCCGTAGATCTATTGAATGTGTTATTAATTGCGAATTCAATTTTAATTAATTGTTTCACCCAGTCAGCATGTAAAATAGGTTCACTCATTTTCGCTAACATTCCTACAAGACCACGATTTACCCTCTCAACTTGTCCATTTGCTTGCGGTGAATGTACTGCTACCTTAATGTGTGTTACGTTTTTTTCGATCATAAACTCTCCAAAGTCCTTCGATGTAAAACAGCTACCCCTATCTGATATACATCTAACCGGCCTACTATAGTATTCAAAAGATTTATTCATAGCTGCTATTACTTCTTTTGTACTTGTCGTTAACACGGGGTATAACTTAACGTATTTCGTAAATGAGTCAATGATCACTGTAATGACGGCAATGGTCCTAAGTGGTCTATATGTATCGTATGTATGTATACCCCATGTTAACGACAAGTACAAAATAAGTAATAGCAGCTATGAATAAATCTTTTGAATACTATAGTATTATATTCCATGCAATCTTCAATTAAAGGAAGTGGGTAATTATCCTTCGCTATCATTTTATTCAAATTTCTATAGTCTATGCACATTCGAATTTCTATAGATTTCTTTTTTTTCAAAACAATTGGTGAAGCGTATGAAGAGTCGCTATGTCTAATTATATTGTTTTGCAATAGATCCTTAATAATACGACTAACCTCAGTTTTCTCAGCAAATGAAAGCCTCCTAGGTGCACAAAATGTGGGAGACTTGGAATTTAATACGATTCGGGCTTCAAAGTCTATTTGGGAAGAATCTCTTTTAATTCGATCCACATAGACGTTTTTATTAATTTTTTCAAACTTGTCAGGAATAATTTTTGAAAACTGTGGATTAATACCTATTTCATCTTCATTTTCGCCACATACATCAATATTACAAATTTCCTTAAAAATCTCTGTTACATTTTCATTTTCTTCCATATTAAATCATTTAATATTTCATTTTCCATTTTATTATTCAAATTAATTTCACCTTTGTTTCTTAAAAAAATACATTTTCATTTTGTTCATATTCATAGTTATTTAAAAATTGAAAGAATTTACATTTTTATCAGAACTTATATTTCTATATAAATTAATATCAAAAGTTTTTAAAAAATCATTACCTAATAGTAAATTATATGGAAAAACTTAATCAGGTAATATTACTGATTTTACAACATTTTGGTATTTCATAAAAGCATTGATTTTTCCATAACAATTTAAATAAGTGCCTCTAAATGGTGATTTATCAGGTTGATTATTGAGTAATGGAAAAGATGATTTTACTACCGATAACCTCACGAAACTACTTGGACTGCCGGTATCCAACATGCAAAAATAAAGTCTAAATTGTGGAATTTTTTCTATATTACTGAAGGTGACATATACCCATTCCCAGTTATTTACTGGTTCCAAATCATCATTTTGCACAGCTGCTACTGCTCTCATTGGACAATTTGCCAGCTGATGTCCAAGTTGTCGACACTTAAAACAGACACCCCTGGGACGTTTCTCCTTCTTGCAATCATATGCGAAGTGACCGAAGTCACTGCAATTGTAGCATCGTATCTGAGACATATGTGGAACTTCATATTTTTTTCGTATTTGGGAATGAGCGCCTTAAATTCGTCTATTGTTGTGACACTGTAGCACATCGCTGCATTTACTGATCTGTCGGCCAACCCTTTAACGATACACTCAACAAGCTCCGACTCTTTTATTGAAACACATCTTGCGATATCTTGCATCGATAAAACATAGTGACGCAGTGTTTCAGACTTTCGGTTCCATCGTGTACTTTCCAACTTCTTGTACACATCTTTGGTATTCACTTGAATGTTGAATTCCTTCAACAGCATTGCCTTTAATATTATCGAGGATTGAGCAGGAGCCATCCGCAAGAAAATCTGAGCGCTGCCGACCAGCATCCGACGCGCCAACAGCATTTTCATGTCATCGGAGCAACCATACGCGTTTGTAATTCCTCAAAATCAACTATCCACTGGTTGATGTCACTATTTTCCTCACCACTGAACTTTTGTAGTGCACCTTCAATATCGCTTAAATTTATAACGAATTGGCACGTTGATGATTGCAACTCCATTTCCTGGAGTTATTTTTTCATCCTAGCAATACGAAGGCGTTGTTGTAAATCCAATTCCAATTGTGCAGTTGCGTTAGCAACATTTCTGATAGTGAAATCAGCAGAATCAGCGTCGTTTGCGTTATTTAAACACACCGTCGCATTATCGGCAGTCATCGTGCACTCGGCTTCGTTTATGTTGTTGCTAACCAAATTTATAGGACCATTTTCCACCACTGACGCGCGACGCCATGTTAGTTTCGTCGATTGCACCTACAGCATTGTCGGGTACAGTTGCGTAGTTGCCGACTGAATTTACGCCGTCATTTTGGACATCGAAGCCTCCGTTGCAAGCAGTACCATTTTCGTCTGACGAAATCACAAAACCATTATCCGCGTTGCTTTTATGTTGCGGTGGTTCTGGAAATGCTCCAATAACATTTCTCAGCAAAACCAAAAGCTCCTCCAACGATGCTGTGCATCCGAATGGAACACCCGTCTTTTGCAGTGTAGCTGCAATTTCTTCGCGGACCACCATTTTGTTTTTGTTTTTATTGTTTTTCACTTTTATGTTCTTAGGTCAATTTGTTTAATTGTTTTCTTAAGTTTCACTCTTAGGTTTATTAAAGTTATTCTTAAGTTTAATTTTTAGCTCACCCCACATCTGATTTTGTAGAACAATAAAAGACGACTTAACTGCACAACGTTCGTTCAACAATGATGCTTTATTACGGCAGTGTTGCCATAGTGATTTTCAATTTAATAAATGGATATTATTATACACGACATATTTATAACATCCACTATATATGTTTATGGAAAGTTGTATTGGACAAATATACATCCGAAAAAGCATAATTTAAAACATAAAAAAATAACACAATTTTAATAAATTTTCACATATTGCATTTTTTTGGTTGCGCGTAAAAATTACGGGGGGTAGGCTATAAGGTTTAATCCGCAAACTTAAATCGTTTGTTAAATTCGAGTTGTAATTTTTACAAAACTCTGTTCGTAAAGACTTCTATTACTATGCCATGCATAATAATAGAATAAGTTGCCACAAAGTGGTTACTTGGGTTGCATGGCCTGTGGGGAGTAATCTTCATCTGACCACTCGCAACTACTTGATCGCTGAAGGGGGTTGCAAGGCGTCAGCACACAATTCATAACTCCACAATTATGGCATAGGCGTCCACACAACACTACTTTAAATACACCCACCCTTACTGGTTTACAATCATTCTTTTCGTGAAAGTTGAAAATGTTTCTTATTTTCTCAAAATTATGAAAAGAAATTTATATTATGTCAAACACATTGACATAATGTTTTTTGACGTTTTCGCATTGTAGCTCTATATTAGCATGTTAACAGGTCTATTCAAGCTTGTAATGAACTTTCCAGGGTATATTCAGCAGTGTCCAGGGTTCGTACAAAAAATTAAACTTTTTTTTGGCTTACTTTATTATTTTGTAAATTCAAATTATTTATTGATATTGTTTTTGGGAATAAGTATTCCTCTCAGCGTAGTCTTAGGAATCGTTGCTCCTCTCGGTGTACTTGGTTATTTCTTTCGGTGCTCTATGGGAATTGCTATTCGTATCAATGTGTTTATGGGAATTGTTATTCTTCTCAGCGTACTATGGAAATTGCATCTGAATCGTATGCAGCATCTATGTTGTTGCTGTGTCTCGTACACTTCGTGCGTGCTTCATGTTGCAACCAACATGCTGCTTTGCATGGTGCGCTGCATACTGTATGATGCAGTTGCGTTGTATCATGCAGTTGCTTTGTATAATGCAGTTGCGTTGTATGATGCAGTTGCGTTGTATGATGCAGCTGCATCGTATGGTGTGGTTTATTTAAATATTTTATTTAATTTGTTTTGCTTCTTTTTCATAGTAATCCAGTTTATTTTATTTAATTCATTTTGTCCCTATAAAAATAATTATCGAAAAGCATATATATAAAGGTATATAAATACATATGTTGTGTGCGTCAAATTTGTGCTCGAAAAATTTGTCTCGCTACACTTCCTTCCCTCTTACGGTATCCAAACTCGTACGGCCCCGCCGCGAGTAATTTTAATACGTGTAGTTTGATCATCACCGGTGATGGTGGAATTCCACCAGTGGCTCGGTGTCGGTGCCTGGCAATGGTATTATGAACATCATTTGGATGGCTGACGTCAGGATGATGTACTCAGGGCTATGGTCGAAATCATAGCTTACTTCGACGTTATGGTACCCGATCGGCCTCTCTTGTTCTTCATCGTCACTAATTATGATAACTGATGGCTGCGGTGAGGGTGGTGCGCTGGGTGGTGCGCTGTTATCGTCGTCGCTGTTGTGGCTGTTCTCGGAGTCACTGAGAAGTTCGATGACTTCAGGTTCTGCCTGCTCGCGGCTGATTTCCCCGATCCAATGAGAGTCACTGGACGCTGCTGCGACCTCATTGTAGCCACTCCAAGTGGTCCTTAAAACGGATGGCGCTATTTCTAAATTTGTTGTCCATCTTCGAGTTGTAATCAATCACTTTTAACTTTATTTTTAAAAGTGACTTGCCTTTTTGGCTCGTATTTAGTTTTGCTTGCTGAGAAACGGCAATTGGGCAAGGCCGTTGCATATGTGTCATTCCTCTCACTCAAATCTAGTGAGTGAAATACCTAATTTAGCACATGATTCTTAGTTTTTTTCCCTCTTTTTTTCGAATAAGGTTTGTTCGTCTTTTGAGTCAAATATTTGACTCGATCTTATGTATTCAATACTTGCGGTCCACAACTCCTCATTGCTCAATAAAAAGAGCTTTTCCTGCGAGTGAGAATGCATTGCTGTCTGTGGATTCTCTTACGTTCCACCATCTGACATTTTGTTTCATTTTGGATAAATTTCATGGAGGTAGATCGCTAGTGTCAATGCTGGATTTTCTATTTTATGGCGAGTGTTTCTTATGAGTAAATAATAAAATTAATAAATTATGTTTAATGTAATCACGCTTTCTATACACAGATCTATATTTGTCTGTCCAGATTTTCCGTAAAAACGTCTTTATTGCACATTTGACGTCAATATTTGCATTATTTTCAGCTGATGCCCAATTTATCGTGCGGTTTTGACCTATGTCCGCTGGTTGTGGTCAACGCCCGCCAATGTGGGTAATTGTGTGAGTCGTACCTCGGGGAATCGAAGAGGGTGTGCGCACGCGTGCGGATCTGTCTTCCTGCGATCGACCTGACGTGATGAGACGCAATCCAGTGAAATTTCAGCTAAAAAAAGTCATAAACTCTCATTGCATGCCTTCGTATTCTCATTATTATGAAAATAAAATTGTTGCTAAAAGTAGCATTAATTACAGCTTCGGATTACTGTAACCGAACGTTGGTTGGCTGATTGATGAGTGACTGCTGGAGCATATTTGGCCAATCAACAATTTTATTTTTTTTTTCCGTTTTGCCCACACTATAGCAAGGCATTCATACTCTGTGGGAGAATATTTTTTTCTGCGCTGTTTAAGTGACGACGGGCATACGCGATTATAATTTCCTGCATCGCGGGATTCTTAGGAACATATCTTTGTTTGATGGGTCTGTCATCTTTCATAATTATTTTATGTGTGGTTAAACCCGTGGTTCCATGTATGTGTGAATTTATCTAATTCGTGCTTTAAAAATAAATTAATTTCTTGTGTTTCTACTTATGCCTGGTTTTTTTTTGATGATATATGTAGCGCTTTGTTTCCTCTAATTTTGAGACTTGTGCAAGTGACTGGAGTCTGGTGATGTGGTTTATTAAGACCGATGAAAGTATTCCCTGCCTGTAGTAGGAAATCCATTCCGAGTAATACGTGATCGTTCACGTTGGGAAGGATAAGAAATGTAATACCACACGTAATATTTCCAAGCCCTAGAACAAGACCTGTTTCTCGAGGGTACCTTTTACTATTCGGTGACTTCCGTCAGCCATGCGTACAATGAATTCGCATGATTTTAATTCATCTGAGTTTCCTATGCGGTTTGCTTCTGCTTGGCAAATAAAGCATCTAGTTGCTCCTGTGTCGATAGTTGCTGTTACCATATTTTCGCCCAGGGCAACGTTGGCGAAGATTTGGCGTTCGTCGAACTGCAATTTGTTTAATTGTTCAGAGGGTTCTGTGCTGGAGCTGCCGCCTGTCCTCCATCTTTGCGGAGTCCCTTGAAGTTTCCCACTATACAGAATTCATTGGTGCGACGGCCCTTCTGTACACAGTCCCAACAGAACAGAATTTGAGGATTTCTGCACTCTCGTACTACATGACCATCTTGCCCACAATGATGGCATGCGGTTCTTGGAGTTATCCGGTTTCCTGCATTAGATGATAAAGTTTTGCGATGTTCCTCGCGACGCTGTTATGATATAAACCTGGGGTCATAATGCCTTTGTGTTTCTGATCGGCGTCGTTCGGATCGAATGTCTTCGAAAGCATTTGCTAAATCGATCAGATTCTCAAAAGAGTTAAAATCTCTTTTCTGTATATAGAGCTGATATTCACGTGCGGAATTTCTAAAAATGCGATCTAGCTTTTGTTCTTCGGAGTAATTGGTCAGACGCATTAATTTTCGTAGTGAAATGGCATAATCTTTAAATTCTTAATTGTTGCGTTGCTCTCGCTGATGGTTCTCATCGTACAGTCGCTCAAGGTATCTGTATGGTAGGAAAAAGTTTAGGAAATCGTTCCTAAAATTTGCCCATGAATGCCATCTTTGAGTACTGGTTTGATACCAAGTCGGTCTCGTAGCAGCTGTGGCATTGTGCGTGGCAAGTAGTTTACAGCGATACCATATGTGTAGGCCAACTCTTTGATTCGTTCTATGAAATCGAGTGGTTCCTTTCTGCCGTCAAATTTCACGTCCCATTTCCTGACTAGCTCGATGTCTTGCAGGTAGACATGGTCGTCTGACGTCTCGTTTTGATAGTCATCGAGGATTCCTGTGTTGGTGCTTAGCTCCGGTTCTCTAAGTACGTTGCTTGCTGTTGGATTGTTGGTGTTACCATTGACGTTCGGCGTATGTACGACTGTCGTGGTCGTAGTTAGAATTGCGGATACGTCCTGCGGCATTGTCGACACTGAAGGCCTCGTGGGGGTTGTAGTGTACTTAGTACTGGCGTCACAGTAAGCGATAATGTGCGTACGTTGCTGCTGATGTTGAAGGCACATCAAGCTGTAGATATGAGGAAGCTTTTTCGGAGGATGGACGTGTTAACTAGCGAGATTGGAGATCGGTTTCTCGAGTGACGTGCTTCTAATTCTTGTTCATTTCACAATTATAATTGTTAATTTTTTTGCTTTGATTTGAGTGATAATTGTAGCTTTTTCAAACTTAACAATAATTTTTTGGTGATTGTTAAATTTATTGTTGGATTGTTAAATTTAATTTATTTGTTAAATTCAACAATCCCATTTTTAAAAAATTGTTTGTTCGAATATAATTCAAATTTTTAAGTTCAAAATATTAATTTATTTTATATTTGATAAATTTTGAAAAACAAATTAAAATCGTGCGTTTTTATTTCAGAAGAAATTAATAGAGCTCGATGATACAACCATGCGGAACAGTAAGTACCGAGAAATATTTACATTGATTAACATATTTGAATGTTCATTAATTTGCCAAAAAATATTTAATGGGCGCGCTGGACAAAGAAGTCAATCTAATTAAGGATGACGTTGTCAATGCAGAATTTACACAACCACATAACTACTTGCCGCCACTTACGTGAGCAGTAGCAGGCAGCCGTGGGTCCAAGAAAGATGTTGTAGCTGCTACTGGGATTGCGATGGCAGTGCAAGGGTCTGCTGAATAGCTAGTCCAAGGTGAATATGTACAAAATATCTACTGGCATCGACGAATTGCACATCGAGACACTGACCGCACTGCTCAACGCGATGCTCATCGGACGAACGCTGGCAAATACCGCATGTTCCAGGATGACATGGAGCTGCTAGTCTATCTCAAGCTAGTTTCATCAAGACGTTGGCTGTCGAGGACAAACATTTCTACCACCCCACCTTGGAATTGTTCTAATTGTATATTTCATTGCCAAGTATGGAGATAATCTGTGTGATAAATCGATCGATTTTCCAGTCGGTCAGTTTGAAGCTGCGCAAAGACGATCCGCTATCATTTAAGCAGATGATGCTCAGTGATTTTTATCATGTTTAACAAGTTTATGAAATGTGTATGTAATTGTTAATTGTTCTGTTTTTATATGTTATACATTGTAATATGTTGAAATTTTATTAAAAATGTATATAAATATTAATTTATAAAAACACTGTATATAATTATTTTAATAAAAATGTATATAGTAGGCTAGGTTTAAAATTATGATATATTTAACAATGCGATTGTTAATTTAGTCTTCATTGCTATTTACTATTCAACAATTCAAAATAACAATTAATTGTTATTTCTGACGTTTTATTATTTTTTTATACGTAAAATTTGCTTCAAAAATCTATTTCGAAAAAATAACAATTGCGATTGTTGTTTCCAACAATAATTCTACAATTGCTGATTGTTGAACGTTTATTCACAAATATGATTGTTAATTTATTGTTAGATTCAACAATTATTTTCTGAGAGTGCATGAATTAATTTATTCACTCTTTTTTTTAATCTTCCTCGTTTCTGCTTTTGCTGAACCAGACAACTATGTGTTTATTGCAGATTGGACAATTCTGCGTTTATATAGAATAATCAGTGTAGTTACAATTAATTCACTTTCTTTGATCTTTTGTTGCAAATCTTGCAGATTATATGTTGAGGACTTCACCATTTTAATATGCAGTTTTTTCTTTTAATTATCTGCTTTGCGATGTCCCTGCTCGGGCGCCATTTGTAACGAACTTTCCAGGGTATATTCAGCAGTGTCCAGGGTTCGTACAAAAAATTAAACTTTTTTTTGGCTTACTTTATTATTTTTCAAATTCAAATTATTTATTGATATTGTTTTTGGGAATAGTTATTCCTCTGAGCATAGTCTTCGGAATCGCTGTTCCTCTCGGAGTACTTGGTTATTTCTTTCGGTGCTCTATGGGAATTGCTATTCGTCTCAATGTGTTTATGGGAATTGTTATTCTTCTCAGCATACTATGGAAATTGCTATTCCTCTTAGTGTACTAGGGGAAGTGGTATTCCTCTCGAGCCCGGCTTTTACTGTTGGGAATTGATCTTCCTCGGAGGTCTGGATTAGACTGGCTTCAGCTGCACCAAGGATCTCCTTTTATACATCCCATCCGGTGTATGCTGTACGATCCCAGTAATTCGTTGTTGTTGCCGCCAACATTAAAATTGCTTTCGCGTAATGTTGCCCGTTGCAGCATCTGAATCGTCTGCAGCATCTATGTTGTTGTTGTTGCAGCATATGCTATATGCTGTGTCTTATACACTTCGTGCGTGCTTCATGTTGCAACAAACATGCTGCTTTGCATGGTGCGCTGCATACTGTATGATGCAGTTGCGTATCATCTATATATATAAGCGCCATATATATATATATATATATATATATATATATATATATATATATATATATATATATATATATATATATATATATATATATATATATATATTTATATATATATGAGCATATATATTGAACAGCTAGCTGTACTAGCTGTTCAATATATGTAAATAAGCTTTATTATAGCAGGATACGGTATTTAAAATCTTTTTATATAGCTAGCTTTATAATAGTAGTAATTTTAACTAAAACTGCTATACTAGGGCTAGCTGCATCAAATGCCATTGTAAGAGTTTTATCGAGTCTTTTTATCCAGCTAATGGTTACTTCGGTATATATTAAGAGGAGTTAAAGTTTGTCCTAGATTAGATTCTTGCTTCTGTGAGATAACAGACAGCTGCAACAGCACATGCGCCGGTGGCAGTGTACAGGAACTTCTTGTAAAATCCACGACGTGCCACGAAGATCAAATCCAATTGCGCCACTGTGATGTATAACATTGCCAGATTCGCGCAAAATATCAATGGTGTCTGCGTATGAATGAAAATATATTAATATTTCATAAACGTGTTCTTGAACCTTGGCCACTTAGATTGATATCAGCTCATCGTGCATTTTCTGTGCAGTAGAATTCTCAGGAGGACTTTCGTGTTTGGACCTGCAGTTATATATTAATGATTTGTCTGTTTGCTTCTTCAAGCGAAAAACAATTATCTCACTGATTGTGCGAATGCAGTGACGCATATGTAGTGGCGCAGAAAAATGTTGACCTTTAATTTATCACATTACATCCTTACTGGTTGTAAAAGTAAATTCTCCAAATTTATCGAACCTTATACTCATTGCTTATTGGGTATTTCAGATTTATAATTGTACAAGTTGGAATAAATGCTGTATAGACTTACGCCCTTTGAACCATATAAAAGCCGAATAAGTACTTTAAGAGCTTTTACTGAATAAGAATGTCGTGAAAAGCTTTACACCACATTTATATAAGCATTTGTGCTACTTGGTATATTTTATGATTTTGGAGTTCCCCAATATGCCATTGCACTGAATATTCACTTGCGAATGCTTTTAAATCTATCATTACTTTCAAATCATAGAGTTGAAGTTAAAGGTCCATTCATATCAGACATCACGTTGCGTATCATGCACGTGGCGTATCATTCACGTTCATGCAAAGGCGTTCATATCAGCATCATGCAAAACAATTAGGGTTGTAAAATATAAACTGCTCTTATCGTAAACCGGCAACTCTCTCGTTTACTGTCAACTTCATTCAATGTAAATATTATTTCAATCAGCAAATTTCCATCAGTTTTCTAAAAGATTAAAGATGCCGAAATTCAAGAGGAATAAGACTTTAAAGCTTCGTAATCATGTTAGCCACGTTCACTGTCACGTTAGCAAGCATTCCGAAAGTCGCGGTAACGCCGGTGGTATACATCACCATCGTATCAACTTCGACAAGTACCACCCGGATAATTCGATAAGGTCGTCATAAGCACCTTCAGCATGACTTCTGTCCCACTATCAATTTGGACAAGTTGAGGTTTTTGGTCGGTTCCGACTTGTTCGCTGAACTCCAAAAGAAGAATAGCGCCAAGGCTCTCGTCGTAGATCTGTTGCAATTTGGTTTTTTTATGTTGCTGGGACGCGGATGCCTGCACACACAGCCCTTCATTGTCTAGGCAAAAACTTCTCTAAGAAGGCTAAGGACAAGATCAAGAGATCCACTACCCTGGTGCATCTTGCTGTTGGATACTACCTTCTCACACACTTTGTAACAAATCAGAAATGGAATGAGATGACATTCTGCGGGCGTCTACTGCGGTACAGTTCCAGATAAACACGAAGTACTTCGATGAATTTTTAAACAAATGTTGCGACCAGGAACAATCAGCCATCTTTCCGCGCAGCAATAACGTCTAAAGTTTTGGTCATCGCATTCACTGCCAACTACAAAAAGGCGGAGACCACAGCGTCGCCTCTGCTGGTGCCATTGGTTTTCAAGTTCGGGAATATTCGCCGGAAGGCAGTTGGGTGCCACAAACAGCTCTGGAAATGCGCTGTACAAGGTGATAAATCAGTGTACACATTTGAGCTAATTCATTCGATACACAACAAATCTAATTAGGAATTGGACATAAGAAACGTATATAATTGTTACTGTAAATAAATACCATTTTTTATTCAAAACTAATATTTATATATGAATTAGGAAAATGAATTGCCAATTTTACATACAATTTAAAATTACATATTTTTCTATTTGTTATAAAATAAAGATAGCACTATTTTAATATTCACTAGTACGAGGCATACAGTGCGACCAACTTGATAAAGTCCGAAAGCTACGTGTTCGTCTGCAACAATCTTCTTTATGCCCGCCAACTTTGCCTAGTGCACAGCCTTGTATGCTATGTCCTGCTCCAGCTCGGACAATTCGAAGAGATTGCGTTTACCCATGATGCACAGATATTTTTGCATGGTGTCAGTCATGTTTTGCGGATACGTCTCAATGATGTTCTTCATGCTTAAATAATGAATGTGTGTTAGGTAATATTTAATTTGTAGAAACCTTCTTTTTATCTTTGCTTTGCGCTAAAATTCCTGCATTAGATTATTGATAGTTGAGCTAATTTCGTCATAGTTCGCGTACATTTTAAATATTGCCATAGAACTCATCCTGATCGTCGGACCGCACTAGTTTCTTACTGGCCCAACCAACACTAGAACTCCGAAAAGATTGTTTTCACAATCTCTTGCCTGAGCCTGAGCGCTCATATTCCATTCAGAAAAGAGTCTTGAAATATACATTTTCTGATAAAAACTCAGACCTGAGCATAGGTAAAAGGTTCGTTTATAAATCTTGTATGGGAGTCTAAAGCAATCTAGCAAATGAACCTAAAAGTAATCAAAAAAAATGCTCTTTTATATGAATCTAAGAGGATTCATTTTGTATCATAAAAAGATTCCGATCTGGTTATTTTTGCAATAAGAAAATCTAAATATGTGCAAATATACTAATATATTTTTATTATTTTTAATCATAAATAAAATACAATTTATAACATACACATAATAATTGCTGCAGTATTATAGCGTTGCAACCGCCGTAGATTACAAATGGACAAGTCTTTCGTTATGCTTGTTTAAGGCTGATACATTTTCGGGAACTCACATTTGTGAAAACTCATACCTCTTTCAGGGGATAAATGTGTTCGAATAAAGCTGACGCCGCCGCCGTTACACGTTGTAGTGTTTTGTTCCGGGAACCTTTCTCCACCTATGTCTTCATGGAATCGGGGTTGTTGCAGTGGCGTAGTTGACGTGTATGCGCGTCAAACGGCCATGATCGCCGGTCCACTCTAAGTTGCACATGATGGTACCGTCTGTCATCTGCTACTATGATATAACGTTGTATATCTGCAGAATAGCGTTACATCCACAGTACAAGAACTAGTGGGTATGCATCTCCTCAGGTGGCGATATACAGCGCTCATGCCATCGACTAAACTTGTTGCGTTTGGGTCCAGCAACATCTTTGTCTAGGGAAATGAGCGTGGTAGAGTAAAATTAAATTCATTAAATGAACTACTAACTCACCACAATCGATTTTAAGCTCCAATTTCGTCTTCGATAGAAGTGGATATTGTTACTCATGTTATTTATTCATATATATTTTTGACTAATAAATAACTAACGCTTGATGAAATAAAATGTAGAAAAATTATTCTAAAAAAATACTTGTGAAATAAAATCAAAACGTTCATGTTGGGTTCAAGATACTGGAGCCTGAGTGTATCTTGAACTCTGGCGTTAACTGGGGTGTGTCTTCGATAGATCTACTGATGCAACAGCGGCGTCACTGGACCATTACGTCGATCGAACAACAACAGCAGAACAATTCCCATGCGTTCGAATATCCACGATTCTGTTCGACTTGGTTTCCGACGTGATAACATATACATTATCGAACTGGTGCCATGTACAGTGCGCGTTAGTGCTCGGGTTGCACTGCGTCATATTCAGCGAGAACCAATTCGGATTTGCATAAGTAAGGTCAGCAGAGCTTCGCTATGGTGAATAATGTTGTTAAAATCAACACATTTTGAGGCTACTTAGAAATTGAATATACATATAAATGTAAAGTAGACACCATACATAGGCCATAGATACATAGAAACACCATACCTAGGCCATAGATACAAAGCCATAGATATATACTGTTCTGAAGAAAAAAAGATGTATATTGTAGTCGAATAATATATATATATATAATCGATATTCTCACCATATTCTTGTCCAGTAAATATAGTATATTGCATTTTAAAACTTTTACTATTTAAATTAAAACTTGAATAACGTTTAAAAAAATGGGTAGTCTTGCAAAAATATTTTGCATGATACGATACGTGCATGAACGGACCCAAAACGCATGATATGAACACTCTCATATAAAATGTACTGAAGAATATTACGCTATGTGGATGATACGCAACGTGCTATCTGATATGAATGGACCTTAATGTTTGACCTAAACCTAAATTTTAGAATCATAGCTTTTTCAATAAAAACTGGTATCTTTACCTTAACTTAAAACTTCCGCTATTCTGAAATCAATATCAACACTAATTCTAAAATTGATTTCAAAGTTTACTTCTAATCAAGACTTAGCTTTATTTTCAACTTTAAATCAAAGTAACCTACATTTAGTTTATGCTTTTAAATATTGACTTAATCCTACAAAATAAGTACAAAAAGAGGATCCTCATAACGTGCACATTTTTAATTAATTATCCCGTTCAAAGTCATCCAACCAATATCGTAGACTTCAATCCCGGGCGTCAAGACAGCTGCAGAAAATCGAGCAAAAAAGTGGTAGACGTGTTTTTTTTTTGGAAGCTTGTATGTTTCAAACTCTTCTGGAGACTAATCAAGGTTGGCCGTGGCGGTATATTGTTTGGTATATTGTTTTAAAGATTCACAGAAGTCCAAACACTAATTTCGGTAAGCTATTAAATTTGGACGCGCGTTTTGTTATATTTTTTGTAAGGGTTTATATTGCAATCATATATACTGTTTTAACGTCACTACATTTTTGTTCCTAATTTTCACAACCCTTTTTTGGTAATGTTGTTATCAAATCATTTTCAAATACAGAGTAAGAGCTAAAAATAGCACTTATTTTATATTTGAAACTGATTTTAAAAACACACTAGAGCTTAAAGGCAATTATGATTAATTTTACAAAAGCTTACCCTTTCGAATATTGGTCATATTAAAAAATTACACTATATGAAAACGAGTTGGGAAAGTTAGGTCACATGGGTAAGTTCGGTCACATGAGGCGGATTTTTATAGTCGGTCGGGCCCGACTATGGAATACCCCACACCTTTCGTGGGGATATTAATGTGGGATATTTAATTGCATACCTTAATTATAAAGTTTTTAATTTTGTTGAAACTCCTCATCCTCAAAATATTATTCACATATCAGAAATTTACGTCTTATATCCCCATAAATTAAAAATTTATATATGAATTAGGAAAATGAATTGCCAATTTTACATACAATTTAAAATTACATATTTTTCTATTTGTTATAAAATAAAGATAGCACTATTTTAATATTCACTAGTACGAGGCATACAGTGCGACCAACTTGATAAAGTCCACAAACTACGTGTTCGTCTGCAACAATCTTCTTTATGCCCGCCAACTTTGCCTAGTGCACAGCCTTGTATGCTATGTCCTGCTCCAGCTCGGACAATTCGAAGAGATTGCGTTTACCCATGATGCACAGATATTTTTGCATGGTGTCAGTCATGTTTTGCGGATACGTCTCAATGATGTTCTTCATGCTTAAATAATGAATGTGTGTTAGGTAATATTTAATTTGTAGAAACCTTCTTTTTATCTTTGCTTTGCGCTAAAATTCCTGCATTAGATTATTGATAGTTGAGCAAATTTCGTCATAGTTCGCGTACATTTTAAATATTGCCATAGAACTCATCCTGATCGTCGGACCGCACTAGTTTCTTACTGGACCAACCAACACTAGAACTCCGAAAAGATTGTTTTCACAATCTCTTGCCTGAGCCTGAGCGCTCATATTCCATTCAGAAAAGAGTCTTGAAATATACATTTTCTGATAAAAATTCAGACCTGAGCATAGGTAAAAGGTTCGTTTATAAATCTTGTATGGGAGTCTAAAGCAATCTAGCAAATGAACCTAAAAGTAATCAAAAAAATGCTCTTTTATATGAATCTAAGAGGATTCATTTTGTATCATAAAAAGATTCCGATCTGGTTATTTTTGCAATAAGAAAATCTAAATATGTGCAAATATACTAATATATTTTTATTATTTTTAATCATAAATAAAATACAATTTATAACATACACATAATAATTGCTGCAGTATTATAGTGTTGCAACCGCCGTAGATTACAAATGGACAAGTCTTTCGTTATGCTTCCCAGCCAACGCAAGAACTCCGAAAAGATTGTTTTCACAATCTTTTGCCTGAGCCTGAGCGCTCATGTCTTGAAATATACATTTTCTGATAAAAATGCGTCATTCAGACTTGAACATAGGTAGATGGCTATTTTATGAATCTTGTATCGGAGCCTAAAAACAATCTAGCAAATGAGCCTAAAAGTGAACTAGAAATGCTCTTGCAACTGAATCTTACAAGATTCATTTTTTATTGAAATAAGCTTCAGAAAAAGACTCACAAATGAATCTAAAATGTGCCTCTTTATATCAGAAAATTGCGCAAAATTGTTGGCCTTTTTGCAATAAGAAAAACAAGCAAGTACAAATATATAATAAATTTTTAATATTTTAAATGAGTGTTAATATGATTTAATATTAGATTATTAATAAACACAGGTGCAGCAGTGACTTAACATATATAGAGATATATTGAACTACTGTTCGCCGTAGTGCAGCGTCGCAATATTGCTGAAATATAACAGTCGTGTATCGCTTTGTTAATGGCAAATTCGCAGGGACCCACATCAGCATAAGGAAGAACAGTGCACGTCACTTTAGTTCCGAAATAAATGTGATTGAAGGCACTCAACAACGGCGTCTAATAGTGCAGCGTGTGGGTCATAAAAATTTCGCCAGTACATCTTCTGAACTGCATACAATATACCGATCAATGCCGATTTAAAAGGTCTTCTCGCAGCATTAACATTTTTTAAGGCACATGCAATTTCAATTCACTTGATCTATCGCTTCGATAAAATGTCTGCGGGATAGTGGACGTAGCAGTGTAAAAGTTAAATTTGTTAAATGAATCGCTCACTTACCATAAATAAACGCTAATGTAAGGTAATTTTTGATTTGCAAGTTCCTACAAAGTTTGTGTCAGTTTATTTTATTTTTGTTGTTGTTAATGAAAACGGAAGTGTTGCTTGATTAAAATAAAAAAAAATTGAACAATTGTTCTAAAACAATTGTCAAATAAATTCAAAACATTCAAGTTAGGTTCAAGATACTGGAGCCTGAGTGTAACTTGAGCTCTGGCGTTAGTTGGGTTGTTTAAGGCTGATACATTTTCGGGAACTCACATTTGTGAAAACTCATACCTCTTTCAGGGGATAAATGTGTTCGAATAAAGCTGACGCCGCCGCCGTTACACGTTGTAGTGTTTTGTTCCGGGAACCTTTCTCCACCTATGTCTTCATGGAATCGGGGTTGTTGCAGTGGCGTAGTTGACGTGTATGCGCGTCAAACGGCCATGATCGCCGGTCCACTCTAAGTTGCATCTCCTCAGGTGGCGATATACAGCGCTCATGCCATCGACTAAACTTGTTGCGTTTGGGTCCAGCAACATCTTTGTCTAGGGGAATGAGCGTGGTAGAGTAAAATTAAATTCATTAAATGAACTACTAACTCACCACAATCGATTTTAAGCTCCAATTTCGTCTTCGATAGAAGTGGATATTGTTACTCATGAGTGTATCTTGAACTCTGGCGTTAGCTGGGGTGTGTCTTCGATAGATCTACTGATGCAACAGCGGCGTCACTGGACCATTACGTCGATCGAACAACAACAGCAGAACAATTCCCATATCCACGATTCTGTTCGACTTGGTTTCCGACGTGATAACATATACATTATCGAACTGGTGCCATGTACAGTGCGCGTTAGTGCTCGGGTTGCACTGCGTCATATTCAGCGAGAACCAATTCGGATTTGCATAAGTAAGGTCAGCAGAGCTTCGCTATGGTGAATAATGTTGCTAAAATCAACACATTTTGAGGCTACTTAGAAATTGAATATACAGATAAATGTAAAGTAGACACCATACATAGGCCATAGATACATAGAAACACCATACCTAGGCCATAGATACAAAGCCATAGATATATACTGTTCTGAAGAAAAAAAGATGTATATTGTAGTCGAATAATATATATATATATAATCGATATTCTCACCATATTCTTGTCCAGTAAATATAGTATATTGCATTTTAAAACTTTTACAATTTAAATTAAAACTTGAATAACGTTTAAAAAAATGGGTAGTCTTGCAAAAATATTTTGCATGATACGATACGTGCATGAACGGACCCAAAACGCATGATATGAACACTCTCATATAAAATGTACTGAAGAATATTACGCTATGTGGATGATACGCAACGTGCTGTCTGATATGAATGGACCTTAATGTTTGAAACACCTTAAACCTAAATTTCATAGCTTTTTCAATAAAAACTGGTATCTTTACCTTAACTTAAAACTTCCGCTATTCTGAAATCAATATCAACACTAATTCTAAAATTGATTTCAAAGTTTACTTCTAATCAAGACTTAGCTTTATTTTCAACTTTAAATCAAAGTAACCTACATTTAGTTTTTGCTTTTAAATATTGACTTAATCCTACAAAATAAGTACAAAAAGAGGATCCTCATAACGTGCACATTTTTAATTAATTATCCCGTTCAAAGTCATCCAACCAATATCGTAGACTTCAATCCCGGGCGTCAAGACAGCTGCAGAAAATCGAGCAAAAAAGTGGTAGACGTGTTTTTTTTTTGGAAGCTTGTATGTTTCAAACTCTTCTGGAGACTAATCAAGGTTGGCGGTGGCGGTATATTGTTTGGTATATTGTTTTAAAGATTCACAGAAGTCCAAACACTAATTTCGGTAAGCTATTAAATTTCGACGCGCGTTTTGTTATATTTTTTGTAAGGGTTTATATTGCAATCATATATACTGTTTTAACGTCACTACATTTTTGTTCCTAATTTTCACAACCCTTTTTTGGTAATGTTATAATCAAATCATTTTCAAATACAGAGTAAGAGCTAAAAATAGCACTTATTTTATATTTGAAACTGATTTTAAAAACACACTAGAGCTTAAAGGCAATTATGATTAATTTTACAAAAGCTTACCCTTTCGAATATTGGTCATATTAAAAAATTACACTATATGAAAACGAGTTGGGAAAGTTAGGTCACATGGGTAAGTTCGGTCACATGAGGCGGATTTTTATAGTCGGTCGGGCCCGACCATGGAATACCCCACACCTTTCGTGGGGATATTAATGTGGGATATTTAATTGCATACCTTAATTATAAAGTTTTTAATTTTGTTGAACCTCCTCACCCTCAAAATATTATTCACATATCAGAAATTTACGTCTTATATCCCCATAAATTAAAAAATTGAAAAAACTATTAAAAAAAAATAGAAAAATATAATTGGGCGGACCACGCCTATATTTAAAATTTTGTAAGGCTAATACTTCATAGATTTTATTTTACCCGGGAAAAAATTAAAAAAAAGGGGGCGGATCACGCCCATTTTTGGACCACATATTTTTAGGTGAATTGTAACAATATGTTTTAAATTTTATAACTACATCTTGAATACTTTTCAAGTTATTAGTTCCTAAAAAGTTATATCAAAGTGACTTGTATGGGATATGCGCGTGTCCGTTGACCGATTTAGCTCATTTTGAAACTGAGTTCCTACTTTTGGTTAAAATATATTGAGACGGAATTTCATCGCATTCTGATCAGTATTTCTCAAGTTTTTCTGTATTCGGACAGCATGCCGGACAGGCAGACGGACATGGCTAAACGAACTCGGGTAGTGATACTCATCAAGAATATATATACTTGTCCATACCTCCTAAGGTATGTAAAAATTAATATACCCTGTACCTCATAGGTGTAGGGTATAAAAAGAAACTGACTGAAATCGAAATTTTCCAAAAAATTTAATTTCAACTTACTTCAGCAGATTTTAGATGACCTGAACTTTACTTTATAGAGCCGATCGAAATTAAAAAAAAAAAAATCACGACCTTTTCAATAGGGGGAAAGTGATGAAATATTTTTTTTGCCGTTCGGACCCCTGAAACCGACTAAAAATCGAAAAGCAACAGAGGTCTTAAGTGGTTTTTGAATTATAACTAAGGTAGAGTGGGCAAAAAAATATCACACGATGCAGAAACCATACCTAAAAATTAAAAAACAGTGACCTCAACGTCACGTGGTACCCCTTAATAATCAAAAACCTGTTTTTTTTGAAACTCAAATTCCTGGAAAAGGCAAAATGAAAATGATAAAATTTTGAAAATACTCTAGATTCAGATAAATATCGCCATGGAAATTTATATGCCTGTACGTGTACAATTTTTGAAGAAAAAGATTTTTTTTTTCAGTGTTCCCAAAATTTTCCGGCCACAAAAAGGTCCATGTACATTTCAAGAATTTTTATTTTTTTTAATTTTGCCGCTTCCGTTTTCCTGGAATTTGAGTTTAAAAAAATAGGTTTTTGATTACTTTAAATTTTTTTGATTTTTAAGGTGTGGTTTTTCTTTTTTTTATTTGCCCCGCGCACTTTGTAATACTTCGAAGAACTCTTATGACCTCCGTCGGTTTTCGATTTATGGGCGATTCCAAGGAGCGAGCTGCAAAAAATTCGTTGTTTTTTGACACTCTCCGCCCTTTTTAGGTGATGTGGCAATATATATATATATATATATATATATATATATATATATATATATATGTATGCAAATGATTTTATTTATGTGTTTTGAATCTTTGTGTGTTTATTGGTATTTTAAAATTAATATATTGATTTTAAATTTGGTTTGGAGAGGTGTAAGAAATTACATGAGTGACTTTTATACGCCCTACTGTTGGACCAGATTTCTCCTATTGTTATTCTGTGTGTTCAGTTGGATTTGCCTTGTTCATCTTCAATGGTTCGTTGTATGTAGTGCGTTGAATCTGTTGGGCTTCGATGGTTCTTGTGGAATTTGCAAACGGTGTTATCTCCAGTGGACGTCCTTATGTTAATACGCTGACTCTTAGTCGTTCAGGAGAGTTTTGGTCCCGTTGACTGTGTTGACGATTTGTTCGAGATGAGTGTTCTTTTCTGCGATCTTGTCAAACATTTTGAATCATCTTGCATCTCATCACTTTGCATCTAGTTTCTGGCAATTGTGTCAATTTTCAAGGTCCATTTTGCACTTGTTATTTGCATCATGTATTTGGCAATTATTAAAATTCAATCATTGCAACCTACTTGTATTTGGTATAACAACAAGTTCGCGTTTAGTCTGCCCTACTTCGTTTTCTGATATGCTGCCACTCTGCTTCGTTTCTTCGCTTTTCTTAAATTCAAGCTATTTACAAATTATTTAGATCGTCTTTCAGGAAACCATCTATCAAACATCCTACAAATACGATAAATATTTCTGGCAAATATCTTTCAAATTTATGATTATTTATAGCAACCATTAATTATCTTACAAATAGGAAAATAGTTGATGAAATTTTGGAAAAGGTACTCATTTAGAATTCGCGGAGTAATTTTTATTGAATTGAAATAAAAGAAATCAAATGTATTTTTATTTATACTAGAATTCAAACAGTATCCTGGTTATACATCGCCATCGTCTTTAAATGTAAAATTGTACAACGACTTGAGACTTCCTCGCAGAAGAACCAAGTCCGACCGGCGATGCTGTCATAAAAGTAAACTCTGATAAGAAATATTTTCCATTACGTGTTGATAATTTCAATCTCAGGAAATTTTATTTTCACTTTTAACATTAACTTGTAATATTTGAGTTGACACATTTTTACACCATTGAATTTACTTAATTGTTGTTGATAAATCGAGCGTAAGGAAAAAGTACGCCATTTTCCTTTTTTATAGTAGTGAACTGTCAAAATACAAAGTTTTGTTGCAAATGTCAAAGAACTCAGGATGTTTGCTACCAGTCAACTGTAAATATGTCAATTTTCATTGCTGTTATGGCAAACATCTCGTAACAATCTGCATATATGTCATGTTTAAAAAATATTAATAGTTTTGCTGTAACTTTATTGAACCTTATGGGATGTTTGAATATTTGCTACAAGGCGTAAATTTAAAAAGATAGTTGCAGCTAGACTTTCATAAACATCTTGTTTTCTTAGTGTATTAGTGTTTGAACTTCTGCGAATATATAAAACAATATACCGATCGCCCCCGCAAACCTTTAATAGGCTCCAGAATTATATTCGAGAGCTTGAAACATACAAGCTTAAAAAAAAAAGTCTACCAAATTTTGGATGCGGGTTTGAAGTCTACGATATTGGTTGAATGACATATAACGGGATAATTAAGTGAAAAATGCTCCTTTTGTTGTCCGATATGAGGATCCCCTTTTTTATACCCTACACTAAGAGTGAAAGGGTATATTCAGTTTGGTACGCCGTTTGTAACACCCAGAAGGAAGCATCTCCGGTATGGAAAAGTATATATATTCTTGATCAGCATGACCTCCTGAGTCGATTTAGCGATGTCCGTCTGTCTGTCCGTCTGTCTGTCTGTCCGTCTGTCTGTCTGTTAAAATCCCTACTACTTTTAAAATTGAAGAGCTAGATAAATGAAACTTATAACTTAGATTACTAATATACCTACGCTGTATGTGCGAAAAAATTGGCGAGATCGGTCCATTGTGACCTATGATCCGACCACTTATGTTCAAATACCTCATATAAAATGTACATATAAAGATCAATTTTTATGTATACGTGCTTAGGTAAACTTTTTTGGTCAAACATATATTGATATCATGCTCAAATACATGATAATAATGTTTTCCGGCGAAAAGAGTTGTGGTTCACAAAAAAAAAATCGAAATTCGGTACACCTATCCATTTGTAAATATGGGTATCAAATGAATGGAAATTCTTCAGCGATTGAATGTTTGTAGTTATTTTCAGGATTCGTATACCCTGGTGACCTATATATCACTTTGAATGGTAACCACACATATGTGTAGGGTATTTATAGTCGGCTTAGACCGACTATAATTTTGATAATCCTAACTATCATAATTACACCTACTTTAAAATTTCCCATGTGATCTAACCTTCCCAACTGGTTTTTACTTATTTTGCATGATTAAGTCAATATTGAAAAGAAAAAAAACTAAATGTAGGTTAATTTGATATCGAGTTGAAAATAAGGCTAAATATTGATTTGAAGTAAACGTTGAAATCAATTTAAGAATTAGTATTAATTTGAAAATAAGGAAATTTTCAAATTAAGGTTCAGCTACCAGTTTTGATTGAAAAAGCTATGATTCTTAAATTTAGGTTAAAGGTGTTTCAAACGTTAACCTCAACTCTACGATTTGAAAGTAATGATTGATTTCAAAGCATTCGCAAGTTAATATTATGTGCAATGGCATATTGGGAAGCGCCAAGACCCCAACGATCATCAATGCGTATTCTGCGTCAGTATCCAGCGCTGTAGAGTGTTGGCCATTCTAAATAATAGTTTTTGTGCACTCGGATATATGGTAAATGTACACTCAGAAGAAAATGTACCATTAAGTACTTTATGGTACGACCATTGATCTTTTGGTTCATGTATTAATAGTTTTTTCTTTTTAAATCAAAAGTTTTCTAATTAATTCAATAGTATTTGAAAAATTCAGTACCATAAATTTAAATATTTCAATATTATTATTTTAAATAGAATAAATACTGTTGTTTTAATGGTTTCCTCCTATAATAATAAACGTGGTGTAAAAAAACACAAAAACGAATACAAACATGTTCGTTTCGTACGTCATTCAGCGTGTTTACTCAAAATGGTCGCATGTATTTTTTGTAATATTCCACATTATTAAACGCGTTATTGGTAAGGACTCAATGTATTTAATTTATATTTACATATTTATTTATATTTATATTTTTATTTATTACAGAAAATAAATAATACATCGAACTTCTAATATGGCAACGGACTCAAAAATAACTGCAGCCTCAAGTACTACAATCAATTATTGGAAACCAAAGCAAACATTAAATGTGTTATAACCTTTTACATCAAGAAGTGTTTTTGTATGTGTGTGTTGTAAAAGTGAATATCAATTTTGACATTTAAATAAAATAATATATACAATAAATTAACTAAAATACATTTTTGTTTTAATAAATTATTAGGAAAATGTAATTCGACTATACCATAAAAATAATAATACGTTAAATTTGTATAGGTTTTTCTTATTGTAATTAAAATATCACATTATAAAATTTATGGTACAACCACACATTGTATTAACAGTTTCAATATTACTGAACTAATGGGACGCATCCTATTGACCAATTTTAATGGTATAAATTATTGTTTTTCTATTAAAATACTATCAATTTACCATGATTTTTTTCTGGGTGTACTTGAATCTATTACAAACAATAGTTTTAATTTTGTTTATATTATTTCAAAAGTGTGGTATGATACTAACTTCTGTAAAATTATTATAATTTTAGTATAATATATAATGGTTCATGTATAGTCACAAGAATTAACATGGCGTGTGTTAAAACCACTAAATATATATATACTAATATATATATATATATATATATATATATATATATATATATATATATATATATACATATTTTTTTTTTTCAAATTTATATATATATATACTTTTTGAAATATGGTGTGGTACATTATGTAAAATATTCGTATATAGTGTAGTACTAGCTTTTATTAACTTACGTGTAATTTTAGTGTAATTATGTATTTAGCCCAATGGCTAAGATCATCGTCATATATGCGGAGGGACTCAATGCAGCGGACTCAATGCGGCGGACTCAATGCGCAAAATTAAAAAAAAAAATATTTCCAATAAAAATTTCCAATAAAAATTTCCAATAAAAATTTGAATATCTCTTTTGAAAGTTTTAATATAAAATAAAATGTTAGATAAAATTTAATTTTTTTCCCTGATTTACTTTTTTATTTTCCTTTTTTCTTTAATTTTAATACTTTTTTTGTTCATATCTTTTTTTCTTTATTTTTTCCTCATTAAAAAAAAATAATAGTTAATATCTATTATTTATATATTTTTTTATCTTCTCTTTTTTTCTATATATTTTTTTTCTTCTCTTCTTATTTTCTTCTTTTTTTTCTACTCTTTAATTAAAAATTTTATATCTCCTTCCTTTTATTTTTTCATATATATTTTTTTATATCTCTCTTTTTCTTCTTTGAAAATTGAATAGTTAATATTATTATCTTTTTTTTTTCTTCTTTTTTTTCTCTTTAATTAAAATTTGTATCCCTCTTTTTTTTAATTTAATTCCCCATTGTTTTTTTCATATATATATATATTTTATTCATATTTTTTTTATCTTTACTTATTTTTTTTTTCTTTAAAAATTAAAAATTCTTTTTAAGAAAATAAAAATATTTAATACCTATATACAGTGTGTGACAAAACAAAAGTAACTTTCTGAAAAAATAATAATATATGTAGTAACAGTAGGGGACACCGAGGCTAAGTCGACACTTTTATGTCAATGCTAATGTTGACCACCATCATACCACATAGGACAAAAATAATAATAATACAGTTGGATAGATTGATTCATTACCTAAAATTGTTCTCATAGAACAAAAAGTTTCATAAATTGTATTTTCTCGGAATCTACTTTGACCAAATGCTTATGTGCCGACTTTACCCCACGAGACTTAGTCTGATATTATTGTCATAAATATGCGAATTGAATGAAAAAACCAGTTGGGAAGGTTAGATCACATGGGAAATTTTAAAGTAGGTGTAATTATGATAGTTAGGATTATCAAAATTATAGTCGGTCTAAGCCGACTATAAATACCCTACACATATGTGTGTTTACCATTCAAAGTGATATATAGGTCACCAGGGTATACGAATCCTGAAAATAACTACAAACATTCAATCGCTGAAGAATTTCCATTCATTTGATACCCATATTTACAAATGGGTAGGTGTACCGAATTTCGATTTTTTTTTTGTGAACCACAAGTCTTTTCGCCGGAAAACATTATTATCATGTATTTGAGCATGATATCAATATATGTTTGCCCAAAAAGTTTACCTAAGCACGTATACATAAAAATTGATCTTTATATGTACATTTTATATGAGGTATTTGAACATAAGTGGTCGGATCATAGGTCACAATGGACCGATCTCGCCTACGCACATACAGCGTAGGTATATTAGTAATCTAAGTTATAAGTTTCATTTATCTAGCTCTTCAATTTTAAAAGTAGTAGGGATTTCAACAGACAGACAGACGGACAGACAGACAGACGGACAGACATACGGACAGACGGACATCGCTAAATCGACTCAGGAGGTCATGCTGATCAAGAATATATATACTTTTCCATACCGGAGATGCTTCCTTCTGGGTGTTACAAACGGCGTACCAAACTGAATATACCCTTTCACTCTTAGTGTAGGGTATAATAAAATAAAAATCAACACGATATGGCATCTAATGTTACGTGTACACTATCAATTTGAAGTTGATCTGACATCCCATTCGCGTTTTAAAGCAAAAGTAGACTTTGCCCCGATGTCGACTCCCCTACCACCACACAAGTTAATTATTTTTTTTTTATATTTTATAACGTAAATGTATATACTTTTAAAAAATATGAAACAAATGAATAACTGTATTTAATATTTTGTTGGATAACCTTTGTTTTTTATAATAGATTGCCACCTACGTGGCATACTTACTTACTTAAATGGCCCTTACAACCGTGGGTCGGTTTTCGCCGCAGAGATGAAGCCGCGCCAGTCGGATCTGCTTTGCGCGCGCTGACGCCAGTTAGAAATACCAAACGTTGCCAGGTTGTCCTCAACTTGGTCCTTCCAACGCAGATTTGGACGCCCTCTTCTACGCTGTCCATCTTCGAGTTTCGATTCAAGCACCTTCTTGGCTGGAGTGTTTTCATCCATTCGTTCGACATGACCTAGCGTTCGACATGAACATGCGCTTGACTATGTCAATGTCGTCGAATAACTCATACAGCTCGTGGTTCATCCTGATTCGATACTCGTTAGCAAAGCAGATAGGGCCAAAGATTTTACGGAGAATCTTTCTCTCGAACGCTCCCAGTACTCTCTCATCGGCGGCGGCCAACGTCCATGTTTCCGCACCATAAAGTAGGACGGGCATGATGAGTGACTTGTAGAGCGTTATTTTTGTACGGCGAGAGAGTGCTCTACTTCTCAATTGCCTGCTGAGCCCAAAGTAGCACCTGTTGGCAAGAGTTATTCTCCATTTGATCTCCAGGCTGACGTCGTTGTTGCTGTTTATGCTGGATCCTAAGTAGTCGAAGTCCTTCACAATGTCGAACTTGTGGGTGTCAAAATCAGCTTTTTGTCGAAGATGCACAGACTCTTTTTTGCTTGTTGACACAAGGCACTTCGTCTTGTCCTCGTTCACCGCTAGATCCATTCGACACTTTCTCCAATCTGGAGAATGCTGCGCTGACTGCTCGTGTGCTCCTGCCAATGATATCAATATCGTCGGCATATGCGAGCAGCATGACACTTTTGTTGAGGATAGTGCCGCCTTGACGGAGTTCGGCAGCTCGAACTATTTTCTCCATCAATAAGTTAACAAAGTCGCACGATAGGGAGTCACCCTGTTTGAAACCTCGTTCGGTATGAAATGGCTCGGAGAGGTCTTTTCCTATTCTCACTGAGCAACGTGTGTTGCTCAGGGTCATCCTGCAAAGCCTTATAAGTTTCGCAGGTATACCGAATTCAGACATTGCGGCATTTAATCGTTCCCTTATCGGAGTGTCGAAGGCGGCTTAATAGTCGACTAATAGGTGGTAGGTATCGATTTGTTTTTCTAGGGTCTTTTCCTGGATTAGGCACAATGTGAAAAATCTGGTCTATGGTGGACTTTCCAGGTCTGAAGCCGCACTGATAAGGTCCAATCAGTCTGTTGACGATGGGCTTCAGTCATTTACATAATACGCTCGATAGAACCTTGTATGCGATATTGAGTAGGCTGATCCCACGGTAGTTGGCGCAGATAGTGGGCTCCCCTTTCTTAAGGATTGGGCAGAGTACACTGAGGTTCCAGTCACTTGGCATGCTTTCATCCGACCATATTCTGCTTACGAGCTCGTGCATGCTCTCTATTAGCTCTTCGCCTCCGGTCTTAAATAATTCAGCAGGCAGGCCATCATCACCTGCGGCTTTGTTGTTTTTCAGCCGAGCGATGGTTGTTCTGACCTCGTCATGGTCGAATGGCGGAATATTAACGTCGTCATCAAGTACTGGGGTTGCCGGGTTTACACCTCTATGGGTGGAATTGCGGTCATCTTCACCGGTCAGCAATTTAGAGAAGTGATCCCTCCATATCTTCAGTGTGCTCTGGATATCTGTCACTAAATTCCCGTTCTCATCTTTACAAGAAGAGGCTATGGATTTTGAACCTCCGGCTAGGCGTCTTATTTTCTCGAAGAAGTTTCGAGCCTCATTTCTGTCCCCATGCATCTCAATCTCCTCACACTCACGTCTTTCTGCCTCGCTTTTTTTACTTCTGAAAAGACGTCACTCTTCCCTCCTCTTCTCATTGTATCGTTTTTTTTTTTAATTCGATTGCTGCATAATGGACGACGAAACTTATGTTTTAGTGGACTTTTCTCAGCTACCTGGGCAGGAATTTTATACAGCCGATTCTCGAGGAAAAGTCGCTGAAAAATTCAAATCGAAAAAAATGACAAAATTCCCAAAGAAATTCCTTGTTTGGCAGGCAATTTGCAGTTGTGGAAAAAGGAGCAGCTCATTCGTGATATCGGGAACAATCAATAGCGAAATATATGTGAAGGAATGCTTGCAAAAGATATTGCTTCCATTTTTACGCCAACATGAAGTGTCCACATTTTTTTGGCCTGACCTCGCATCATATCACTACAGCAAAATGGCCTTAGAGTGGATCCAACAAAATACAGTGATTTTGGTACCTCGAGAAGCCAATCCACCAAACTGTCCAGAACTCAGGCCGATTGAGAGATACTGGGCTTTAGTAAAAAGGGAGATGAAGACAACAAAAAAAAGTGGCCAAAGACCTTCAAGACTTTAAAAGAAAATGGTCTTCAGTAGCTGTGAGGGTGTCGGACACTACCATTACAACATTAATGAAAGGGGTTCCGGAAAAATTAAAACTTTTTATTAAAAAATATTAATTTCTGGTTTTTTATATTTTTTTAAAATCTAAAAATAATTTGCAAAATAAAATATTTTATACTATAAAAATTCGATTAATAGATTTCTAGATTTTTTCATTTTTGTAGCGGACATTTTATTCGACGCAGTCCTTATTATATGGAACTACATTACGCATTCCATCTGAATTTTTCGCAGATAATACGCAAAATAGAACTGCAACAGAAGTTGTCATCGAGTTACGAGAAGCAATGCGCCAATTGCAACCACAGGATAATGCTTGGCACTCCACCGGAAAAATATTTGTGCATCCCAACATTAGTGATTGCAAAAACGTATTTATTCGTAATGATTCGATTCGACCATCTCTATCTTGACCATACGAAGGCCCTTTGGAAGTTCTTGAGCAATAAATTTTTTAAAGCTTATGTAAATGGCAGGAAGAACAACGTATCGAATGACAGACTCATACCAGCATACCAAGTTAAAGAAGAACAAACTCAACCTCCAAACTTAACTCCAGACATAACTCCATTAACTAAGGTTCGTTGTTCAGGACGCCACGTGGTTCCGTCTCGCTTTCGTTCAGTAGCCTGTTTTATTTCGACATGAACATTATTTCAAAAAATACAATTCAGATTCCGAAGTTCAGACTTTTGTCAACTAGTTTGTAATTTTGTATTATTTTAAGTTGTTTTCAAATAAATAGCTACGATAGCTAAATATATATATATATATATATATATATATATATATATATATATATATATATATATATATATATATATATATACATATATACATATATATATATATATATATATATATATATATATATATATATATATATATATATATATATATATATATACATATATATATATACCAGATGTATCTCAAACCAATCGGAAATTATGGTGATTTATATACTAAAAACAGGATTTTCAAAGTTATGAAAAAATAGAAGAAAATTCTTACCACTCCAAATCAAAGTGGAATGATCTTTGTTCAATGTCAAGAATTTATGTAAATTTTTTCAGAATTTTAAAAAGGCTGTTTTTGCATGCTGTGGTGTAAAACAGCAAAAATCGTGTTTTTACAGTTTGCTAAGGGGGTGAAGGGGATGCGACTGAAAAAAATTAAATTTAAACTTCATTGACCAATAATAACAACATATTAAAATATGAAGCAAATCGGAGGGGGTCAGGGTCAAAGCTCGGCGAATTGACGTGGAATGCCCCATATATATATAAAAACAATAAATAATATAAAATGGTTTTATATTAAACAAAAATTAAATATTCACAGAGAATAGTATTTCTTCTAAAAAAGGCAGTACAAAAAGCACACAACATGATACTATTTTTTGCAACATTGAAATTCGTCATTTGATCCGTCAATATTGGAAGTGTTGCTCACTTTTAAAACAAAAAAAAATATACATTCGCAAAATTGCGTTCGCCTCGCCAAAACCATTCGCTTCGCCAAAACCATTCGCTTCGCCAGTCATAATAGGGCCTGTATACATAATTTGATCATCTAATTAGAGCGTAAAAGCAATCGTAGATATGTTATCCAATTCTATAGCAACCTTTTCTAAAATTATATCTGTCCAGGTTTCGACGACACAATAACGAGAACAACTTCACATTTGGTTCCTATAAAAAGACATTCTACGGTCGCTTCGAGCGGAACGTATACGAGAAGCGAATACATTTTTTGAGCACCTAAGGTGTGCGTATAAGCAAACGAAAATCTTTATATTCATCAAATTCTACAGCAACTGATTCTAGAATAACATCTCTCCTGGTACTACGGCACAGCAACGAGAAGAACTCCACTTTTTATTCCGATTAAGTCATTTCACATTCGTTTCTTGCGATACTTATTTGGGAATACAAAACCTCTCTTAAATACTTTTTTTTTATGAAAACAAAAGTTGGCTGCAAATTCAAAATGAAAAATTCAATCAATAGCTAATTTTAAATGGGAAATACAGTCTGCTGCATAATTCATCGTACGACAGCATTTGGTCTATTATTGCGTTATATGTCGATTAAAAAATTAAAAGTTTATCCATAAATTAAATAATTATTATTAAAAATATTTAAAATACAAAAAAATCATTTTTTAACATGTCATCACATAAACTCAATAAAACAACAATATCAACATTTTCTGTGCTTCATAATTATTACCGTTACTTAATGAGCGAAGAGAACATTTCTCTACGAATTTTTATACCCTACACTAAGAGTGAAAGGGTATATTCAGTTTGCTACGCCGTTTGTAACACCCAGAAGGAAGCATCTCCGGTATGGAAAAGTATATATATTCTTGATCAGCATGACCTCCTGAGTCGATTTAGCGATGTCCGTCTGTCTGTCTGTCCGTCTGTCTGTCCGTCTGTCCGTCTGTCTGTTGAAATCCCTACTACTTTTAAAATTGAAGAGCTAGATATTTATGTTCAAATACCTCATATAAAATGTACATATAAAGATCAATTTTTATGTATACGTGCTTAGGTAAACTTTTTTGGTCAAATATATATTGACATCATGATCAAATACATGATAATAATGTTTTCCGGCGAAAAGACTTGTGGTTCACAAAAAAAAAATCGAAATTCGGTACACCTACCCATTTGTAAATATGGGTATCAAATGAATGGAAATTCTTCAACGATTGAATGTTTGTAGTTATTTTCAGGATTTGTATACCCTGGTGACCTATATATCACTTTGAATGGTAACCACACATATGTGTAGGGTATTTATAGTCGGCTTAGACCGACTATAATTTTGATAATCCTAACTATCATAATTACACCTACTTTAAAATTTCCCATGTGATCTAACCTTCCAGACTGGTTTATTTTCTATTTGAAAAGAAGATGCAAAGAGATCATTGCAAAATAAATTATTTATCAAGTTTTCAGTTCTTGTGCGACAGTGAGTTCAAAGAAAGAAACTAGCTTAGATTTTCGAGAAATCGTTATTATATTCCATAAAGAAGGTAAATCTTTCGGTGAAATTGCCAATTTAGTAAATAAATCGAATTCTACCATACAACACATTGTTAACAACTTCAAAAAAAAAATGATACTTCGGACTACAAGAAAAGAACAGGGCGTCCATGCATATTAAATAATGAGCCTTATCGTGAATAAAATTCCTCAGGGAATTTTTACCCTTGGTGGAAAATAGGTATCCTGAACAGCTATAGAATCACAAATATATTTGAAAGTTAACTGGGCGTAATTGGAGCACTGGACTTGGCATAGTCATATAATACTTTTATCGAAAGTTATGCCTTTGGTCCAATTACGCCCATATTTTTTCTAGACTATATTATGGCTCCATTATACTTATAAACAAAATTTGAACAATATAACTTTAAAAATAACACAGATACTAATTTTAGAAGAATTCTGCTGTATTTGAGATACCACGCCCAGTAGTCCAACTACGCTGTGCAGCAAAAATTATGTTTTGACGATGGAAACGATAGACTCTAATACTAATTTGGGTCATATTAGTGAACACCTTCGATGATCCACGTTTGATTGTGGTCAGTATTAACATTAATACGGGGCCAGCAATAGGTAAAACACGTTCCAGTGATTTTCTAATGGATGATAGACTGAAACGATGCTCGTCACATCCATTATTACAAATGCTGCCTGTATTTTTGGACAAATTACAATGGATTGATGTTTAAGGAATGATAGAATTTACTTCAAATTTGGACAAATATCTTTGTAACCACTAAACGAAATGGTCAAAATTTACGGACTCTTAATAATGATTAGATATAAGATTGTATTTTTCTATGACTGATGTCGTATAGACAAAATTTAAGAAAGTAACTCTGTTGTTGAAAGTAATGTTGCATGTTAGAAATCTATGGCTACATTCAGAACACTGCAATATTAATATAATATTATAGCCCTATTTTATATACATAAATAAATATGTTATAATAAAATTTCAATTGGAGGTTTAGAAAACCTCATGATTACCGACTAGGAGGTTGGTTGCGACTACCTCATGATCACCGATTTGGAGGTTACCACAATCTCATGTTCACCTATCTCAAAATCACCGATTTGGAGGTTGCCACAACTTCATTCTCACCGACTAGGTGGATGGCACAACCGACTTAAGAGGTTGTTGCAACTACTTTATCAGTTGTTGCCGCAACCGAATGATTCGGTAGGGCAATTTAGTTGGTTGCCGCAATAAATCAGTTCTCTGTGTGTAGTCTCACCTTCGCGTTGGTGAATCCCGTTAACCCGAATGATTCGGTAGGGCAATTTAGTTGGTTGCCGCAATAAATCAGTTCTCTGTGTGTAGTCTCACCTTCGCGTTGGTGAATCCCGTTAACCCGAGCAACCAGCTGAAGATCGGGTTTCAACCACGGTGGGAGGTCTGGTCGGGGACAAACGAGGCAGTGATATTGGCCCTCCAAAATGGGCTTGTGACCCGCCATATAAAAAAGCTGATTCAACGAAAACAGATAAAATGCTCGGATACCGACCCGACAACACGTATAAAGGACCATGATTTACGGATATGCACCTGGAATGTCCGAACCATTTATTGGGAATGTGCCACTATCCAGCTTGTTGATGTCCTCGAAAGATATAAGGCTGACATCACCGTAATCAAGGAAATGCGATGGACAGGAAAGGGCTGCTCTAAACAGGCATCATGTGACATTTACTACAGCTGCCATGCGGAGAGGCATGAATTTGGTTGTGGATTTGTAGTCGGCAAGAGACTCAGCCACACCCGTGAACGAACGACTGGCAACAATCCGCATCAAGGCTAAATACTTCTACACCAGCCTCATTTGTGCGCACGCTCCGACGAATGAGAAGGATGATGAAACCAAAGAGACCTCCTATGAGCGCCTGGACGAAGCCTTTGAGCGCTGCCCCCGCACGACATCAAAATTGTGATTGTGATTGGCCAAGGTGGGCCATGAGGGTATCTTTGGTCCAACGGTTGGACAATTCACGAAACATGGCGGTCATCCGATCAGAACACGCGCAACCAAATTGATCATGTTGTGATTGACGGAAGGCTACCTTCTAGAGTGATGGACTACGCTCAATCCGAAATGCCAACATCGACACGGATCACTTGTAGCAGCCAAGATTCGCACACGCTTATGCGCTGCAAAAAAAGCACGGAAACCCATGCAAAGAAAGCACACACACAACAGACCGAATAAGCCTATGCCACTCGACTCTCACACCGGGGGTTTAAAGACCGGACCCTCTTGGTGTCAGGACGATGATGGGAATCTAGTAACAGATGTCCAGGATACACTGAGGTTATGCACTTCTCTGATCTTCTGAGATTCAGATCGACACCGACTACCTTTTCGTCGACTACAAAGTTGTCTTCGACAGTCCGATAAGAAGTCGTCTATACGACACCTTGTCTGAGTTCGGTATACCTGCGAAACTTATAAGGCTTTGCAGGATGACCCTGAGCGACATACGTTGCTCAGTGAGAATTGGGAACAACCTCTCCGATACGTTTAATACCGAACGAGGTTTCAGACAGTGCGATTCGCTATCGTGTGACTTCTTCAAACCTAATAATGGAGAAGATTGTAAGAGCTGCAAAATTCCATCACAATGGCACTATCTTCAACAAGAGTTCCATGCTGCTCGGGTACTCTGATAATATCGACATCATTGGGCAGAGCGTACGAGCAGTCAGTGCAGCATTCTACAATTTAGAGAGGGAATCGCGTCGAATGGGTCTTACGGTGAACGAGGATAAGACGAAGTACTTGGTGTCAACAAACAAAGAGTCCCGGCGTCTTAAACAACATGTCACTATTAACATCCACAACTTCGAAGTTCTGAAGGACTTCGTCTACCTATGTACCAGCACCAGCATTAACAAGGAGACAATGTCAGCCTGGATATTAGCCGAAGAATAAATCTTGCCAACAGGAGTTACTTTGGGCTCAGTAGGCAATTGAGGGCAGATCCCTCTCTCGACGAACAAAAACTACGCTCTATATGTCGCTCATCATGCCAGGCTTTCTCTATTGCGCTGCGGCATGGACACTTGCCATCACCGATGAGCGAGCTTTAGGAGCGTTCGAAAGAAAGATTCTTCGGAAAATCAATGGCTCGATATGCGTTGAAAACGTGTACAGAATCAGATGGAACGACGAGCTTTATGAGCTCTACGCCGATATTGACATAGTTAGGCGCATTAAGACCCAGAGCCTACGCTGGCTTGGACATGTCGAGCGTATGGATGAAAGCGCTTCAGCAAAAAAGGTGTTCAATTCTGTATCCAGTGGTGGTCAACGTAGGATATGGCGTCCGAATCTCCGGTGGAGCGACCTAGTACAAGACAACCTGACAACACTTGGAGTGCAGAACTAGCGCCACCGCGCGCAATGCAGAAGCGACTGGCGAGGGGTGATTGCTGCGGCCGAAACCCATCATGGGTTGTAATGGCCAAATAAGTAAAGTAAGTATTGTTATATTTGTGTAACAATACAAAACTAAAACACATCCTACAAATGTGTAAATATTACGAACATGAAATGGTCTAGAAGGCGCTATAGTTGAAAATAATTATATATTTGTAATGGTGGGACAATTACCTTTCAGGAGTACCCACTTGATGTAGTCATTACACTCAGAAAAAAATTCCCTCAAATCCCATTAAAATTGGTCAATAGGACAATTATTGATTTAATAGTATACAAAAAATAAATCTTTTCATATAAACTCAATGGCAATGTCATGGTATTTTCTAGTATTTAATGGTATTTTCCGATAAAAATAATAGTTTATCCTATTGACTATTTTTAATAGTAAAAAACTATTATTTATATAGTATTTTTTTCTGGGTGTAGGTGTACGGATTTTTGATTTTTCAAGGTCACCACGGATCCGAGCGATTTTTTCTTTTTAATTTTGGTAATTTTTTTTGCGATAATAAAGCGCGTGACAATATTTATTTTTTAATTTCACTTCGGCCGGTAAAGTGCAATTCAGCCAAAAAGCGTCTGGACCTGTTCAGACTGCTACTAAAGATTCCGCTTGGTTCATATCGCCAATGTGATTTGTACCTCTTGTTACGTGAAGAGATCGTTTGTAACCGCTGCTGCATATACTTTAAATCATGCAAATCTTCGAACCATGTCTCGGAGATGGTGGTGTCGTAGATCGCCGAAAACATGACGTACATTCAGACGATCCATCTCTTTTTTCCGTCTTAATAATAAAAATGTAATTTTCCTCGTTGTCGTCCAAGTTTTCTATTTAACGCGCTGTGTTTTTGATCGGAACATTTTTAATATGTTTCAAAATTAGACAATTTGCAACTGCTGATTTGAAACTCTACGGTTTATTTAAATGAAACTAAAAAAAGTATTGCTCAAAAGCAAAAAAATACTTTTTTTTAATAAAAAGTAAGTAAGTATAAATGTACAAACTATGTACAAATAATACCACTATAAATATATATTATATTATATGTATATATATATATATATATGTATATATATATATATATATATATATATATATATATATATATATATATATATATATATTATCCTGATATGGCCACTACAAATATAGAAGCATATTTCATGTCTCTGGAGTTCTGCTTCGCTGCATCAAGTGTCACAAGTGACTAAAAAATACAACATGGAAATGCACAGAAAAAAAATCAATTTTTATGACCTAAATTATAAAAAGTTTTCAGATTATTATTTTTTTTTTATTTTTTGTAGTAATGTATTTAAGGATGTATTTCTTCTATTAAAATAAGAAATAAAAAAAATAAAAATGGCGAACTTAAAAACTTATATGAAGGCGAACAATATTGCTGACAGAAAATGTTATAGGGTGGTCGACTTCAAGATGCAAATACTTTATGGACTGATTTCTCGGATTTTAGAAATAAGACTGTAATATATATATATATATATATATATATATATATATATATATATATATATATATATATATATATATATATATATATTTTTTTTAATTGTATGGGTAAAATCCCTTTGTTCCCCATATAAAAAGTATTTTTTTTTTAAATTTGACTTATTCAAAAACTCCAATTTTACAAGAGCTACGCTAAAAAGGTGCAAAATGGGGCAAATCACGTTTATTCACAATTAATATATCATTGTTCCCCAGTATTTGAAAATAAAATATCGCGTGTTAATCGTATTTTGAAGTGAAAAATAATTTATCTAAATCGAAATACCTAACTTCAACATGGCCGTATCCATCAGATCCAAATTTAATACGAATTATTAATGAATGTATCTGTTCTTATCTTCAATATCAATGATATGGAATATGTTACAATTTTGTCATTATAAATATACGTGAAATATTTGATATATTTGGGGTGGGGCACAAAAATTAAATTTTTCATGTTTCTTCGGTTAAATAGGAATTATAAGAAAAATACAAACCAAATATAAAAAAATTATATGCATATCTGCTTTGATTCATTACCTATCATAGACGGTAATTTTATGTCGATGTTATAGTTGGTTTTTGGCCATAAATTTGGATTTTTTTCCCAATTTGTAATGGCGCAAGTTCCTCCAAATAAATTAATCGAATTGCACACTATCATCGACACCACACCGATGAAAAGTAAGTACGACTATATCAAAGAAAAGCTTACAGCGTACTTCACCGATAGCCGACAGAATCGTTTGCAGCGGGTGTTATCCGATATGCCATTGGGTGACATGAAACCCAGTAAGCTATTCAACGAAATGCGAAGAACAGCAGGTATCTTACTTGGAGGTCCTGTGTTGCTGGACTTATGAGCATCAAGATTGCCAGCGCATGCACAGGCTGCAGTTATCTAAAGGGCAGACAATTGAGAAACTAACAATTGCTGATGCATTTGTTGAATGTATGGCGCTCAACAACGTTAACACTGTTGATTCAAGTGATCTAAGACAGATAGCGAATGGCAAGTCTCAATCTGTAGATCTTGACTCGCTGCAGAATGAAGTTGCTCATCTGTCGCGAAAATTCGGTCAAATTCTATCACTGCGCAATGTTTCCAACAACCGACTTCCACCCATAAGTCACAATACTCTACGCCGTGTGACACGTCGTAATGATGATTCATCAGATGGTATGTGTTGGTATCACACAGTATTCGGCGACAATGCACGTCGATGCAGGAAGCCATGTACTTTCCAGCGCCCATCATCAAATAACCACATTAATGCCAATTGGCTGATTCTGCACTGGGGTTTGGCGAACACTCCGGTGCATCTGGAATTTTTCGTCTGAAAGTATCTGATGCAACAACTAACACACAATTTCTTATTGACACCGGCACTGATGTATCAGTAATTCCATGACGATCCAGATCAGCCAAGTTGAATCCGACAGGTACGAAATTGTTCGCCGCCAATGGGACGCCGATTAACGTATATGGAGAAACAATAATAATAATAATAGTTTGGCACTACAGTCCTATAAGAACTTACCGAGCTCTCTCACCATTTTTGAGCTGTGCGTGTTATATTTGTACTCAAAGTGGTGGGACCTACAGTTTATTGCTGAATTCGAATGGCGGGTGAGAGCTTTTCATAGGCAATGTGTTACTCTCGTAGGTTTGCCATTTGCTGCCGAGAGGTAGCGCGGTATAGAAAAATGTTTCTATGAAAAGATGTTGTTTAGCCCCAGTCCAGGCCTGAACGGAGGACGTTTCGGTTCGCAGTCCAACGCACTAACCAAAGAACTCAAACGTTTTCTAGCAGTTATTCATTTTTACAGAAGTTTTATCCCTCATGCAATCAAGGCACAATCACCATTGCTTGACATGTGTCCGGGTAATGTACGAAATGACCGAACGATACTTAAATGGTCTACGGAAAATTCTGAAGCATTCGATATTTGTAAATAGCAGCTAACAAGGCAACTTTGCTTGCTCCTCCTACGAAAGATGCTGAGCTTTCATTATGGACCGACGCTTCCAATGTCGCCGCTGAAGCTGTTCGTCACCAAATAGTCAACGGGTGCGTCCAGCCTTTAGGATTTTTTGTTAGAAATTTGATAAGTCACAGCTAAGATACAGCACTTACGATCGAGTTAACTGCTATGTATCTCGCAGTACGACATTTTAAGTTCATGTTGAGTGGACGGTCATGTCATATATACACCGATCAGAAACCAATTACTTTTGCCTTTCGACAAAATCTGGACAAATCGACAGATCGACAAGCTAGGCAGCTTAATTTGACTACTCGACAAATGTCATCCGGCAGAAAATAATTTGTGTCAGTTATAGTCAATACAAAATTTATTTAACGCGAAAATGGCAAACGAATTGGAAGTGCGAGAAAATATAATTAAAATTTTTCAAAAACAACCTAGTTTGTCTTTTAAAAAAATTGCCAAGGAGGTAGGGGCTAACCATAAGACCATTTCTCGCGTTATCAACCGCTTTAAGGAAGACCTGAGTATTGATCGGAAAAAAAGGCCCACATGATCGTGAAAAGTCGAAGAAGGTTGTGAATATTTTAAAGAAAGATCCAAGCATATCCGGAAGGAAATTGGCGAGAAAGGCGGATTGCTCAGAATCTTTCGTGCGCAGGACTAAGAAAGAAGCTGGGCTGAAGACGTACAAGGTCCAAAAAGTTCCGGATAGAAATGCCGTCAAGAATGAAACCGCAAAACAACGAGCAAAAAAGCTGAACCAAGATTTTTTTAAAAAATTCGATTGCTGCATAATGGACGACGAAACTTATGTTTTAGTGGACTTTTCTCAGCTACCTGGGCAGGAATTTTATACAGCCTATTCTCGAGGAAAAGTCGCTGAAAAATTCAAATCGAAAAAAATGACAAAATTCCCAAAGAAATTCCTTGTTTGGCAGGCAATTTGCAGTTGTGGAAAAAGGAGCAGCTCATTCGTGACATCGGGAACAATTAATAGCGAAATATATGTGAAGGAATGCTTGCAAAAGATATTGCTTCCATTTTTACTCCAACATGAAGTGTCCACATTTTTTTGGCCTGACCTCGCTTCATGTCACTACAGCAAAATGGCCTTAGAATGGATCCAACAAAATGCAGTGATTTTGGTACCTCGAGAAGCCAATCCACCAAACTGTCCAGAACTCAGGCCGATTGAGAGATACTGGGCTTTAGTAAAAAGGGAGATGAAGACAACAAAAAAGTGGCCAAAGACCTTCAAGACTTTAAAAGAAAGTGGTCTTCAGTAGCTGTTAGGGTGTCGGACACTACCATTACAACATTAATGAAAGGGGTTCCGGAAAAATTAAAACTTTTTATTAAAAAATATTAATTTCTGGTTTTTTATATATTTTTTTTAAATCTAAAAATAATTTGCAAAATAAAATATTTTATTCTATAAAAATTCGATTACTAGATTTCTAGATTTTTTCATTTTTGTAGCGGACTATTTTATTCGACGCAGTCCTTATTTAGCCTTGATGCGGATTGTTGCCAGCCTTTCGTCCACGGGCGTGAGCCTAGACACAAGGTGGCGGAGTCTCCTGCCGACCACAAATCCACATCCAAATTCGTGTCTCTCCGCATGGCAGCTGTAGTAGATATCACAGGACGCTTGTTTCGAACAGCCCTGCCCCGTCCATCGCATCTCCTGGATAGCTGTGATGTCAGCCTTATATTTGTCGAGGATATCTGCCAGCTGGATAGAGGCACCTTCCCTATAAAGGGTCCGGACATTCCAGGTGCATATCCGTAAATCATGGTCCTTAAATCGTTTGCATGGGTCGCCATCGTTGTAATCGATCGTTATCCGAGGCTTCTTTTTTGTTTTCATTGGGCGCATAGGTTCTTTCCGTGGTGGGACCCAAACCCAACGCACGAACCCTCACTCTGAGGGAGATGCTCGCCACTCACTTTAGCCGACTTCTACACCGGGTAGTGTAGAGCGCCGTTTCCAGGGACTTCCACCGAAGTGGAGGTGACAATTTGCCAATTCTGGTGGCCAGTGAGTTGACTGGAGACTACACCGACAAGGATTGCGCTGGCTTCGCCATGTTGACGCACTCAGACACGTTACTTTGTGATAATCGCCCTCATAGTCCCCACCGACGTGGCATAGACTCAATTAATTTGGAAATAATATTCTCTGGTATATTGTTCCATTTTCGTGTTATCGCCTCCATAAGTGTATCCTTCCTTGAGTATTCTTAGACTCTTATTTTTCGATCTACTATCTCCCATAGTTTCTCTATTGGGTTGAGATCAGGTGACTGCGCCGGCCAATCAAGTTCGGAAACGTTATTGGCGTTGAACCACTGTGTAACCAACTTTGACTTGCGCTTCGGATCGTTGTCTTGTTGAAAAATCCAACTTAAAGTCATGTTCTCCTCTGCATATGGGTACATAATATCATTCATAATATTTTTGTATCCTTCTCCAGTGAAAATATCCTTAACGTGGTAAATTGGACCAACGCCTTGTCCAGAGAAGCAGCCCCATACCATTACACTGCCTCCCACATGTTTGGTTGTCTTCTTGCAAAATTTTGGATCCAGACGTTTTCCTCTTGGCCTTCTCACATAAGCTGCTCCATCTCATCCCTTTAAATTAAATGTAGACTCGTCGGAGAATAGGACGGTTTTCCATTTAGTGATTGGTCCTTTTTAATCGGGTCCTTTTTAATCGGGTCAATTTTTTTTTATTTTGAAACTAAAGGTTTTTTGGCTGCTCTATAACATTTGGTTTCTACGTCTATACACCTTCTGCTCGCAGTTCTTGGGCTAATTTTCAGCCGAAGCTCATTAACAACTGCTCGAGGTGTCACCCAAGGATCCACTTTAATTTTTTTTATTATAAGGCGATTCTCTCTAGAAGTGGTTTTACGGGGTCTGCCACCACAGTGTAATGTTTGGACGATTCCTTGTTGCGTATACCGTTTATTTATCCGACAAATCACCGACTTTTCATTTTTATATTTAGCGCAGATGTCTTTTTGTTTCATACCACTATGATAATCAACAATAATTTTTTGTTTTAGTTCATTACAAAATCTATTTCGAGTCATTTTCTTAATAAAACTCTAATGAATTTGAGGATATATTGAGTAAACAAATTAATGTTTTTGTTTTAATTTCTATTGTTTTATGGTAATTCTCTTAGCATGAATTCAAATTTTCTCAGCGAGTTGCTTTTGTTTTGTCAGACACTGTATATATATTTTATACATTTTATTTATTTTACTAATATGTTTCCACTTTTTTTTCAGTTCAATTATTAAAACTTTTTTTATTTCAACTACACTAAATATTTTAATGTATAAATCGCTTTTTTTTAATTTTAAATTCATTGCTTTTTATATCTGTTAATAAAATTAATTTTACCTGTTTTTTTTCATTTTTTTTTTATTCTACTAATATATATTTTTTTTGTTCCTTTTTTTTATTTTAACTGTACTAAATATTTATATATCTCTCTTTTTTTAAAATTTGAATACTAACTGATATTTTTCTTTTTCTTTAAGTAATTTAAATTATTATAAATATGTTCTTCAATTCATTTAAAATGTATTTGTTATATTTAAACTTATTCAAATTGAATTATATTAATGTACAAAAGTACCTATGATTTCTCTGCATGTAAATATATATAATTAGAGTTGCGATTTATTTTCTAAACATGTTTAATATATTTTTATATTATTTTCGTATCCTTCTATAAGTTATATTTTATAGAGGTATTCACGAAACGGAGCAGTTTCCGATGTACATTACCAGTATTGTAGAATTGTATCATATTTCGTGAACACACTTATTTCATATTTGTGTAGTATGGTAGTTTTTAGTTTGATGTACCAAAAACAGATGTTTTTGTTTTATTAAAATTTTAGATTTATTGCTTATTGGCCATATACAATATATAAGTATGCCTTTTGTTACTTATTTTTAATTCAATATCTCATATCAATACATTATAAATAAAACAAAGTAACAAATAGATTAGTGATGTCGGTTTAAGAAAAAAACTCATACCCTATATTTAATGTTAAAACAGAGGACATTATGCCATCATTTCTTTTTATTCACATGCATATATGTACATATTCATTAAAAATATATATTTTCATTTAAATATAATGCATTTTGGTGAATTTCATTAATAATCAAACACTGTCTGTAATATTAAGTATCCAAAAGTCATAAATTCAGCATCACTAAAAAACTACAAAAGTACAACGAAGTAAACTCAAGCTTTTAGCTAAGTAGATTAGCAGATAATTTTTGTTTTTGCCACCAATGTATTTTGTTGTTTTACAACTGCTACTTGACAAAACTGCTACTCTACATCGCAACTGCTCCGTTTAGTGAATAACCTTTATATGATATTTATTTACATTGTTTATGGTATCAAAAAAAAACTGCAAGATCTGCATTTTGTCAGCTATAAACGCTCGCTTTACGTATGATATACATACGTTCGTACAAATTGCATATGTGCTTCAGCATGAAACACTTGGGTGGTGACCTACATTAATAGCGCAAGCTAACAAACCTTGAAAATGGTCATTCAAGGTTTGTTAGCTAGCGCTATTAATGTAGGTCAGTAAGACAATTGTTGGTTTGCGTTATACGAAAATTTTATGACGAATTTTCATTTAATTTTATCTGAAGGCAATTTGTTGCCTTTGCTTAATTTATTTCTTTCCTCAATTGATGATTATCTAACTTTAAAATTATAAGTTCTTCTACTAAAATAGTTACAATTTTTTTTATTTTTTATTACTAAATTATTATTTTTAATATTTCCTATGTTTTTTTTATTATTATATTAATTCTTTTGTTATTACTTACTGATTCCTAAACTATTTATATTTATTCCTTCCTCTAAATGACGAGTTATTTAAGGTATTATTTAATGATTACTCTATACCTTATGGTTAGATTTATTTTTTCTATCATAATGTTGCAATCTGCGAGTTTAATTGTCAACGCATAGCTAATTGGTTTTATATTGTTACTTTTATGGGTTCTAACTTAGGGTAATATTATAATATTTTTAGTTTTAACGGCATACACTATTTGTGATATGCCTTTAATAAATTATTATGAATTTTCATTACTTTGTTTTTGACCAATATCGTCGTGGTCACTGGCCCACTTCCCTCTACGACCACGTAGGGTCCCCTCCAAATTGGAGAGAACTTATGCTTCCTAGTTTGGTTTTTCATTAAAACCATGTCGTGTGGTTTGAATTGTATAGGGTTGGCCCTACATTGATTTTGCCTGACGATCTCGTGCGATCGCTGTATTTGGTACTTTAGTACGTTATTGTAGTCTTCTGCGTTACACAAATGAACATGTACGCTTTAAATTCGTAGGCATGTCGAAGTCAAACCCGTACAACGTACGGAATGGTATTTGACCCGTCGACGTATGCACTGGCAGAATACTCACCAGGTCCATGTACACTTTGTCAAAGGGTCTGACTGGCGTATCAGTTAGAACCATTGGCATCTTCGTCAGCCTTGAACTCTTGTTTACCTGGTATTTTGAACAATTTTTCACATAATCCTTTATTTGCTTCTGCATACCCTTCCATCGGTACTGTTACCGAATTCTTAAAAATGTTTTTACGCCACCTTGGTGACCACCTAACGGTGAATCGTGAAAATCTTTAATTACCGTCTCTATGTCCCGAGGTTCAGTTAGAATTATTACATTGTCATTTTCCTTTGTTATCGAATCGTCAGGATTCATATCGTCAGACGATATGAAACAGACGATTCATATCGTCTGTTTCATATCGTCTTCCTTGTCTCTTTTCATGGTTTTCGAACGTGTTTGTACTACAACTACTTTTTCAGTATTATTCGGTATGCGGCTAAGCGCATCCGCGTTTAAATTACTTTTTACTGGTTTGTAATGAATTTCGAAATCATATTCCGATAATTTGTATCGGAAACGCGCAAGACGTGATTTCTGATCTTTAAGTTTGCTATACCCTTTAGGGGCTGATGATCTGTATAATTTTTAAAAGGTGTTCCCAAAAGATATGCGCTAAAATTTTTTGTTGCCCTTCAATTGCCAAAAATTCTCTCTCTATATAGTATAATACCGTGTTTCCGCATCGTTAAGAGACCTACTGGCAAACGCGATCGGACGGTCGCTTCCAACTTCACCTTGCGAAAGAACCGCGCCAATTGCTTCGTTACTGGCGTTTGTCGTGAACAAAAAGGGTTCGTTCAAATCCGGATACGCTAGTATGAGTGGTGACATAATTGCCTCTTTAAGTTTTAAAAACGAATTCTGACAATTGTCATTCCATATGAACTTAGCGTCCTTTTTTAGCAAACAGTTTATTGGTAATGACAACTTCGCCATACCTCCTATAAATTTCCGGTAATAATTAATTAAGTCTAGAAATGCTTGAACTTCCTTCCTAATTTTCGGTACTGGAATATTTTTAACACACTCTACTTTGGCTGGGTCTGTTAGTGCACCTAACTCAGCACACTTATGGCCATATTTATACCTCGCGTCGTAAAAACTGACATTTTTCTGTATTTAATTTCAAATTATGTTCTCTCAGCTTTTGCAAAACCTTGCATAGCCTATGCTCGTGTTATGTAAATTATCTGTAAAATATTTCCATATACCACTATATCATCCAAATAAATGAAACAGTCTATACCCTGTACCTGTACTGAAACAGTTTTTTCTTTGTCACTATCTTCAACTAGAACATGATAAATCTAGTGTTGAAAAATACCGACTATGAACTAGTTGGTCTAAAATCTCATCTATTCGTGGTATAGAAAACACCTATTTGATGGTGAAAAAAAATAATAAAAATAAATACTAAAATTACTTCATTGTAAATTATACTCGCCCCTGTACGGAATGTATTCACAGTGTTGCCAGACGTTTGATCTACAATTCCCAAATTTTCAGGGCCCTTAATTACAACTTTCTTTTTATTCGATTTACTTTTGATTTTATTATTCTAATTGGTTTTACTTTCTTTACTTTATTTGCTTTCTTTATAATTTGTTTATTTTGAATTTTCTTAATTCCTATATTCTGTTCATCATTCGCGTAAAGTTGTGTTTTATTATTATTATTTAGTTCATTATATGTTTTTGTTGAAAGATTTCTATCTTCATTAATATCTATCTTTACTTTTTGTTCTTCATTTTCTGCGTTAATAATATTCTCTGTTTTATTTTGCTGTAGTGTCCTCTTTGGAACTTCTACTACTACTGGCCTTACTACACTATTTGTTAAGGGTCCCCAGTTTAGTGGTCTTGACTGGGCCCCTGGTAGTTCCCCTGTGGAACGTTATTATTGTTCCATGCATCATATTTGCGTTTGGCATAACAATTCATAATAACATTTCCGTCCTTTCTGCATCAAGTGCAATATGTAGCGGGTCTGTTTGCAAAATTCCCATTACCATTATTTCTTTGAAACACTTGTGTATCGCTTTTAACGCGACAATCCTCCTCGACGTGTCCCCCTCTATGGCACCAATCGCATCTCAATACTGGAGTACCCCCGCCTTGGTTCTAGATACCACCTTGACAATTTACCTGAGGACGGGTGGCTGACTTCCTTGGGGAGCACTAAGTCCTGGAAAACCATTCCGACCCGATCGATCTGCACACTGTTCATGTCCATAAGTACGACAGTCACTGCAATACGGAGTGTTTCTCCGTGTATGACATTCATCCCTCAGATGTCCCTTCTTCATGCAAAAAGAACATGTAGGTATAGGCTGCTTCATACGTACATTTTGTGTTTTCTATTCCGTCTCCTTTTTTTCGTTGCCTTGGCCACCTAGTGCATTACGATTATTTGGCCTGAAGGCCAATGAGGGCTCATTGAAATGGACTCCAAACTTGTCTATGCCCGTTAACTCTGCTGACTCCCTTTGTATCGTCGCATGGTCCAATGCCTCTTCCACCAATTTCTCCAGTGTTGTTTGCCTACTGCTCAACATGAGCATTCGCAAAGTGTAATCCCGAAGTCCTTTTAACTAAATTATACAATTCATTAACGAACACGTCGTATTTCGTATCATTATATTTACATTTAATCGTGCTGAATGCTGCCGACTGCAGGTTAACCAAACGCCTCGAAAAATATCTAATATTTTCCCCCGGATACTGAGATGCCTTTCTAATGTCATATTGAATGGCATCTACTGACCTACATTCCAAGTACGTTTTTCTTAACAGACTGTATAAATCATCTATTGTTTCAAACTCCTTTGAACTTACTAAGTCAACAGCATCTCCCTGTAAACGAACCCTAACGCCTTTAATAAACTCCGTCATTTGTTCAGGCTTCAGTTCTGCTCTCACCACTTCACATCCTTCTATATTAGCGGATTATCTAACTCTGCTGTACGTTTTAAACAATAATCGTTTAGACGTTTTCTCAACCCGTCAACTTATCTTTCTAATTCACAATTTTCTGCAAAAACCGATTTCATTTTTAAATTCTGGAAATTTAATAACTTTTCTACTATTTTATCTGCCTCCTCTAATTAAGACAAATGCAGAATTTTAGATATATTATCTTTTAATAATGCTGCATTATCTTTATTTAGTATTGTTGGTACAAATTGCGACCACAATTTTTCAACAAATCTGTCTAGATTGCATCTGAATATACGCATTTAATTCATTAGCATCTGCCATTAAATATTTTCAATAAATTTTAAACGTTATCTTTATCTTTTAATTAAAAAAAATAAATTACATCAAGTTGTAATTGAAAATTCCAATGAAACAAAAATGTTACCCAAACGACAACGAAATCAATTTTGGCATTCATGAAGTACAACTATAAACTAAATTTCTTTTTTATTTTTTTAAAACTTAAATTCCGAAGTATATATTTTTTTCAAATCGGTTTTCTATTATTTTGGTAAATAAAATAATTTTTATTTTTCCAAATAATAATCCCTGAATTATCGAGGAAATAAAATTATGTGTATATTGGGTTACTCAAGATTGTAAAAAAAAAATTTAACCTAAAATGATTTTTTTAAAATTAATTTATTTTATTTTCGAAATCAAACACAAAAAATTTTAAATCATAGTCACTTTCATCTATATTACTTGATTTTATTTTAATTTAATGAAATCATTTAGTTTTTATTTGTTGTACACTGGAGGGTCCGTAGCACAGTGTGCCCAATCGCTCGGGATTGGACAAGATTTTACTGTAGTATGCGATCACTTTTTCTTGGTCATTGATCACTTGAGAGAGGACTCTGCCAATTCCGTATCCACTGCATCCGTGTCCAGTACAAATTTTTCACCTGGAATGGGATACGTAAGAATTTGTGCCGAGCAAAGTAGCGCTTTTAATTTCAAAAAGGCATTTTCTTGATCATCGCCCCATTGAAAAGACCGGTTCTTTCTTGTCAATTCGTAAAGACTGCCAGCAACATTGGCAAAACCTGGAACAAATGGCCTGTAGTAGGTGGTGTAGAAACTTCGTAGGTCGTGTAGGTTTTGCTGTCTGGGCCAATACTTTACTGCACCTATTTTATCCTCATCGGTATGCACTCCTTCTGTGGTAACTCGATGGAACTCTGAATTAGGTGGTATTTTTCTGTTTTTATGAGCAGTAACTTGTTTAATTTTCGGGCTCTGGTCACAATCAATATTTAGTTGGATCTCCGTGTTTGCATAACTAAAAAATTTTCTTGTTAGATCAAGTGTGAAAACGTTCCTTATCATGAAGTCCATGCCAAGTATTATTTCGTCTACTATTTTCGCCACTATAAAATCATGCTTAACTGTCGTAGTGCCAATCGTGATTTTCTTGGTAATCTTTCCTCTGATAGGAGACTCTTCACCTGTAGCTGTTTGCAATCTTATTCCGATAAGCGGCTCTATTTCGTCCCTAACAAGGTTACTTCTTATTATTGAGTGTGAAGCTTCTGTATCCAACGTTACCATATATGTTACACAATCAATTAGCCCCTTGACAGTTAAACTATTCGACTTTCGAGCAATTTGTGAAATGGAGATTCTGTGGCAATTGGTAATGGGAGTCAGATCTTGCCCCACAGAACTGACTCGTTTTTGTTTAAAGTTTGGACATGATTCTGTCTTTCTTCATGTCTGGGTTCATCTGCAGATTGATTTATTGAGCGTTTGCATTTTTTACGACAGTCACGTACCATATGCCCATATGTATCACAGTTGTAACATTTACTTTTGAATTGCGTATCTTCGTTGGCTGATGTGTGTTCGGTTTTAACGCCTGCTTTAACTGCTTGGCACACTACTTAAAATAAATCATCGTTCTCGACATCAATTCTACGCGCCTTTAGAGCCGTTCGGCACAACGCATTTGCTGTCTCCTGTGTTAGAGCTATGGTAACCGAGCTATGGTAACCGTTGCATTCGGCCCTTTAGTTCCATTCTGTAGATCTGTTTCATGTGATCACTGCCGTATTTTCGTTGCAGTGCAGACATATCCGCTAAATAACTGTTTCGATCACTTTCTGGAACAGTCCTCAATACTTCGGCTGCGCCTCTTTTTAGCGCCACGATAAGTGCGGCTACGCTGTCCTCATTGTTCCATCGATTACTTACAGCCGTGGTCTCAAATTGCAGCTTGAAAATGTTGAACGAGGTAGTTCCATGGTAAATCGGCGTTTTTAGCCTCGGACCACTAACAACATGTTGTGTAGGTCCATTTATCCCCCCAAGTTACCTTGACGCGTGTGGGGCTTAAGTTACAATGACTCAATAAGGCTAAGCTGACGGAAACTTTTTAAAGTTTCTGGTAGGGTCACCCTTGTCAGACAGGCTTGTGATGAGTAATGAACTAAATACTACCATAGTCTTTTTTATTGGTGGGGTGGCAGACTCTAAAGAAACCCCACACCACCGCGATGGGTCAACATAAAGATATAACTACTCCAGGTGGTACCCAGAAAAGTGGCAATCCACCCGCTTCGGCGGCTGAGGCAAGGATTCTGGGGGCTTCAATCCACGCAACCAACCCTGGTACGATGAATCTTTCTGCTCCTGTAGCAGGGTGTTCATCGTGCCCCTCCATCTCCCAAATTTATGAGACAGCTAGGAATCTAGAGGAGGATAACGACAACGCAGTGGTTCCCATACCAGTAGAGGAAAGTGTCGGTTCGGCTATGCCTACGACTAATCCTCCACTGTATGGCTGCTCGACAGTGTTGTTTCCTCTCAGGGCTCCTTTCTGTCACGTATTTGGAAACATGGGTCGATCGAAGGAAAGTGGTGTTTTACCAGCATCTAATCCTAGAGAGACCGACGCCCAACTGGAAGCTAAAATTCCATTGGAGAACGGACCCTGATCTCTGAATACAGAGATCGGGTTGTCCGATGCCCAGGTGAGTAAGAGAAGGAAGAATAAAGCGAAAGATCGCAAAGAGGATGAAAAGTTTAAAGGCGACGCTGGAGTTTTCTCTTCCACAGCTACCACAGCAAAACGCGATAGATCGGTTGAGGTAACTCCGACTGAAGCCGGACCATCCGCTGCTGCTGTGGTGGCTGCCAATGCACCTAAGAAGCGCAATGGCAAGAAGTTTAAAACCTTCACTGCTACTGCGAAACCCCGTAACTCCCAGAACTCGACAGTTTCCAGTGATATTGCTTTCACAAGCAAGAGCACTGGCGCTTCATGTGCCGGATCGGCTACGGATGAAATGCCTTCAACATCCACTGGCAGAGGTAGGCAAGCAGTATCATATCGTGAAGCTGCTCGCAAAGCTCTTCCGGTTGCGATTATTGGCAAATTGGGGAAGGAGCAAAAGATGAATGATGCAGAAGTAAAACACTGCAACGATCATCTTTGGCGGCTAGTCAGCACCGGCGGTGTCAGTGCAAACGCAAAAGGCTATGAGACGAGTGATGGCATCATGAAGGTGCTATGCTCGTCTCAAGCCAATTTCGATTCGATTGCCACAGCCGTTGCTCAAAACCCCCCCTTGGGCAAATCGCGCTTCGCTGTTTTCAGCGGAGACGAACCCAAACGCAGGCGAGCAATATGCTGGATACCTGGTCCTATCAGGAAAACAGCGGAAGTGTTTGCCTGCCTACGTGCTCAGAACCAGGGTATCGAAACGAACGGATGGAAAATCTATAGCCATAAACCAGAGCGAGTTTCCGGAGGACAAGGAGGGCTCAACCCTGGTTGTTGGCTTAGACCAGAAGTCGTAAGATGTCATGCTATCTAAGTACGACAGCCATCTAAACTTATTCTTTGGACGGATCATATTCCGAATCAATTCCAAATGAATAGGCACATGATGAGAAACGAGTTAATTATCCTGTCATGATATTTACTCAGATCAATCTACGTCATTCTAAAGCTGCTACCGCTTTACTAGGTAAGCGGCTCTCCATGTTGCATACATTTCCTCACATCACAGCTATTCAAGAACCATGGGTGGATAACAAACGCATCTGTGGTCTTAGTCAATATTCCTGTCAGAATTCGTACCAAAGAAAGTATTGAGGCGTCCGTTCAAGTTATGAACGATGTCATAAATTCTAGTTTTGTACGAACATGTCCGGTACGAAAAACGTTATCAAGAGCTCCCGTTCCTTGGTGGAACGCTTGTCTTGAAACCTTGCGCAAGGATTCCAGAAAGCTTCTAAATAGGGCCCTAAGGAGCAACTTAGACTCTGACTGGTTTCTTTATCGAGCTAAGCAGAAAGAGTATAAGAAACGAATTCGTAAATCGAAAAGTGTTTCTTATAAAGACTTCTGCAGTAGCATCGAATCCTGCAGTGAGACTAGCAGATTGGTCAAGTTTCATAAAAGAGACCGAACTGCTCGACTGGACTCACTGCGGAGACCTGATGGCTCGTATACTGAGTCTAAAACAGAGGCACTCAGTGTCCTAGTTGAGACTCACTTTCCGGGAAATCAAATCAACATAGGGCCACTTTGTAATCCCAGCACTGGTGTTGTGTATCATAATCGTAGACTTCACAGCTTACATATGATCCACTGTTGTGTATCATAATCGTGGAACTTACAGCGTGCTTATGATCCACAATATAACATAACCAGTATATTTTTCTTTATGGCATACTTTTAGGGTTAAGCATTATGCATGTTAAACACAAACAGCATTTAATTGTCTTGGCGCACACCGCGTAACATAGCACAGGTATACACGCCCACGTAAAATAGGTCACTCAGATCACACAAATAAATGCTGACTTAGTTATTTTAGAATGATGAAAGTACTCAATTTATTGTGAAATTATAAATACGCTGACTAAGTTATTTTAGCATGATGAAATTACTCAATTTATTGTGAAATTATAAGAATACGAGGTGTTAAGTAGAAGTTAAGTATAGACTAAGAATCAATTGTTTTCGATAAGCTGAACTGTCTACAAATAAGTGTTAAGTATAAGTGTAACCAACTTTTAAAGCGAAATAAAGTGTCTTGAAGTAAAAAAGACCCGGTTGTTTTAAATAATATAAATAAAGTAAAAAGGACTCAGTAAGTATAAATAGGATCAAGTTAAAGTCCTAGTAGAAGGACCTTTTAACTTACAACATTTTGGCGCAGCCGGTTTCTCAAACAACGCTCTCAGGGACCGAGAGAAGAAGGACGGTTGAAGGAAGAAAAGGACTAAAAATCCCAAAATAAATGGTGATAATTTAATTTTTTGTTTTGAAAATACGTGAGTAACAGCAGAAAATTTAAACAATTATAACAGTGTTTAATAAAGTAATAAATACAAATTGAATAAATAAAGGAAATTTATTAAATAAAATTTATTTAATATTAAACTCAGATAATTAAAAAAAAAAAAATTCTAAAATTAATATGAAACGGAATTTTTGATTTTTTTTTAAATTTAAAAAATTTTAGAACATTTAAAATATCATTTTCATTTTAAAATTTAAATGAGAATAAAATAACATTTTAAAGATTTTGAAAATTTGAAATATTTTTTTTTTATTTTTATAACATGGTCAATTTAATTAAAAATTTTACATTATTATAAAATATCTGATTTTAGTCAATAGATTTAAAATGTAAAAAACTTATAATATTTTTTTTAACATTGTGGAGCTACGTGAACTGTTGAGTGTTCTAGGAAAGAAAATTGGGATTTTTTTTGTCGTTGATAAATATATGGCGGAATTGGAACAATTACAGTTAGCATACGGAAACATACTAGGGCAATTGGACAGGTTTACGGATAAATTGTGGGCTCAAATTACCCTCGAAGTAAATAATAAAGAGCATTTACAATTAATAAAAAATAAAGTTAATAACACAAAGGTTTTTTCTAAAGTAGAAGGAGTAGATGTCGTGTTCGAAGAATTAATATATTTCTTGGAACGAAAAGTGAGAATAAAATAAAAGAGATAAAAGGCTGGAAAGGCGAATTTGCTGCATTAACTAAAAAAATAAACGATAAATTAGCAGAAAAACAGGAGTTGTTAGACCACGCCTGCGGTATAGAGGCGGAAAACGAAAAATTAAGAGCATTGTTAAAAGATAAAGATATTTCTGATGAATCAGTAGCTAGGGCTAGTTAGAATTCGAATCAGTCGAAGAGGCAAATAACAAAGTAAGAGAATTGGATTCGAAAATCAGATTTTTAGAGGCGGAAGTAAACTTAGCACACGAAACATCGTTATACCATAAAGATGATTTAAGAATAGAAGAAAATTTAGAAAGCATAACAAAAGATATAACAATAATTGAAATGCCGACAGACGATATTTCGAAATGCGTACGAAATCTGGTCCCGGTGTTCAAAGGCGAAGATTCACCGTTCCTAAAAACGGAGCTTCTTAGATTTATAGACGGTTGTAAGGCAGCGAACCTTAAAATAACTGAAGAAAATCAGGAGGAATTCATGATTTGTATTAATCTGCGTCTTGATGGAGATGCATACGAATTAGTGAGGACCAAGAAAATAAATGATTTAGATGAGTTGTTTGAATTACTTAAAAGCACATATTTAAAGGTGGCTACATTAGATTCAGTTCAATACAACATAAGACAGTCATATCAAGGTGGAGGGGAAAGTTTAAGGGCGTTTGCAAGGCGTTTAGAAGTATTGCAGTCGAACGCAAACGACATAGCCGATACAATGTATAAAAAGAAAAACCTGCCAACGGACATTTTTAACACGGAACTATTAAATTCTGTGCTAACAGCATTTAAAGTGGGAGTGAGTGACCCGACTGTAAAGATACTACTGTTAAGTAGCAAGGCAGATAATTTAAATGATTTATTAGACGAAGCGTTAAGGGCAGAGGCCACAATACTGATGGGGCCGAGATTACCGGAGGAACTGTATAGTTTTGAAAAAAGACCGAATGGAACCTCAGTTAGTAAAAATAACCATTTTGCAGAGAATGCGAGAAATACGGACATGAATCGAGTTGGAGATGTAGATCAAATAGACTGGAAGAACGCCAGGAGAACCAACAACAATCATTTCAGAATCAGCAGTACCAAGGGGGTTATAGAGGACTTCAGAATAACGGCTATCAACACCAACAGCAGCCAAATCAGAATCCGCAAGACAGCAATACTCGTAATAATAGAAATAATAATATTAATAATGGTAATGAAAATAATAGAAATAATAATCCGTTTAGAAATAACAATAGTAATAACAATAACGAACCTAATAGAACATACAGAAATAATAGGGCATGTTATGGGTGTGGTCAAGTCGGTCATATGATAGCGGATTGCCACGCCAAGAAAAATGTTGTGCCAAACGGAAGTAATGCTCACAATAGGGGAAACTACCACGGGCCCAGTCAAGGCCAATAAGCTGGGGTCCCGTTAACATTAGTAAAGTTAGGTCAAAGGTAGAAATAGTGGATCATACACCAAAGGAGCCTGTGATCACATTTGCTACCGCAGCTTCAAATAACAACCAAAAAATCGTGGGGGAAAATATCGTTCATCAAACGTCGAGAGTGACCGTTGATACATATATTGATCCACCGTGTTTGGTCTGTAAGGAGAAGTTGAAAGAGAAAAAAATGGGTGAAAATATTGTTCATCAAACGTCGGGAGTGACCGTTGATACATATGTTGAGCCACCGTGTTTGGTTTGTAATGCAGTAGTAGGAATATTAGTTTATATCATACACTTTATAGGTATTGTGTCGATTACACTTTGGAACAAAATAATAAAATTAGCAGAATATGAAAAGTATAAGGGAACCTTTGGAGAGGAAGCAGTAGGGTATAAAGTAAAAAACATATTATCAAGAATATCAAAAAGTATTGAGAATTTCGTAATAGAATATGATAAGAAGATTAGATGTCATATGAGTGAGTTTAGTAAAAGAAAGTATCGTATAATATGCAGTAGGCAGGGTGACTGTTTCAAACTACCTAATGTAATTTATGTTTTCATCGAAGTACCTTGTGAGGATGCTAAAAATGGAAAACTCATATTACTGGTAGATTCGGGAGCAGATGCTAGTATAGTAAAGGAGGGGTCAATGATACGACTTACGGGTTTCGATAAAAATACTCAGAAGGACTTTAGTGGTGCTTTTGGGGGGATGCGTAAGGACTTTAGGGACAATAAATATTCAGCACAACAGTATAGAGTGGTTCTGTTTAAAGATGCATGTAGTGGCACTTGAAAAAGGAATACCCCCTGATGGAATAATAGGACGAGATAATATATGGAATAGGTCCATAATAAATGCCATAGATAAGAAGTTAATATTTTATGATAAAGATAAAACAATACTATACAACTACCCATGAGGACACGGGCAGACATGGAAAATATTTTTCTAAATCAGGAATTAAAAGTAGAACCTAGAACCGCAAAGATAGTATCATTACGTTTAAAAACAAAAATTCCAATCGTCTTAATACATAAACAAGAAATTTGTCCAGGAGTATATTTGGGCAAAAGCATATCGAATGTTAGCAAAAATAGAGTTTATGTGTCCGTATTAAATGCTACAGAAAAAGAATTTATAATAGACAGTGCTTTTAAACCAAAATTCTCGAATTTCAATCAGTATAAGGAATCGGATACCAACAATTCTACAATAAATAGCATAAATTCAGTAAACATTACGAACAGAATTAACAAATTATTAGATGAAATAAAAATTGATGGAACCTTGAATAAAGACGAAATTACATCTTTACAAAATCTGTGTATTTCGTATCATGATGTTATTCATTTAGACGACGATGAATTAACATACACGCCAGTACATAAATATGAAATATTAACACAGTGGAACCAACACCAATCAATCAAAAGCAATACAAATTGCCACACACACATAGAGATGAAATCAAGAGACAGGTTAGTAAAATGTTGGATGACGGCATTATATCGCCAAACATATCACCCTGGAATTCACCGATGTTGCTCGTTCCTAAGAAGAGCGGCAAGGACGGTAACAAAAAGTGGAGGCTAGTTATAGATTTCCGTAAATTAAACGATGTTACAATTAAACAAATATTTCCGATTCCTCGAATAGACCAATTAGGTCACAGTCGCTATTTTTCAACTTTAGACTTGGCAAGTGGTTATCATCAGGTACTAGTTGAAGAAGGGGATAAGGAAAAAACCGCTTTTAGTACAGGTCTTGGTTATTTCGAGTTTAACAGAATGCCATTTGGTTTAACAGGGGCTCCAGCCACTTTCCAAAGAATAATGAATCACATATTAACAGGTTTACAGGGAATCGATTGCTTTGTTTATCTTGATGATATAGTGGTGTACGGAAAGAATTTAGCTGAACATGAGCTTAGTTGAGTAGAGTATTGCAGAAATTAAGGGAACACAATCTAAAATTAAATACAGAAAAATGTCAGTGTTTGCGTCGCGAAGTTGTCTATTTAGGACATAAATGTTCGGAACTAGGTGCTCTGCCAGACCCCTCAAAGGTTGGATGCGTGAAAAATATTCCGGTACCAAGAAATAAAAAAGAAGTACAAGCGTTTTTGGGATTAATTAATTATTACAGAAAATTTATAAACAATATGGCAAAATTATCATTACCAATTAATAAGTTACTTAGAAAGGATGTTAAATTCACTTGGACCGACGATTGTCAAAATTCATTTATTAAACTAAAAGAATCAATAATTTCACCACCCATTCTCGCATATCCAGATTTTACAAACCCTTTTTTACTTACAACAGATGCAAGTAACGAAGCAATAGGTGCGGTACTGTCACAAGGCAAAGTAGGGAGCGACCGACCAATAGCATTTGCTAGTAGGGCATTAAATGGAGCAGAAAAAAATTACTCCACCATTGAAAAGGAATTTTTAGCTATAGTCTGGGCAACGAAAAATGTTAGAGCTTATCTTCTAGGTCGACATTTTCAAATTTATACAGATCATCAACCATTACGTAGCACAGCAAATCTCAAAGATCAGACATCTAAGTTAGCCCGTTTCAGGCATAAATTATCAGAATATGATTACGAAATATCTTACAAACCAGGTAAACAGAATTTGAACGCAGATGCTTTAAGTATAATTCCACATCCCGAACCAGATATTACTGCGGTCCAAACACGGTCTAAGACCACACAGAATAAATTAGATAATCAAATTTCAAAAACCAAAAAACAAGTGAGCACGCCAGTACTGGATGAAATAACAACAGACACCAAGAACGAATTAAACTCAAGTCTACTATTAACTGACCCAGAGGAAATTAAAACTGTTATAAAAGACTTTCATGACTCAGCATTAGGGGGTCACCAGGGCGCAGTGAAAACATATTTTAGAATCAGAAAACAATTTAAGTGGAAAGGTATGCAGAAACAAATAAAAGATTACGTTAAGAATTGTCAAAAATGTCAAGTAAATAAAAGTTCGAGGCTTACTAAAATGCCAATGGTTTTAACTGATACGCCTGTACGACCATTCGATAAAGTATACATGGATCTTGTAGGTATTTTACCGGAAACTATATCTGGAAATAAAAATATATTAACTTTTCAAGATGATTTTTCAAAATATATGTGCTGCGTAGCTATCCCAGACGCAGAAGCAAGCACTGTAGCAAAAGCATTTTACGACGAAATTATTACAAGACATAACATACCAAAAGTATTGATAACCGACAATGGTTCGAATTTTGTTTCAAAATTATTTTCGGACACGTGTAAATCGTTAGGAATTAAAAAGTTACATATTACGCCATATCATCCACAGGCCAACGGCTCTTTGGAACGAAGCCACCGACCATTAGCAGAGTATTTACGAAGTTTTGCGAAAGAGGATTTATCAAACTGGGACCAGTGGTTAAATACAGCAATGCATGTACACAATAATACAATGCATATGTCCACCGGGCAAACGCCTTTCCGTACTTTATACGGTTAGGATTTTGAAATGCCAACCAATCTCAAACGCAAATGCTCACCAGTATATAATACCGATGATAGCAACATGCTATTAAAATACCAAATTCAACGCACACACGAAATCGTGCGACAAAATCAAGCCAGAGCCAAAGAAAAATCTAAGCAAAGCTATGATATCTCAATACACCCAATAATATTCAAAGTAGACGATAAAATTTTACTGAAAAATCAAAATAGGAAAAATAAATTTTCACCAGTCTGGGTGGAACCGTACTAGGTACTTTCAATAATAAGCCCTGTAACAACTGAGATTTGTATCAATGGTAAAGGAAAAAAATTTCATAATAATTTGTTAAAAGCATACAACAGTATAGTTATGTAGGATTAAATAAACACTGTCTGCAACAAGAATCAATAATTTTTAAAATCATTGAAATAAAGTCAAATAGTTAGTGTAGGACAGCTAAGTATTACATATTGAAATTAAATTGAATCTACAAAAAAAATAAAGAATAGAGAAAAACTATATATTTTTTTTAATGTAGATATTAAATAAATTAATTTTAAATAATTTATAAAATCCAAAAAATGTCATGTAATATTGCCAAAATACAAATCGCAGAGATAATAGCTATGTATTAATTGAAGATGACTAGCATTGAATATAAACAAATAACAAAATCAAATTATTATTTGAGGTACGAATTTGCAAGGTATAAAAATTACGTTGTCATTAAAATTGTGATAGGTCAGTACCTACCTCAATGGCATTCTAAACAAACAAGTTCATTGCGCATAGAGCGAAATGCTCCCAGCTCATATTAATATAGAAGGCTTGAATATATTCATATGCTAAACGATTAAATGCACTTCAGCACTTTACAGGCAGAAGCCACTAACGTACTGGAACTGAAACGAGATACGGTAGTGCAGCGACAAAACTGCCTAATATTTTTTATCATTAACACAATTTTCATTCATGAAACTAAATATATTAATGCAGATATGCATTAATATAGCAAACTAACAAACGTTTTAAATTCATCATTACACTGTAATGAAAATAAATAAGTACAATTGAGATGTACAAAATTAAATATTTAACAACTTAATATAGCAAATACATTTATGTAATGCTAAGAAGTCGCGCGTGCTTATTTCTTAATACTTAAAAAAAATTATTAGTTGGTGCATGAGTAAATAGCTAAGTATTGTTGAATATGACTAGCATTTAACCATGTACTACTGGGACTCTAAATAAAACAATTTGTATTGCAAAAATGCAGAAACATATCCAAACATATATGTTTCTAAACAAAATCATATAGTACATGTTGACACATATGTAAATTCACTATTATAACTAATTAAGGTATAATTATGGCCATAGCCTTAACAGGATGTATTAAGATAAAATAAGAAATATTTATAAGAAAACTATATGATATGATCAAGGATTCCATAAAACATGTAAAAAAAAAATGGAATTTCTTCTCTTTCTCTTTACGATAGGCAATAAAGAGCGAAACCAATATAATGATTAGAATTGTCACACTGGTCCTGATGCTGGCAGCCAATGAAGTCAACATCACACAGACATCAATTAATGATACAAGATTATTCTTTGAGAAGACAACTGATGCTTTTTCTACAATGATGAATGGACGATAGAAGCCAAGTTTAAACCGCTACAACTGAACGATTTCCTCGAGCTGACAAACAAATACATAATCAACTGCAAACACAATGTGCGAAGAAATGAGCACAAATGCAAACGGACCCAGCATAAAAAGATCGTGTTTAGCAGCAACACGGGAGACCACGGCAATAATAGTCACACTACAGAAAAATTAAGAAATAATTAAGCGCACAATAAAGAGTAACCGACAAAAGAAATCACTCAATTTCATTGGAGAAGGACTCAACTGGGCTTTTGGACTGATGGACAATAATGAAAGAGAAACTATCTATAAACACCTGAATAATATTGATGAAAATGAACATAAAACATACGAAATTATGAAAAGACAAATTACGGTGATTTCGTCAAATTATAACAAGATAGCAGAACCTTTATTGAATTCATTGAAGGAAGTCGAAAATCTGCAAAATGTATTAAACATAACAATAAGAACACAAAAATATATCAATGAAAAAAATAAACCAACAAATTAGTCATTTACTATTCATGATGGATACCTTGGAAATTCAATCTACAATTAATGCAAACCTAATCGAAATTCAAGGACAACAGCTGATGGAAATGGCAATCATAGATGATCTATACAAGGGACGATTACACCCGACAATTATAGACCAGAGCGAGTTAGATGAAATGCTGACTAGCCTCACGTTAAGAGGAAAGGCGAAGTGGTTCATAAAAAAATCATTCGAAATGCACCGTGCATCAACAGTACGAGTTTTTCCAGACACAGACGGCCTAATAATAGTCATCAAGACACCACTATCTGATGATTTGTTGTTCACATTATATAGAATTTACCCAATACCCACAAATATTAATGAAGAATGGGATGCATTGGTTAAAACAACATATGACTACATAGTAGTTAAACTATTTAAACTAGTAGTTAAACTATGGACACCAAACACATGGTTGTATAAATTCAATACACCAGCCTTTTTCGAAGCAGTTTGTGGGTCAAATATAGCCACATTGACACTATCCGGCCTGGGTTGGATGTCCATAAATGAAGCTTGCAACATACACAACAAAGAAATGATACTGCCATACGAGTTTACACATCAAAGCATTAGGAATATAACATACAAGAAGGAAGAACGTACGGTTATGATAGAAAATTTACAAGGCAATTGGTCATCATTACCATATTCAAATATATCACAAACATCGTTACCGATCTTGGTGTCAGATCACAGCAAAATAAGATCTGCATTAAGAGATGGGCATCGTGATTTCGACGAAATATTACTACAATTAACTGATAACCAGGAACGCAAAGAATTACTTAATCGTCAAAATGAAATAACGAAAACCGGTATGTCTTACGGCATATTAATGCTGATATTAATAATAATAGCAGCATATGTATTATACATACATTACTACTCGACAATTAAAAATAAAGCAACAATAAAAGCAGATGAATTAAATACAAATAAATCACCAATAGCAACAATAGATGTAGAAGCAGCTAAGGAAAACCTTGAAATGGTGTCAAACACATCGGGACCAGGTTTTTATTATATATAACTAGAAATTACAACTCTTAATTTACTAATATCCCTTAAATATTATATAAGTAAAGATCATAACTTCATAACTAATAGAACTTAACATAATTTATACCACATAAAACAATGTAAAAAGAAAAAACTATTATTCTTTTTAATAATAATTTTCTCTTCAGAAATAATTAAAATAATACAAAAGAAAAAAAAAACTATTATTCTTCTTAATAATAATATTTTTTTTTTCAATAAGGGGGGAGGTATGCACTGTCGTGTATCATAATCGTGGAACTTACAGCGTGCTTATGATCCACAATATAACATAACCAGTATATTTTTCTTTATGGCATACTTTTAGGGTTAAGCATTATGCATGTTAAACACAAGAAGCATTTAATTGTCTTGGCGCACACCGCTTAACATATCACAGGTATACACGCCCACGTTAAATAGGTCACTCAGATCACACAAATAAATGCTGACTTAGTTATTTTAGAATGATGAAAGTACTCAATTTATTGTGAAATTATAAATACGCTGACTAAGTTATTTTAGCATGATGAAATTACTCAATTTATTGTGAAATTATAAGAATACGAGGTGTTAAGTAGAAGTTAAGTATAGACTAAGAATCAATTGTTTTCGATAAGCTGAACTGTCTACAAATAAGTGTTAAGTATATGTGTAACCAACTTTTAAAGCGAAATAAAGTGTCTTGAAGTAAAAAAGACCCGGATGTTTTAAATAATATAAAGAAAGTAAAAAGGACTCAGTAAGTATAAATAGGATCAATTTAAAGTCCTAGTAGAAGGACCTTTTAACTTACAACACTTGGGACTGCAATAACAACTCTAATGTGACAAAACATGACTGGCAGGTTGCCAGATTGGTTGTGTACGATGAAGCTATCCAATACACAGAGGCCTCTTTTGATGGCTTCAAGTCACCTGGACCGGATGGCATATACCCAGTCATGCTACAGGAAGGTATAACCCAATTGATACCATGCCTAAAGAGGATCTTTAGAGCAAGTCTCGCATGGGCAAACATTCCGACATCCTGGCATTTAGTTAAAGTAGCCTTCATTCCTAAAGTTGGAAGAGAAGACTATTCCATAGCTATTCCAGAGCTTCAGACCCATTAGCAGGACATCATACTAATGGGTCGGAAGCTCTTGGCTATGGAATAGTCTTCTCTTCCAACTTTAGGAATGAAGGATACTTTAAATAAATGCCATACTAAAGTGTCTAGAAAGACTAGTTGAGTTGCACATCAGAAAAACATCGCTGTCAAGGTACCCACTATCATCAAGACAACAGCCTACCCACGTGGAAAATCCTGTGAAACAGCATTGCAACATCTGGTTGGCCGGAAGGAAGATGTAAGTGTTGGGCATATTTGTTGAAATCGAGGGTGCTTTTGATAATGCGATTTTTGATGGAATGTGTGACGCAGCTAGAAGGCAGCGAATAGATGAAACATTGGTCAAATGGCTAAGGTCAATGCTAATGTTTAGGACCATCACTTCTGAGGCGGAGTGCGGTCAGTATATTATGGCAGGGGTGAATAGAGGTTGTCCTCAAGGAGGCGTTCTCTCCCCCCTGCTCTGGTGTATGCTGGTTGACTCTCTGGTCAACGATCTCGATGGACCAGGTGTTTATTCCTAGGCCTACGCAGATGATGTTGCCATTCTTGCCACAGGCTTTTCCCTCAATGAGGTCTATGTTAAAACACAAAACGCATTGAACCGAATTGACAGCCGGTGTACTGCAAACGGACTTTCCGTCAACCCTCACAAAACAGGGATTGTTCTCTTCACTAGGAAAAGAATAATGACAGGATTATCTCTACCAGTACTTAAGGGTGTCACTATTCCTCTGTCTAACGAAGTAAAATATCTGGGCTTAACTCTAGATAGTAAACTATTTTGGACAAAACATGTTAAAATAAAATTTCGCGAGCATTGAATGCCTTCTGGCAATGCAGAGGAATTTTTGGGAAGACTTGGGGACTATCGCCGAGCAAAACCTTATGGATTTACACGGCTATGATAAGACCGATGATATCATATGCATCGGTAGTCTGGTGGAACAAGCTGTCGCGAAAATGCGTGACAACTAGTCTTGCCAAGATTCAGAGAACCGTGTGTCTGGGTGTTACGGGTGCCTTTCCCACTACACCTGGTCCAGCACTGAATGCAATCTTAAACCTACCACCACTTGACATCTTCATCAGAGGCGAAGCCATGAAAGGCTGCTGGAGACTAAAACGAGGTGGTTTCTGGTTTAATGTTCCCTGGAATATCTCTGACATTGCACTTGACACTCCATTAGACACGTGTCTACTGGAGATGCCCTCTGATGCAATGATAACAGAAATATTACCAAGACGAAATTTTGAGGTCTGCCAACCTGACATTCAAGACTGGCTAACGCCTGACTGTGAGCCAGGTAGAGGGTCACACCGCATTTTCACAGACGGCTCCAGATCCGATCAGGGATCTGGTGCTGGAGTGTTTGTGAAACCGGATGACCGCAGGGGCGGATCCAGAAGTATGATTTGGGAGGGGAGATTGATTTTTTTGCGACTTTTTTCTAAAATGCGCCCCAAAAAAGTATTTAGCGCCCTTTTTTATATTTTCTGTACTTTATATTTTATACAACTGTACTTCTTTAAAGCAACTTTTTTTCATTAAATCAACCGTTTTATTTGCTTAAAAAACAAAAAAAATAGGGTGCGGTCGGATCTGTGGTACCCTTGAAAAAACGATATCCGGTGCATCTACTTATTTGATCATATAGGTACTCAAATGAAAGGTAATAATGCCACATTTGTAATTATATGGTTATTTTTATGATCTAATAACCATAGCGATTAGGATTTGTAATTATGTAAAAAATAAAATTAAAATGAAATGCTGATTGTTGAGAAAAATATTTAATTATGTATCAAAATGACGAAGAAAATATTGAAATGAATAGGTAACGCTGAAACGTTTTTTTTTTTAATTTTTTAGAAGTGGCCCAACAGCTAATTATAATATTTCGTTGCCAAGTTATATCGATGAAGCGCCGCAGGCGAAATTTTTTTATAAAATATTAAATTTTATATTTTTTAAAACATAAATACAAAAGTGTTTCATAGACTCCTGATTAACTTTCTTTTCGTTTGGTTACCCACACTTGTATCTATATATTATTCGTGTATAAAATGAACTCAGTTGTTAAAACTAACCAGTTGGGAAGGTTAGATCACATGGGAAATTTTAAAGTAGGTGTAATTATGATAGTTCGGATTATCAAAATTATAGTCGGTCTAAGCCGACTATAAATACCCTACACATATGTGTGGTTACCATTCAAAGTGATATATAGGTCACCAGGGTATACGAATCCTGAAAATAACTACAAACATTCAATCGTTGAAGAATTTCCATTCATTTGATACCCATATTTACAAATGGGTAGGTGTACCGAATTTCGATTTTTTTTTGTGAACCACAAGTCTTTTCGCCGGAAAACATTATTATCATGTATTTGAGCATGATGTTAATATATATTTGACCAAAAAGTTTACCTAAGCACGTATACAGTTAAATTGATCTGTAAATGTAAATTTTATATGAGGTATTTGAACATAAGTGGTCGGATCATAGGTCACAATGGACCGATCTCGCCAATTTTTTCGCACATACAGCGTAGGTATATTAGTAATCTAAGTTATAAGTTTCATTTATCTAGCTCTTCAATTTTAAAAGTCTTAGGGATTTCAACAGACAGACAGACAGACAGACGGACAGACAGACGGACAGACAGACAGACGGACAGACGGACATCGCTAAATCGACTCAGGAGGTCATGCTGATCAAGAATATATATACTTTTCCATACCGGAGATGCTTCCTTCTGGGTGTTACAAACGGCGTACCAAACTGAATATACCCTTTCACTCTTAGTGTAGGGTATAAAAAGGGTCCTGAGGTTACTGGTGTTATCGGATCATGAACTTAATAACATATTAATTGTGAGATCAATATCTTTCATTTCAGTACCTACATGTTCATATAGGTAGGTGTATAAGGTTTCGATTTATCTGGGGTACCACAAGTCCGATAGTTTGAAGAAAACATATTTCACTTCATCCGGTTATCGGTATTATTAAAAAATATTTTAAAATTGAACAGTCCTATAATAAAAATAAGACCATAAATTAAAAATGTTCATCGAATGTTATCTTATGGTACCCTTTGTTTTACAGTGCCATCATTTCTTACAATGACTTTTAACATATAAATTTGGAAAAAATTATTTTTGGTCTTGGATTTTACGAAGCTGTACATATCTCAGTATCCTTTGGAAACAAAATTCAATTTGTGTATTATATTAAAGGTGATCAATACCGACATCTCGTTGGAAAACTACTTCAGATATACACAATGTATTTTTAATGATTATTTTCACTTAACAAGTCAGTATATTTCCAAAACCAAAAATATTTGAATTTTTTAAAGTATAACATTTGTACCAATTGTACCATTTGTACCAAACTTAAGTTTGATATTTAACCTAGTTTTTTGTACCATTTATTCAAGAATTAAAAAAAAGAAAAAAAAATATTCACCAATTATTAAATTAATTTACAACAGTTTTTTTTTAATTTCAAAAATACTAAAAACGTAAAAATCGGATTTTAAATGTCGTTATAGAACTAAAAGTCATCAAATAATTTTTTTTTCAATATCGATTTTTTTTTTGTTAGTAATTTGAAACAATCATAACCTTTTAGCGCAGTGCCGAATGGACATAAGTAGATTTTATTTTAAGTCGAATTATTAAAGTTGTTTAAAATTGTCTATGGTTATGCGCCTTCAATGTTTAAATTCGATTTAATATTGATACCCCGAGTCAAAATTTATGTCATTTTTCAGGAATATTTCCGGCCAACACACAGATAAATTGAATATTTTTTTGGGAAGTGTACAGCAGGTTGTAAAATTTTGTGGAATTTTAATGACAGATTCACGGCATATTTTGGGATCGGACAGTTCGGGCAGACAGCTTGTGATACAAACTCCTCAACAATCTCTTTTAAAATATGTCGACAAAATGTTTCTAAACTGTCTCGGCATTGCCTAAAATTTTTGTCTTGGGACATTTTGATATAGATCTCAAAACACTTAAAACTCGAATTGTGTATTCTTCAGAATCTTTGTCAAAATACAATGGCGCATATTCGTAGGCAATTTAAAGTCAACTTTAAAATAAAAGTTACCCGATATTTTGGGCAATTTTAACGAAGATTAAAATGTCAAAAAGTTTTTTTTTAAGTCGCAAAATTAAAAAAAGCGAACAATAAAAAGGTAATTTACAGAATTTTAGTAATTTTTACACAAAGGTGCAATGTAGAGAGAAAAGCTCAAAAAGGCGTAAACTATTCAAATAACAATCAAAATTAAAACAGCGCATACAGTATTTTATCGTCTTTACAAGCGCAAAATTATCAAAACAAACAAAAAATGAATATAACGCATATTTACTCTGTAAATTAATTGTGTTTTTTTTTTAATTTTGCGCCTTTTTCTATATTTTGCGATCTTTTTCAAAGCCGCACATATTCTGCATTTTAAGTGCTTTTTCCATTTTGTGTTTATTTTTTTGAAAATTTAGCGCGTTTCTCTGTAGTTTCCGGTCTTTTAAAAAGGCCTAAAAATTCTGAAAATTTGCGCCTTCTATAGGTGCGCAAACATTTTTAAATAAGGCGCATTTGAAATTATATGCTTTTTAAAAAATTTTGCGCCTGTCTGTATATTTTGCACCCTTCTACAGAGGCGCAAACATTTTGTAAATAAGGCGCATTTGAAATTTTATACTTTATAGACAATTTTGAGCCTTTCTGTATATTTTGCGCCCTTCTATAGAGGTGCAAACATTGTATAAATAAGGCGCATTTGAAATTTTATGCTTTTTAGAAAATTTTGCGCATTTCTGTATATTTTGCGCCCTTCTACAAAGGCGCAAACATTTTGTAAATAAGGCGCATTTGAAATTTTATGCTTTTTAGAACATTTTGCTCCTTTCTGTATATTTTGCGCCCTTCTATAGAGGCGCAAACATTTTGTAAATAAGACGCATTTGCAATTTTATGCTTTTTTGAACATTTTGCGCCTTTCTCTATATTTTGCGCCCTTCTGTAGAGGTGCAAAATTTGCAATTTTATGATTTTTTGCAAATTTTTAGCCTTTCTCTATAGTTTCCGCATATTTAAAAAGGCGCAAAATTCTGAATATTAGGCGCATTTTTTTCAGGTTGTGTTTTTTGAAAATTTGTTTGAAAAATTCAAAAGTGCGCCTTTTGGGGGGGGGGGGGTGGCGATCGCCCCCCCTTGGATCCGCGCTTGGATGACCGCAGACTTCACCTCGCCTTAGGCGACAATGCATCGGTTTTTCAAGCCGAAGTCTATGCTATACTTATGGCTATGGACTACATTGCGGATAATAGATGGCAGAACAGGGCTATATCAGTTTTCAGCGATAGTCAGGCTGCTCTTATGGCTTTGAACAACCAGGTCATCACATCCAAAATTGTACGTCAATGCAGGTCACGTCTCTATTGTGTTGGTAAATACAATACACTGAAACTGATTTGGGTGCTGGGCCATAAAGGAGTTTCGGGCAATGAAACATCGTACGAACTAGCACGTGCACTACCTGCATCTACGGGAAAATTCGTCATCAGCTCTTGGGTCTCCTCTGCACACTAGAGCAGATTGCTGAATGAGACGAAATGCAGATTCTCCAAGCTCATGACACCGACGATAACCAAAAGATCGGCCTCGTTTCTACTTTCCTTAAGTAGAAAGGAGTGCAGAAAACTGACGGGACTTCTAGCGGGACACAACGCATGTGAAAAACACATGAACGCAATCGGCCTGGCCGAAAGCGCCTTATGTTCTGCCTGCTACGAAAAAAGTGGCACCACAGAACACTATCTCTGTGACTGTCCTGCATTTTCTAGAATTAGAAGGCAGATCTTTGGCACAGACGTGATGAGAGACGATCAGCTTCACTCTTTATCACACAATAGCCTTCTTAGATTCAATAATGAATCTAAGAAGTATCATTAAAAACCAGGGAACTGAGTCACAGCACAATGGATATAACCCTGTCTGAGTGCTGTGGCTCTATTTTTTATCCCACATTATAAAAAAGAGGTCCATTTATCTGCAACACGTGCAAATCTTTTTTTATTTCCTGGATTTCTTCGTCTATACCGTTTTCTAATCTTTGAATTTTTTCATCAATGTTCACTTCCATGTCAGTTACATGCGTTTCTAGCTCCGTCACTTTGCTATGGAGTGTATTAGAAACATCCAAAAGCTGCTTAGAATGCTCATGCATCTGCTGCTTAATTTCAGTTTGCAGTTGATTAGAACTTTCTAGTTGCTGTTTCGAATTTTCTTGAAGTTTCGGTTTAATTTTGTTGGAATTTCCTAGAAACTGTCTGGAATTTTCTTGAGCCATTATCTGAAACTGTTGCTGCATAGCTCCGATCAACTGACTAAGTTACCTCTGACACCAGTGTTGCAAACTAAAAATATGTAGTCCTAAAAAGGTGACCCAGTGACTCGTTCTGACGGAATTAACTCCTCTTTCCATTAAAAACGTAGGAACATTCGTATTACTTTATCAGAACCCTGCTCAGAAATCGGAGCGAAATAGGTTCGACTGACGCCTTAACTGAACATAGAATTTCAATGGAATTTTACGCTCTCTTTCTGAACGATTTTCTCACAAAATTCTATCTTTTTATTTCGTCTCTCTCTCCTCCCTTTCCATATTCTGACGTACATTTATCAGAATAGAATGTCAGATTCGCACGCCAACTCTGAGTAATGAGGGAATTACAAATGACAATAAATTGAAAAGTTATTTCTTTTTAAATGCGTTTATTGTTTTATTTAATTTTACAAAGTTTAAAATTTTTTATGAATATCTTATGTTGTAGACAATTTTAGGACGTTTTCACTTTTACCATATAAATACAGGTAAGGATACATTAAAAACTGTCTTAAACTAAAAGGCATTAAACTGTGGCAAGTTGGCTGAATTTTCATACTGCACATTTTCAGTATGTTGCACAAATGGTCACAGGCGGTCAGATGGCGCAGAAAAGAGCACAAAACACATATTTGTAGCTGGACATATGGCAGTTGTGGTGATGTTCCTGTTACGACGTTGTTCTAACACCTCGCGCGCCCTTCCAAACTAACACCGACAATTATGCTAAGCTGCAAATATATATATTTTAATTAATTGAATATTACAAAAATTTTAAAACCAACCATTTGCGCTGCTTGTGCTTACTTCGTCTCTGATTCGGCCTTAAGCAGACGATGAGAGGTAAAACACCATCCACTTAAAGCATTTGCACTGATGATTTCCGATATCCTTGATGTCATCGCGCTATTTTACTGTAGATACAATATGCAGCGATCTATGCGTTAAATGCAGCTTGGCTTCTATCGTTGCATCTGCAGAAGTACGCGAAGTCACACCATAAATGCTTGGACTTCGTGACAATCGTAAACGGCAGCGCGAATAAGATACCTGCCAAAAAAAAAAATGAGATATATATTACCATGAATATGACCATGCTACAACTCACCTTTCCAAATTAGAGGCTAAGACGTCTTCTTTTTTAGGCTCCGCCTTCTTTTAGTTTTATATCTATATATCATTAAATTTTCTATGAAAAATAACAATTAATTGCATAGCAACTTACTCGCAGCAGATTCTCTGCAGTTTCGCTGTTGAAAATTTTCAATAAAAAGCATCAATGTCAACGCCTGCTCGGGTATCAAAACAAAATATTACATGTATATCGAAAAAAGCGAAAATCAAAACAAACGAACGAAAACGGCAGCCATTAATAAAAATGTCTCTCTCAGAATGGAATATGAAAAAGGAAAAGGTTGATTTGGCATAACCATAGTTGCATTCACGATTTAGAAATACGGCAGAGCGGAGCTAACAAGTCACTGGGGACTAATAACATGTATGGAACATACGCAATAATATGTCGCAATGCTGTGATAAATAAATCATACATTCTGATAATGGAACATAAATTTAGTTCCAAAGGGGTGGCTAAGAACATATGTGGCAGTGCAATGCTGTGATATATAAGTCATACATTCCGATAATGGAACATAAACGATAATGGGCGGAGCTAACTTTGTTGTTATGAAGTGGTAAAATAGTGGCAAATTAAAAAATGTATTATGTTCCATATATTTGGCAAGTATAGAATGAAGAACCTAACAGTATATATATATAGTATATATATATATATATATATATATATATATATATATATATATATATATATATATATATATATATATATATATATATATATATAAAAAACATATTCATAACATCCACTACATATGTTTATAAAAAGTTGTGTCGCAAAAATATACATCCGCAAAAGCATAATTTAAAAAATAAAGAAAATCACAATTTTAATAAATTTTAGAGCTTTAACCCGAAAACTTGAACCGTTTGTTAAATTAGAGTTGTAGTTTGTCGAAAACTCTGTTCGTAAAGACTTCTATTATTAAGCCATGTATATTTTTTACAGGTCAAACATTCACGTTAATGTCACTGCGTAGGATCTTTATTATTTTAATCTACACATAAATTACAGTTCAAGTTCCAAATAGGTGAACCGAAACTTAAATGGATCAAAATTTGTGGCAACTAAGTCTCGCCCCGGGGCTTTTGACTGGCAATTGGGTGGAAAATAAGTATATTTCGCATGATTTAGAACAAACACTTTAATGGAAACTGTGTAGCTACCACTTAAGTTGCCACAAAGTGGTTACTTGGGATACAGATTGTCTTTATATTTGCCGCATATATTCCTTGAAATTTCTTATTTTCAATTATACCAAGCACTTATGTACTTTACATATGTGTGCAAAATGACATATTAATTAACATCATGTTTCATCAAAATTTCGTATTTTTTAATTATATTTTGATTTTGCGCACTTGTAGACATACAACATTGTATGGCATACAACATACTAAACCTGATTCTGGTGTAGATAATTTTGTATTTCGTATGGGAAATTAAGAAAAACTAACATTGAACATATCTAACACTATATTAACGCTATCATCATAAAACTTTTACTGAATATATAATAATTTTATATACTTCAAAATTAATAAAAATGATTTGGTAATATATACATTATAAAGATAAATATCACGGTTTTATTACAAGTCCTTTTAAAAATTTTATCTTTTGTGAAAAAATGTTGTCCTGTACTTAGAAAACAAAGATGATTACCAGAAATATCACAGCCCAAAATATCAAGTTATTTACAAATTATTTAGATCGGCTTTGAGACAACCATCTCTCAAACATCCGTCAAATACGATAAATATTGCTAGCAACCATCTTTAAAATTTACGATTATGTATAGCAACCATCAATTAAACATCTAACAAATAGGAAGATAGTTGAGAAATATTTGGAAAAGGTACTCCATTAGAAATCGCGGAGTGAATTGAATCAAATGTAGTTTCATTTATTCTAGAATTAAAACAGTATCCTGGTTTACATCGCCATCGTCTTTATAAATCCTTCGAACGTAAAATTGTACATCGACTTGAGACTTCTTCGCAGAAGAACCAAGTCCGACTGGCGATGCTGTCATCAAAGTAAACTCTGAAAAGAAATATTTTCCGTCACGTGTTGTTAATTTCAATCCCAGAAAGTTTTATTTTCACTTTTACCATTAAAATGAAATATTTGAGTTGCCACTTTTTTACAGCATTGGATTTACTTAATTGCTGTGGATACTGGATAAATTTTATAGTAGAAAAATGTCAAAATACCTCAAAATCATTGCTGCAAATGTTCAAGAACTCAGTATGTTTGCTATCAGTCAACTGCAAATATCTCAATTTCCATTGCTGTTGTGGCAAACATCTCGTAACTATCTGCTTATATGTCATATTTAACAAATATTAAGAGTATTGCTGCAAGTTTATTGATGCTTATGGGATGTTTGAATATTTTATACAATGCGTAAATTTAAACAGATAGTTGCAGCAAGACTTTCATAAAATCCTGTTTTCTTAGTGTGCATATATAGTTCGACGGACAAAAAATAAGTAAGGTTAAAAAATATTAAGAACTAATTAATCTTTCAAATTGCATACTTAAATTAGTTGGGCTTTGAAATATCAAAATAAAATTAAAAAAATACGAAATTTTGATGAAACACATATGTAAAGTAAATATATAAGTGTTTGGTATCATTGAAAATAAGAGTTTTCAAGGAATCTATGCAGCAAATATAAAGACAATCTGTATCTAGTTTCTGAATACTTTTTTTTTGAAAAAGAAGAAAAATAAAAAAAAATAGAAAAAAAACTTATAATTTGACTCAATATATCTAAATAAGTATTGACCTTATCATCATGAAACTTTTTCCTAATATTCAATAGTTTTATGTACTTATGCTTTACTAAAACATTTTTAGTAATATATATATTATAAAGTGAGATATAACGGGTTTAACCTAAGTCCCATTAAAAAATGAGTATTTTTGGAAAAAATATTTTTGGAAAAAATATACTTCACCGGGAAAAATATAAGTAAGGGTCAAAAATACATAGAAAGAGCTCGTCCTTAAAACTGCTTACTTAAAATTTTGCTCTCGACTTCGAAAACTTTTCTGAAGGGAGTCAAAATTAAAAAAAATTAAAAAACTTGAACTTTGACCAGTGTTGCCAGATTGGTTAAATATATTTTGGATAAGTTTTATCATTTAAAAGATTGCCAGTAATGTTATCTATCAACAAATTTAACAAAAGTACATGTTACTGAAAAAAAAATACTTACGGAGATTTGCGAAAAGGTCAATTTTTCCAAAAAAAAATTAAAAAAATGGAAAATAAAAAAAATTTCGACTTAACAATTTTATGTTTATTAAACCACTTGAGATATTTAAAAACGGTTTTCAGTTTATTACGGTGTTAATTGTTTATAGAAGTCCTATACAAATATTTTGATTTCATAATAAAATGTACAATCTATGTATAAATATGTAAAGTAAAGTCTTCAAAAATTCAAAAAAAATCATGTTCTAGTCTATATCTTTAAAACTAATCAAGATATTTCCTCTTGTTAGCATATTTTCTTTATATCTCAATGTAAGCTTTTCATAAAAAAAAATCGGATAGCTTTTGGATTTTTTTTAATTTATGAAAAATTGTTCATGAAAAAATCTCAACTTTACTGATTTTTATCTCCATAACCATTAAAGATACAAACCAATTTTAAAACTTAAGTTCTCTCTGTACAACACTTTTAAAATTTTTAAAATCTGTTGAGTGGTTCCGAAAATACTAAATTTCACCCGATTTTAGTGCGTTTGGGCACACTGTGCGTATTTGGAATCTCAGTGTTATTTCAATTATTATATTGTCCTTTTTCTTTTCAGACAATTTGTAAAATTTAGATTTTTATTAAAAATATTTAAATTAAAATTTATATAATCGCTGTTACCATGTAATTATTTTCATAGTACAGAAGCCGTTTAAGAGAAATGTCAAGTGTAAATTTATTATTTAATATTAAAATTTCTTGAATATTTTCAAATGCGATTACTTGATCGCATTTTATTTTTCATTTAATTTGATATAAAAATTAATTCTCTTTATCAAGAGCCATCAGTGCTGCGAAAAAATGATTGAATATAAATATTTGTTTGATTTTATAGTGTTATCGTTTTATTTTTTGCATACTAATAGTATGAATTATTTTAATATACACTAGAGGGTCCGGAGTTCGGATTCGCAGTGTGTATTTCCTTTATATATTTGGTTTTTATATTTTTAAATTAATTAGAATGTTTAAAATTTTTTTATTTATAACATTAAAATACTCTCCCAATCTCTATAACAAATAAAAAACAAAATATAATTAAATCTGGTTTTTAAAGCTCCCTTTTTTTCTAAATTAGGACACAAATAGTTACAATTTTAACCACTTACTATTTTGGTTACTTTCTCGTTCTCCTTTCTTCGTCCTTCTTTCCACTCTCGGTCCTTGAGAAGTTGGTACCGACGTACCGGCTGCGCCAAATGTTGGAAATTTAGAGTTGATTATTTTAGAGATTTAATTAAAAAAACACTTTTTAATTTTAAAGTTGAAAAACACTTTTATTACTTTATTAACTTTATTACCTCCACTTGAGGTTGACTAAACTACAATCTTTTAAATTAGAACGAAAGGTATTAACAATACCTTCGTTGCAAGATTTTCTTAAATTCTATTTTCACTATGTTCTAGTGAATTTTCACTTTCACTCAATTTTGGTGTACGTGACTTTTGAGGAAAGTCCGACTTGCAGTTTTTGGCTGACACCAATTGCGAAATAGTATAATTGTTGGAACCGCTGCTTTGCTTATTTTAACATAGCCCCCTAATCATGCAATGATATTGCAAACCTCTGTTAACTGTGCAAGCTAACTTGAAAGAGGTGTGGTCTAAGTAAAGCTTTAGCGCTTTGCGCAAATTATTGCAAGCTTCTGTTAACTGTGCAAGTTAACTTGAAAGAGGTGTGGTCTAAGCAAAGCGCTCTGCTATGAACATGTTGAACATGAACATGTACAATATGAGTACAACATGACATAAACATGATGCGCTCAACATATGTACAACAACATCCAAAACTGTGTGAATAGTGAATATCCAAAAAAGAAAGAAAAAAATTATCCAAAAGGTGAATTTCTAACAAGTCCCATTTGTCTCTTTTGTATAGTTTTGTAGTCAGTGTAGCGATGCCAAAAAAAACAAAAACAAACAAAAAGCAACAATTCATTTATTTTTAAATTTTCTTTCCGTCACATACATACACAACATAAAAAAAAAATAAAAATTCAAATTGGCATCGTATCTGCATAACGTAGCGTAATGCTCCAGGAAGCCGCTTTCCTGCTCGCTGGAAAATGTCTGAATTTCTCGTAGAATTCGCTCGGAAACGCATGCCGAAGATTTGACTGCTCGCGCCCAAGTCGGATTCGGCCATGTGGGTGCGCAAGCGTAAACGTAGTGGAGTTATGAGTGGCAACGTAATATACATCATTGTGCTGAACAAGCAGCACATGTGAGATCTGCAGCGGCAGATGGGATCCATTAAGCAGATACTGAAAGGGAACAACGAGTATAACTGCAAAAATGAGACAAAGTGTTATCACAATCAAAAGGGCAACTATATGCCGTGTTCCAAATATCAGTTTCTGATCCACACTTTCAACAGTCCAACCAAGTACAATCACTGCACCTCGGACATTATTGAACTAACGTGCAAGGACGTTTAGCCAAAAAAAGCGAGTTGTGTTTCTGAGATAATGTGACTGCCCCTTGCTTCAAAACAGACCAAGTATGCGTTGGTGGGCACCGTTCCGTAGCGTACGATGGTTACGTGCTCATTCATAAGATGTGTATAGATTAGCGTAGATTTCGTCGGTGAAAAAAATTATAAAATATGTTATGAAATATATCAATTTGTTTTAATTTATGTTGAACAAAACAAAATCAAAAAATCAAAGTCTAGGTATTTGTCAAAAGAACAGTTTTGACGTCAGCTTTTAGACATGTCTATTTTGTATACATTAAGATGACTTAATCCGGTTGCCTTTTATTTACTAAAAAAGTACTTTATGACAATAAATTTAAGACATCTTTTTGTATACCATAAGGAAATCATACAGACAAATCAAAAATTCACTTTCCGGTCAATCATTTGTATTACAAAAGGACATATTTTCTGTAATATTTCGGACAAATTTCGGACATCCATAACATTAAAAGATAACTTAAAGACATCTTTCAGACATAATTTGTCTAGTTGGGTATATATTTATATAAACCGGCCCTATAAAGTCCCTTTAGAAGTACGTTGCAGCCCCTTTGGCAATTTATAATGTATTAAGAGAGTCGCTTCAAAAATGGTTCCAGAAGTTTTTATTTTTGCAGGCGATGTCTATAACCAATGAGTTTAAGGTTCAATAAATTTGGAGAAGCCGAATAAATGAATGTTATATAAACGTTGGTTTTCGAAGTTAAACTTGAGACTATATTCACTACTCAAAACTAGCTGGTGGCAACCCAGTGACGTGATAAATTAAATGTCAACAATAAAATATTTATTTTATCTACATGTCCATTTTGCGTTGTGTATATTAGGGTACTATACAATTGTGCCAAACATCTTAAGTCGTACGAGACACAATATTTACATTTCCCATCGCCACACACCTATATTCACTATGTTTCGCGAAATAAAAATTGGCACACTCACTGTTTGCAGCCGTGTCAGTCAGGGAATCTGGTGACAGCAAGCAAAGGCCACCGGGCCAGAGAATGAAGATCTTGTACACTGGCCCAGTGATCTGCTATTATATGCGCCACTACATTCGCACAATCAGTGAGATGATTGTTTTTCGCTTGAATAAACAAACAAAAAATTCAATTAATGTATTTCTGCAGGTCCAAACACGACAGTCAACCCGAGAATTCTACTGTACGGAAAACCACAAAGCAGCATTACTTTTGTGATAGGACGTTGTGATAATCCATACTAAGAATTGCAAGCTTAGCTGATATACAATGGAAGAGGCCAAGGTTTACGAATACGTTTATAAAATATTAATATTTTCATTCATACGCAGACACCATTGATATTTTTCGCGAACCTGGCGATGTTATGTATCACAGTAGCGCAATTGGTTTTACTGGTGCTGTTGCAGCTGTCTGTTATCTCACGGAATCGACAATCTATTGTAGGACATACTTTAATTCCTTTTAATATATAATATTATAACTTAATATGCGTTTTCATTTATTTTATATTTGAACCTTAAATTAGGGAACATATGCGCTTTAATTCAAGTGTAATTTGAAGGTTGATTTCAAGTTCAAAATAAAGTAAAAACATCAAGTGAAGAACCACATTTTATGTTTAGGCTACAATTAAGTTAAAATTCTGATAAATGTAGATTTCATGTTTAGGTAAAGGTTAGAGGTTTTGGTCGGCTAAGCCGAGCCGCCGCAATTCAATTCAGCTACCATATATTTCATGATTTTGTAAGTAATATAAAGTTTTCAAGCGCTGTGTGATGAAAATCTGATTTTTGTCTTTACGCAGTGGGGAAATAGTAGTACATTTGATTTTCTTACACTTTGTGTAATATCCCAGTGACAAGTTAGCCCCGCTCTGCCTTACTGCGTACAGCAAAATGCAACTATGTAATGTTAAACTTTTCTGTTTTCATCTTCTATTCTGAGAGAGTATTTTTGTTGTTTTCTTTTGTTGTTCGTTAAGTAAGTAAAATTGTCGTTTGGCATTCACGTTTTCGGAAAATTTTGTAAGTATTACAATATTATATTACAATATTATAATTTATCAAAATTTAAAAGAACATTTACAGGCATTATAGGAGATTATGGACATTTTAAATTAATTGCAGCATAGATTCGCAACGATGCAATGACACAAAAGAGAATATGTTTGCTCCGCCAACAAATTCCAATAGCGAAGGTCGTGTTGCAAACCTTGACTAGTAACATTGCAAATGGTAATTTTTCAATTTTTATAACTATTAAATCGGTATAATGTATAATTTGTTTCATCTAGGAAAACATTTACACACGACTAATGTTGTCTTTGGAGATGGCGCTAGACAATTAAGCGCAGCATGACGAGGACAGCGAATCAACTGGAAGACGCTTCGTTATCATCTTATTTTCACCGTAAACCGCACAACATTACTGACCATCGGGCACGTCGCTTTTTTTGGGTTTTTCTATTTTGTTTGTTATGCAGCTGTAAGTCGATGTTATGAATTCCGCAGTTTTTAATTGCCAAAATAAGTCCTTATATACATTGTTAGTATAAATGTTAGTTAAAATTTTATCATTTTTAAGGGAAGAAACCTATCTAACTCAAAGCTCTCAGCTTTATTTGGAAACATGTTTACCAGCTCTAGGTAACGTTTTTACAATTGCGTAAAGTTATCGGGCCGAACAAAGCAGAACACATCGTCATTTAGCTGAATATACGCACGTTGAGGCAGAATGTCCGTTTATTACATTTGACGAACTTCTTGATCGCTAAGAAGACTTAGTCTGCAATGTTGTTGACCGCGTTCTTAAATCTCCATGGGGTTATTTGGTTAAAGAGCTAAATCCAGAATTTGAACCACCCAATAAACCGTTCCGTCGTATGGATTATGCCGATGCTATTAAATGGCTCAAAGAAAACAATGTAACCAAGGATGATGGTACTTTTTACGAATTTGGCGAGGTAACCTAATACCAGATTTACGAAAAAAAATAAAAATAAAATAATTTTATTTTAATAGGATATTCCAGAAGAGCCTGAACGTAAAATGACCGATGCTATTAACGAACCCATTATGCTTTGCCGTTTCCCAACCAACATTAAATTTTTCTACATGTCGAAATGCGCTGAAGATGGAAATCTTACCGAGAGTGTGGATGTACTTTTGCCAAATGTGGGAGAGATTGTTGGTGGTTCTATGAGAATAAACGATGTCAAAAAATAAATAAAAGGTTATGAACGAGAGGGCATCGATCCTAAGCCATACTATTGGTATACAGATCAGAGAGTATATGGCACTTTTGAGCATGGTGGTTATGGACTTGGATTAGAACGCTTCCTATGTTGGATGCTCAATCATTACCACATTAGAGAGGTCTGTTTGTACCCACGATTCCTGGATAGATGCAAACCTTAAAAATGTTTCATATTTTTCTTACTTCGACGAATGCACAGTAACTGATTGCATTTAAATAAATAAACAGTTTATTCAAATTGATTCGACGTTATTTTATTTTTTAGTTCATAACATAAGTTTAAATGTCTTCCAAAATGTCATTACCCAATATGTCAGTTATATTTTCAGTCAGGCTATCAGATACATCCGATTCTACTTCAAGTACGTTGTCTTCGCTGTCCTGAAATACGTTATTAAAGATTACAACTTTGGTCAAATATTTAATATATATATATATATATCCACTTACTGCATTTTTGAGTATTCTGATTGGATACTATCTTTACGACAATGCTTTCTCATTAGATCCTTTATGACGTTGCTCAAAATCTGTCGCATCTGTCCATAAAATCCTACAGGCAACCAACCTGTATGCTCATTGCATGTTGCGCTTGTCATTGGCGAAGGAATTTTATCCAACATTTCGCATTCTTATGTCACAGTACTACTTTATTTATAATAAAAAAATTATACAAAAGAATTAAATACAATAATGTTTTTCATGTAAACTTATAAGGAGTCTTTTGTGTATTATATACGAAGGCATAGTTTTTGTGTATACTACTTATGTATATGAATCTTTCCGAAATTTATTATTTCGGTTGTTAATAGTAACCCAGCAGATTTTAGAACTACTTCTAAAAATGGTTGCTATGGAATTACTTTTGGAACTACTTCTAAAAATGGTTTCCGTGGAATGACCTTTGGAACTACTTCTTAAAATGGTTCTCATGGAATGACTTTTGGAACTACTTCTAAAAATGGTTCCCATAGAATAACTTTTGGAATTACTTATAATAATGGTTCCTATGGAATGATATTTTTGGAATTACTTCTAAAAATCTTTTTATGACGTGACATTTGGAACAACAATGAAATATCTTTTATTTTGCATTGAATACATTTATTATATTAATACAAATAAATATTTAGTTTTGTTATTAAACTATTGTAACAATAATTATAAAAATTCGTGGTAATTGCGGTGAAGCCTTTCAAAGGCAATGTTTACTACCGGAGAGTTGCCATTGTCTGTCGAGAGATATGAGACTTATCAGCATTAGCATGCAGCGCACTAATTAAATAAGTCCCATATGATGCCTGTAGTATTATAAAATTAAATTATAAATTACTTACCAAATTGTATTTGTAATTGTAATGTATTTGCCATTTAAAATTAGCTATTGATTGAATTTTTCATTTTGAATTTGCAGCCAACTTTTGTTTTCATAAAAAAAAGTATTTAAGAGAGGTTTTGTATTTCCAAATAAGTATCGCAAGAAACGAATGTGTAATGACTTTATCGGATTAAAAAGTGGAGTTCTTCTCGTTGGTATGCCTTAGTACCAGGAGAGCAGTTATTGTAGAATTAGTTGCTGTAGAATTTGATGAATATAAAGATTTTCGTTTGCTTTTACGCACACCTTACGTGTTCAAAAAATGTATTCGCTGCTCGTATACATTCCGCTCGAAGCGAACGTAGTATGTGTTTTCATAGGAACCAAATGTGAAGTTGTTCTCGTTGTTGTGTCGTCAGTACCAGGCCAGATAAAATTTTAGAATAGGTTGCTATAGAATTGAATGAGGATAACATATCTCCGATTGCTTTTACGCTCTAATTAGATGATCAAATTTTGAATACGGGCCCTATTATGACTGGCCCCAATAAACCAAAAACCTGGATATTAAGTTATTATAGAATGTATATTGAACATGGGTATCGAAACTATCACTGGAGAAAAGCGTTCAACTTTTTTTAATTGTAAGCTTGAAAACCATAGCGTTCTCCAGCAAAACTGGTAGCTTTTTATCCAATTGAATCTAGCCTTTACATAAACTTGAATTCCGACATACAATATACATTCGAGGTTTAATTTAATTGTAAGCTATAAATAAAATGTGATTCGACCTTCAAATTACACTTGAATTCAAGCGCATATATTTCCCACTTCCCACAAATATAACACGCACAGCTCAAAATGGTGAGAGAGCTCGGCCGAAGTTCTATACAGGACTGTAGCGCCAAACTATTTTTATTATATTTCCCTAATTAAGGTCCATTCATATCAGACAGCACGTTGCGTATCATGCACGTAGCGTATCATGCACGTTCATGCAAAGGCGTTCATATCAGCATCATGCAAAACAATTAGGGTTGTAAAATAAAAAGTCCTTTTAATACTTTTATTATAACCCGGCAACTCGTTCATTTACTGTCAAAATAAATATAAATAAATAAAATATTTAGTGAGCCGCCGCTTAAATAAATCGCGAGCGCACGCTGAAGCCACGACCAACGCGATGTATCTTACCAGCTATTAAATATGCGACAACTCGTGTTGTTGTTCAATAGTGAAGAGAACAGTGTATTGAATGAACAGTCAATTGAAATCATTGACGGGATTGTTTGAAATAGCTGCTACATCGCTCTTGGCCACACCACCCCACCAGGTGCACAGCCTTTTACGCCACATTGCGATTTAAGTCTTGCGAGAACTGCACAAGTCTTTACTTGGCTGATATGTTTTCGACATTATTGGTACTCGAAATCAATGAGTTTGTTCATCTGAATCTCGAGTTTGTTAGATCGGTGCACTACTGCATACGATCTGCGCGAGAGTAATGACTGCGGGAACTACATCCATCTTCCGTGGCAGCATTTGAGGTGATGGAGTCGATGCCTTTGTATTCAATTAATCAAAGATATACTCTAAATGTTTGTCAATGAAAGTGGATGACTTGTCCACCGGAGATGCTGAGCAAGAGTGTCAGAACGAACATGCCTTCGTTTCGATTAGAGTAACATTAGCTATGAGTGTTTTTTTTTATACGGGTGATGTTATAACTGCGTTTAAGCTTAATAATTTAACATAATGTAATTTAATAATGTAAATTAAAATGTGTGTAAACTTTTAAAATACCATTTTTTTAATTTTCCTTACTGGACAAATCATGTCTTTCATTTATCTTTAAACATTACCTATATTCAATGTTACGAAAACTTAGTAATTAGTATTAGTGTACCAATAGATAAAACAAAAATTAAATTTAAACAATGTATTTCTTATTATTTGCATCGAGAAAAGGCTGGACAAACCAATACAAATTGTAAGAAGCGACCGCTGCTTATCAGATTCCATACACTTGGAGAATCCACCTTGCCGTTTAACTGTCTTCACTTAGTCAACGGGTCTTAGGCAAATTTTTTAACAGCTCCGCGTATTTGTTTTAAGCTGGGCAGTCTTATGACAGCCGATTCCCTGCTTCAGGCGCCTAGCCAAGGCTAATGATTTAGAGCCCTTGGGCGTTGCGCGCCAGTAAGAGTACTACTTAGGTGTTGCTTTCCTGCAATTGATGGATACTGGATACGGTGATGGAGCTTAATTTAACTCAATCCAAAGATGGCCGCAAAGGTGGCGAGCATCTCCCTCAGAGTGAGGGTTCGTGCGTTGGGTTTGGGTCCCACCACGGAAAAAACCTATGCACCCAATGAAAACAAAAAAGAAGCCTCGGATAACGACCGATTACAACGATGACGACCCACGCAAACGTTTTAAGGACCATGATTTACGGATATGCACCTGGAATGTCCGGACCCTTTATAGGGAAGGTGCCTCTATCCAGCTGGCAGATGTCCTCGAAAAATATAAGGCTGACATCACCGCTATCCAGGAGATGCGATGGACGGGACAGGGCTGTTCGAAACAAGCGTCCTGTGATATCTACTACAGCTGCCATGCGGAGAGACACGAATTTGGATGTGGATTTGTGGTCGGCAAGAGACTCCGCCACCTTGTCTCTAGGTTCACGCCCGTGGACGAAAGGCTGGCAACAATCCGCATCAAGGCTAAATATTTCCATATCAGCCTAATTTGTGCACACGCTCCGACGAACGAGAAAGATGACGAGACAAAAGAGCGCTTCTACGAGCGCCTAGACAACGCATACGAGCGCTGCCCCCGCCACGATATCAAAATCGTGCTAGGCGATTTTAACGCCAAGGTGGGCAGAGAAGCCATCTATTGTCCCACAATCGGAAAATTTAGCCTCCATGCCAACACTTCCGATAACGGAACGAGGCTAATCGACTTCGCCGCAGCACGAAACATGGTAGTTAGTAGCACTAGATTCGAACATTTCGATATCCACAAGGCCACATGGTTGTCGCCCGATCAAAAAACTCGAAATCAAATTGATCACGTTGTGATTGACGGAAGGCACTCTTCAAGCGTGATGGACGTACGCACTATCCGAGGTGCCAATATGGACTCGGATCATTACCTTGTAGCAGCCAAGGTCCGCACACGCTTAAGCGCTGCGAAGAACGTACGGAACCAAACGCAGAGAAAGCTAGACGTCGGAAAGCTGCAATCACAACAGACAACGCAAGCCTTTTCCACTCGACTCTCACACCTGCTTAGACAAAGCACTCCTCCTCTCGATGATATAAGCGCGCAGTGGAATCATATCTCCTGCTCTATGCGTACGGCTGCCGAAGAGGTGCTTGGATTCCAACGCCCCTGAGGAATCAGTGGTATGACCAAGAGTATCGCGCGGCCACTGCAGAGAAAGACGCTGCGTACAAATCCACCCTGCAGTCAGTAGCTACGCGAGCTGCGAGGGAGCGATACAAAGAGAAGAGGAGGGAAGAGAGACGTCTTTTCAGGCGTAAAAAAAGCGAGGCAGAAAGACGTGAGTGTGAGGAGATTGAGATGCATGGGGACAGGAATGAGGCTCGAAAATTCTTCGAGAAAATAAGACGCCTAGCCGGAGGTTCGAAATCCGGAGCCTCTTCCTGTAAAGATGAGAACGGAAATCTAGTGACAGATATCCAGAGCACACTGAAAATATGGAGGGATCACTTCTCTAAACTGCTGACCGGTGATGATGACCTCAATTCCACCGATAGAGAAGCAAACCCGGCAACCCCAGTACTTGATGACGACGTTGAGATTCCGCCACCCGACCATGACGAGGTCAGAACAGCCATTGCTCGGCTGAAAAACAACAAAGCCGCAGGTGCTGATGGCCTGCCTGCTGAATTGTTTAAGACCGGAGGCGAAGAGCTAATAGAGAGCATGCACGAGCTCGTAAGCAGAATATGGTCGGATGAAAGCATGCCAAGTGACTGGAACCTCAGTGTACTCTGCCCAATCCTTAAGAAAGGGGATCCCACTATCTGCGCCAACTACCGTGGGATCAGCCTACTCAATATCGCATACAAGGTTCTATCGAGCGTATTATGTGAAAGACTGAAGCCCATCGTCAACAGACTGATTGGACCTTATCAGTGCGGCTTCAGACCTGGAAAGTCCACCATAGACCAGATTTTCACATTGCGCCTAATCCAGGAAAAGACCCTAGAAAAACAGATCGACACCTACCACCTATTAGTCGACTATAAAGCCGCCTTCGACACTCCGATAAGGGAACAATTAAATGCCGCAATGTCTTATAAGGCTTTGCAGGATGACCCTGAGCAACACACGTTGCTCAGTGAGAATAGGAAAAGACCTCTCCGAGCCATTTCATACCGAACGAGGTTTCAGACAGGGTGACTCCCTATCGTGCGACTTTTTTTAACTTATTGATGGAGAAAATAGTTCGAGCTGCCGAACTCCGTCAAAGCGGCACTATCCTCAACAAAAGTGTCATGCTGCTCGCATATGCCGACGATATTGATATCATTGGCAGGAGCACACGAGCAGTCAGCGCAGCATTCTCCAGATTGGAAAAGAGTCGCGTCGAATGGGTCTAGCGGTGAACGAGGACAAGACGAAGTTCCTTGTGTCAACAAGCAAAAAAGAGTCCGTGCGTCTTGGACAAAAAGCTGATTTTGACACCCACAAGTTCGACATTGTGAAGGACTTCGTCTATCTGGGATCCAGCGTAAACAGCAACAACGACGTCAGCCTGGAGATCAAACGGAGAATAACTCTTGCCAACAGGTGCTACTTTGGGCTCAGTAGGCAATTGAGAAGCAGAGCCCTCTCTCGCCGGACAAAAATAACGCTCTACAAGTCACTCATCATGCCCGTCCTACTTTATGGTGCAGAAACACGGTGGTGGCCAGCCACCGATGAGAGAGTACTGGGAGCGTTCGAGAGAAAGATTCTCCGTAAAATCTTTGGCCCTATCTGCTTTGCTAACGAGTATCGAATCAGGATGAACCACGAGCTATATGAGTTATTCGACGACATTGACATAGTCAAGCGCATCAAGATCCAGCGGCTTCGCTGGCTAGGTCATGTCGAACGAATGGATGAAAACACTCCAGCCAAGAAGGTGCTTGAATCGAAACTCGAAGGTGGACAGCGTAGAAGAGGGCGTCCAAATCTGCGTTGGAAAGACCAAGTTGAGGACAACCTGGCAACGCTTGGTATTTCTAACTGGCGTCAGCGCGCGCAAAGCAGATCCGACTGGCGCGGCTTCATCTCAGCGGCCAAAACCGACCCACGGTTGTAAGGGCCATTTAAGTAAGTAAGTAAAGATGGCCGCGAATGCTCCAAATGTTGGTTGCTTTGCGCGAATTAAAATATTTGATTACATATTATAATATTGAATTAAAATTTTTGACATTAAAAATCAATGGGTAGTCTTGTTAAAATAAATAATTCAAAAATACTACAATATCACTACAATCTCAAAATTTTGTAATAAAAACAAGAAAAAGCAGTAAATATTTTATATTTCTACAACAATGCATGCGGCAGGCTTGTGCAAAAATGTTTTGCATGATACGATACGTGCATGAACGGGACCCAAAACGCATGATATGAACACTCTCATATAAAATGTACTGAAGAATATTTGTCGTGCATGATACGCTACGTGCATGATACGCTACGTGCATGATACGCAACGTGCTGTCTGATATGAATGGACCTTTAAAGGTTTATATATAAAATAAAAGAAAACGCATATAAGTTATAATACTATATATTAAAAGGAATTAACGTATGTTCAACAGTTGCAACAGCACCTGCACCGGTGGCAGTGTACAGGAACTTCTTGTAAAATCCACGACGTGCCGCGAAGATCAAACCAGTCAATCCAATTGAATTTAGTGTTAAGTTTTTTAAAATTCGAAAACCAACGTTAGAATAACTGTCATAACTTCGGCTTGATCATGACACTACATCCGCACTGGTTGTAAAAAAAAATTCTTCAAATTTATTAAACCTTAATCTCATTGCTTATTGGCCCAGTGAGTTGCCTCTGAACTCTTTAGGAACTATTCCGTAACTAAACATCACCCAGTGTATTCTCAGCTCCGCTCGGAAGTATTCCGAACTACGAAATGCAACCATGCTATGTCAAATAATCTTTTCCTTTTTCAACTTCTATTCTAAGAGAGTATTTTTTATTAATGGCTGCCTTTTTTGTTCGTTTGTTTTGTTGTTCGTTGAGTTCAAAACGCAACAATCGTTGACTTTCGTGTCAGAACTTTTCATTACAAAAAAGAAAATTTTGAACGGGGTACGTAATTTATTTCATTGTGGTTTTTTATTAATACAATTGTAATTTTAGCCTAACATAATTTATAATAACGTGAAATGGCATGTTGAAGCACCTGGAGATGTTTTCATCAGCACCGATTATGTTGTCGGATGATAAAATATTGACCCCTGCATTTGGACATTGCACAACTGATGGAAGGTGGAAGGCATAGAGCAGGAGGTGCAGCGATCCACAGTCCTGCTTCAGCTCTGCACATCTGTGCATTGAGAAAGATACTGGATTGTGTATTGCCATACATTGTTAGTGTTGTAATTAGTAATTTGTACATCTTCGGCCAAGGTGCAAGAACAGGCCTTGGAAAACTTGGGCGCTTGCCTCAGCATGGCTAAGGAGAAAGCGCGCAGTGATGCTAACGCCTTTCTAGAGCATATAGTGCCCCAAATATCGGCAAACACTTCCGCTGTTTTCATGATAGGACCAGGTATCCAGCATGCCTGGTCCTATCAGGACCAGCGTTTGGGTTCGCCTGCGTTTGGGTTCGTCTCCGATGAAAACAGCGAAGCGCGATTTGCCCAAGGGGGGGATTTTAGCAACGGCTGTGGCAATCGAATCGAAATTGGCTTGAGACGAGCATAACACATTCATGATGCCATCACTCGTCTCATACCCTTTTGCGTTTGCACTGAAATCGCCGGTGCTGACTAGCCGCCAAAGATGATCGGTGCAGTGTTTTACTTCTGCATCATTCATCTTTTGCTCCTTCCCCAATTTGCCAATAATCGCAACCGGAAGAGCTTTGCGAGCAGCATCACGATATGATACTGCTAGCCTACCTCTGTCTGAACTGCCTTCTGGATGTTGAAGGCAGTTCATCCGCAGCCGATCCGGAACATGAAGCACCAGTGCTCTTGCTTGTGGAAGAAGTATCACTGGAAACTGTCGAGTTCTGGGAGTTACGGGGTTTCGCAGTAGCAGTGAAGGTTTTAAACTTCTTGCCATTCAATCAGTCAACTTACAATTTTTAGCGCGTCGCTCGAAAATTTTCAGTTGAATAAATTTTTTTTTTTGACATTTATGTCAATGCCCAATATGCCATTGCACTTAATATTCACTTGCGAATGATTTGAAATCTATCATTACTTTCAAATCGTAGAGTTGTGGTTAAACTTTGAAACATCTTTAACCTAAAATTAAGAATCATTGCTTTTTCAATAAAAAACTGGTAGCCTAACCTTAACTTGAAAATTCCTTTATTCTTAAATCAATATAAACACTAATTCTTAAATTGATTTCAATGTTTACTTCAAATCAAGATTTAGCCCTTTTTTCAACTCGATATCAAATAAACGTACATTTATTTTTTTGCTTTTAAATATTGACTTATTCCTACAAAATAAGTAAAAAAAAGAGGATCCTCATATAGGACAACAAAAAGGGCATTTTTCAATTAATTATCCCGTTATATGTCATCGAACAAATATCGTAGACTTCAAGCCCGAGCGTCAAGACAACTGCAGGAAATCGATGCCAACATCCACTTATTACCAAAAGAACAGTGATAAACATATATTCAATTGTATCTCATTTCAGATGAGTGAGAAAGAGATAAAAATTCACATGCACACAAAAGTTTCGGTCAATTTTATCCCGACGCTCTTAACAATGTTATATAAACTTTTACTGAAACTTTCAGTTTTGATACTTGTAATATTACTGCTCATATGACTGGTAGTGTTCTTGCTGGGAATGAATATATGTTTATCACTGTTCTTTTGGTAATAAGTGACGATTAAATTACTTGTAAATTTACGAAATATTTTACGTAACATAAACTGTTTTAGTTTTGAGGTTAGGGACGGTTAAATTAATAGTAAACTAACCAAAATTAGACCAAATAAAACCAGAAAACTCAAAATTCTATAGTTTTCATTTTAATTGCGTTACAAAATTGTCTATTAAAAAGACTTTATATACAAATACTCTTGTCAATATACTTTGTTTTAGTGTTTATCAATTGCTACAGTAGCCTGCTGTAGCGGCTACTGTTGCAAACGTAATAAATAATCTACAAATAAAAAATGGTGGCAAACCGACGCGCAAAAAATATTAGTTTTAATTACTAGTAAAATTACGGGTCATATATCTATCATTGATCCTGCAGGGAAGTATTTCAAATTATTTATGTATGTGTGAGAAAATATAATATTGTCTTTGTGTTGGAGTTTTGGTAAGGCATGTCTTGCTGGGTTGTTTAGCACAAAATAACCACAGATATTTAAAATACCATGAAACAAATTACCACAAACTGGAATATTTCCACAGAACTGGCAACTGTGGTCAGGAAGATCTTTAGTAAACAGTGTATCAGTGTTGCATAAGTTGGTATTTTCGTACTATATGGAGTACTTTTTTATTTTTAAAATACAAAGTACCAAGATCCTAGTATTAATACTTTTTTTTACTGAATTTAGTCAAGAAAATTTAATACTATTTTTATTCTGTACAATCATGTTTCGTTTGCTTTTTGATCATCTTTCTCAACGAATCGATGGAGACGGAGAAAATAAAATGTATTAAACATAGAGTATTAAGTACCAATCCTTTCCACTTTTCGTATTTTTAAATTTTAAAAACATATGAGAATTGCATATAAAATTTGAACACAAAAATACTATTTGTACTTTGCATTCCGTACAAATTTTGGAATTTTTTATTAGATTTATTTCTCACAATATTCCAAAGAAAGTCTTAACTTCAAATATGATGGAAAAGAAACAATAACATTTATGAAAATATAATAAAAACGACATTATGAATGCCACTGATACACTTTTATATATGTTGATCTATAAATTCTGTCGTATTCATTTCTTATTCATTTTATATAAAAACATTATACGCTCATGAGGTTGCTGCTGTTGCAAAAATATTTATAGCGCAAAACTAAACAAAACAAACGTGTAGATGTTGCCACATAATTTGTTTGTACAATGCTGCCAGATAAAATATTGTGCTATTTTTTTACGTAAAGATATGAGAATTTATAATTTGTTAAAATATATGCTGCAAGGGCTTTATATTATTAAAAAAGGAAAGGTAAAAAATGATATTTTTTTTGTACAAATAAACAAATTCTCCGGTAACTATTAAAAAAATAACTAAATTAAAAATTGATAATGTATTGGAAATTCATAGTATTTAGAAGCCACAACAAAGATATTTAAATTTTTTCTGGATGTTGGACCTTTTTTTTTTTTTTTTTTTTTTGGTTGTCACTTTTGATATGACGGGAAAAATTACGAATTGTATGAATTGGGAAATATTAATATGGGATTTTTGAAAATGGGAAATAATTTTGGGATTTTATAATTGGAAAAGTACGTTTTTATTTTTAATAATACACTTTTCTTTTTTGAAGAGACTTTTTTATTTTCGCCAAATGCATCACTGCAGTGTATGAAGATTAACATAAACGGATATACCAACATATAATTATAATAAATAATTTTCTTATTTTCTGTGTTGTGTAAAACAAAAATGTTTGAAAATAGAAAAAGGACTGCAAGTTCAAGTTCGGAGGAAATCGACAGCTCTGAGGAGAATCGAAAAAGAGATTTGCAAGAACGTGACGAATTTGCACAACGTCTCAAGAAAAAAGATGAGGATAAAATTCGTAAAGTTGTCGAATCTGTTGGCAGTCGAAAAGCTATTGAAGAAGCGACAAAAAGATTAAAAATTGAAAATGAGGACCGTCACAAAATTCTGCCTCAACTTCGCATACAGTCTCGCAGGAAATATCTTGAAAAACGAAAAGATGATAAAGTTGCTGAACTTGAAGCCGATATTTTGGATGATGAATATCTTTTCGCAGATGCTGTGTATGTTTTTAAATATGTAAATACTTTTACTGATCACAATCGAATTGAATTCGTTTCATAAATTTGAACGGTTTCAACATGGCAGTATGCATAAACGGGGGAAGTACACTTTACCGGCCGAAGCGAAAAAAAAAAAATTCTACCCCCTATATTTTCACAAAAAAAAAATACCAAAATTAAAAAATCGCGCCGCTCGGACCCGTGGTGACCTTGAAAAATCAAAAACCCGTGCACCCACTTACAAGTACATATGGGTACTCAGGTATTTTCCTCACGATTCCAAATCTGTAATTGTTTTTCAGATCTGTCAATCCTAGCGGCCCCTACACCAATTTATGTTATTTCAATTATATGTATATGTTGTATGAGTTACTTTTATGTAATAATTGAATTGAATGATAATTGAATATAAGAATGTATAACCTTAAGATTTTTAAGCTTATATATATTTTTTTTTTCTTTTTTTGGTTTTTTTTATAAAAAAAATATTAATTATTTTTTTTTTTTTTTAATTTTTTTTTTGCATTATATTAATTTTTTTATGTTATTTTTTAATTTTGGAATTATTATTGAATTTAGAAGGAAAATGTTGGGTTTTCTTTGTTTTTAGCGCCGTAGGCGAAAAATTTTTCAAAAAAAACGCGCGATTTTTTTTTTTTAAATTTTTCATTTTTTAAGTAGAAGTTATATATCTACTTTTGATTTAACTTTTGATATGAAATAGTCATTTTTGTATGAATGTAGCGCCGCAGGCGAAAATTTTGTCAAAAAAATCGCGCGATTTTTTTGAAAAATTTTTCATTTTTTCAGAAGCACATAGATATATATGTACATACATTCTAAATATATGTACATACATTCTAATATACTTCAATTATTACATACAAGTAGCACATAAAACATATACATATGATTGAAATTACATAAATTGATGTAGGGGCCGCTATGATCTGAAAAACAATTACAGATTTGGAATCGTGAGGAAAATAGCTTTCATTTGAGTACCCATATGTACTTGTAAGTAGGTGCACCGGTTTTTGATTTTTCAAGGTCACCACGGGTCCGAGCGGCGCGATTTTTTAATTTTGGTATTTTTTTTTTGCAAAAATACAGCGCGTGACAATTTTTTTTTTTTTAATTTCACTTCGGTAAAGTGAACTTTAGCCGCATAAACGCAATTATTTAATGACAATCCTTAGAAAATCCTAATTTTAGTTTATCTTCATCAAACAGAGTGTACAATCTTTTACAAGCTACTTAAATTTTAACAATAGACGACTTAAAATTAATTCATGAAAACATGTAACGTTAAACATGTAACATGTTTAACATGTAACAATAAATATATATATAAACCAAACAAGAACAAAAAATAAAAACAGTGCCTAAGTATTAAGAGATGCGATAAGACTAGTGAGATTTTCCTTAAATATGTTTCTAATCTGTTTGATTCCCTAATACAGCGAGAAACATATATGCATCTCGGAAGTGTAATTAACAGCCGTGGTTACGAGAGGGTGTATGAAAATTGATCAAACTATAAATCAGTGCAATTAATTTAGTGATGAATAAGTTCATGTACGAATAATATTGAGAACGATTTGCGTCTTTGATCAAGCGTGCTTCGGTTTATTAATGTGCATCTCGTTTTATAAGATGAAGGTTCTAGAAGATGGCACCTAAGTTGGTGAACCATGAAATTGGTAAAGCTGCTTGGAACTCTTTCAATTCTGACAGAATGAACAGTGAAAGACGGATTCCAGATGAGGTCTTACTAGCGACGTGTAGAGTGATTTAAGTTTGTAAGGATCGTTGAAATCTTTAGAATTTCTTTTAAGAAAACCTAGCATAGAGTTTGATTTATTTACAATGTAGTCTATATGATCTTTAAAATTAAGATCAAGCATGATTCCCAAGTCCTTTACTGATGTTACGCGTGCTAGGACAGTATTAGAAATGAAATAGTTTGTTATAATCGGCGAGGTCATTCTGGCAAAAATTACGCATTGACAATAATTTCCTGATCCGAATTTATGGACCACTACAATTTGAGGTCATCAGCGAATAGAAGACATCGGCAATGCTTTATGGAAGATCATTAATAAATAATAGGAATAACAATGAACCAAGATGAAAGCCTTGTGGGACACCTGATGTTACCCAATCCAGGAAAGCATGTTGGAATGAAAACCAAGGGACGAGAGTTTGTATATCAATGTGCAATGACAAACATTATCAAACGCTTTAGATAACATCAGTTTGCATACCTTTTTCGAAATTATTAATGACTTAGTTACAAAATTTGTAACAGTCGGTCTACCATATAGAAAACCATGCTGGTAGGGTGATAAAATGTTTAGACCTTTTGAACCTTGGGTATGACAGACAGTTTAGAGATCGGTCTGTAGTTTTGGACATTTTATTTGGCCCTAATTTATGGATAGGAACGATGAGTGAAATTTTCCAGTCATCTAAAAAAAACTCCTTTTCAAGAGATTTGCCAAAGATAATATGAAGTGGTGAGATTAATACAAAAATTTGCTAACTTGTATATAAACCTGTGTGCAAAAAAAAGAGTAGTGCCCACCTTTAAATTAGGCTATCGCATTTTTGGTCGCGTTGCGGCATAAGACTGTATTTTTATTATTTACATATATTGGAAATTCGTGATTAAAATGACGTATAATTCTCCTATATTTTTAACACATTATCAAAAATTACCCTTACTTTTGTATGCGAGTCTTGAATGTTTCTGTGCAAAATAATAGTAGTGCTAGCGAATATGTTACAAAATCGAAATATTTTTATATAGTTACTGAATTGAAAGTTTGCTTTTGTATTAGTGAGATTAATTTGAACAAATTTGTAAAATATTTAATATATATTGTTATGTTTTGATTGAATATAGGACCCACATGAACATGTTCTAGTAAAACCCCAAATAATGCTTTAAATTGAATCCTGTAAAAAATAATACTTTTAAAGTATTCAAAATTTTTAAGGACATCGTTTATTGCTTAACTAAAATATGAAATAATACAAATATTGTGCCAAAAAACATTAAACCCCTGGGTAAAATGACAAATATTTAAAAAATACACTTGTTTGAAGTTGACATATTATTTGAGTAAACAATTCTATGGCAGGTATCAAAGTAAATAAAAATCTTAGTATGCAGATCTATAATTTAACCATGAAAGAACAACTCATAGAATAAGTTTTTTCTGGGAGAAAATCACAAATAACTTTTTAGTCGTAGCAAAATATTACAACAAATAATAAGTTTCCTTATGACAATCTTACTTGACCATTAGTGTAATTTAGTATTATCTAATAGCTCAAATATTCATGTACTATTTCCCAGTATTCTAAAAAATTTATTAAACAATTTTCTAATTTATGAAAACAATAAAAAATGGCAATATATTTGCACAAATAGGCCAGGCAGATAGTCATGAGTAAACTTATGGTTTTATGCAATATTTTGCTACGTCTAAAAATTTATTTCTAATTTTCTCCCAGAAAAAAGGTATTCTATGAGTTGTCTTTCATGGTTAATCTATCGATCTGAATACTAAGATTTTTATTTACTTTGATGCCTGCCATAGAATTGTTTACTCAAATCATATGTCAACTTCATACAAGTGAATTTTTTATATATTTTTCATTTTACCCATGAGTTTTATGTTTTTTTGCACAATCTTTGTATTATTTCATATTTTAGTTAAGCAATAAACGATATACTTAAAAATTTTGAATACTTTCAAAAGTATTATTTTTTACAGGATACAATTTAAAGCATTGTTTGGGGTTTTACTAGAACGTGGTCATGTGGGTCCAGTATTCAATAAAAACATAACAAAATATATTAAATATTTTACAAATTTGTTCAAATTAATCTCAGTAATACAAAAGCAAACTTTCAATTCAGTAACTATATAAAAATATTTAGATTTACAACATATTCGCTAGCACCACTATTATTTTGCACAGAAACTTTCAAGACTCGCATACAAAAGTAAGGTTAATTTTTGAAAAAGTGTTAAAACATAGGAGAATTATACGTCATTTTAATCACTACTTTCCAATATATGTATATGGTTCTGAACGTTCAGAATATTCTGTTTTAAAAATATCTGTTCCCAGAATATATGTATATAATAAAAATACATTGTTGTTCTTATGCTGCAACGCGACCAAATATGTGATAGCCTAATTTAAAGGTTGCCACTACGTCCTCCCAATCATGAGGTGTATTTCCTTATTGGTTCTGAACGTTCAGAATATTCTGTTTTAAAAATATCTGTTCCCAGATAGTCATTCATGAATTTCATAAAACGAATTCATAAAATATGTTATGATAAATATTTGTAATCATTTAATGAGTCCATTATGTTTAAATTTTAAATATCGCGAATTGCGATGAAATATGATTTCACCTGGTGAAAAACATTCGAGTATCGAAAAATCATTTTTTATCTTTTTTTTGATATATTAGTTATTTCACAAGGAAGATTTATTTGGCCAATCTGAAGATTAAAACGCCAAGACCAACAATAGATGAATGTACAGGGTGTATGTGAAAATTATTGAATTTGGAAAATATGTGTATATAGATGTGAATGTACTTTAGATGAGTGGGTATTAAGTTGATTGATGAAAACAAATAAAAAGATTAGATATCAATTTTGCAGCTTTGAAGAAAGTTCACAAGAGATTTGTATTCAGATATATCCTTTGCTTTGAGCAGGTCCGTAATATTGTTGTATTTCTGGAGGATATCATATTTTGATCTCATATAGTAATATATCACACAGTGAAATATTAAATGGTTATCGTCCTCGACAGTACCTCAATTATCACATACATTTGAATCCATAACTTAATAAGTAAGGTTTGGTGTATGTATGCCTTGCTAAAAGACGATTTATCATTTTTATCTCATATGAGCTTAAGTTGCTTATATGAAACCAGTGTCTTTTCGGAAGTTCAGAGAAAACATTATAGAAATGTTTTCCCTTAGTCTGCGATGTTTGTAGAAATTCTTCATTCCATTCTTCAATCAGTAAGTTCTAGTTTTTGCATGCTTCTTTGAGAGAGAGTTTAATTTTCATTTCACAGCCATTAATCCCAGCATGTTTGGCAAAGTAATCAGCTGTTTCATTAAAATTCAAGCCAATATGAGCTGGAGTCCAAATGAAAATTATTTTGATTATATTGGAGGTATTAATTAAATTAATAATTTGGACACCAACAAATTGTCTTTGTTCATCTTCTTTTTAAACAGCAGGCAAGCATGTTTGCTATCAGTGAAAATTACCGAACTTTTAATGTTGTCTTCAATTATAATATCTATCGCTTTTTTGATAGCATACAATTCTCCAGAAAGAGATGACACTTTATCGCAAATTTTAAATAGAAAATTCTGATTATTATTACAAACTGAAAGTACAGTTGTATTTTGAAGGAATGATGCATCCGTTGCAAAAATGTAGAAACCTTTAGATTTTAATACATTCATCTTTTCTATGTATATATTCTTTACAACTTCTAACACCATGTCGCTTTTTTTTGTTAGTTAAAAGTTTCAGCTTTTACATCAGCGCCCATGTTATCATATATAATTTTAAAAGTGTTATGTACACGATCTCTACAAAAAAGTGCTCTCAGGCATTAACATTTTTGGAAAAAAATCCTGAAAATAAAATAAAAATAAAATGTTTTTATTAAAAATCTTTAAACATGCACAATGGAAATTATAATAAGAGAATTCATATACAAATTTTTAAATGCATAAATAAATAATTGGTTTAAAACTGCAAGTACTAGAAACAGTATCAATGAATGCACACTTGCACCTGCAGACGCGAAACCAGACGGCTCGCTTTATATTTGGTACAGTTACAGTTGGTCTCAGTACAGCACATAGCGTAGGCAAAGAATTCACGGAGGCTTTTGTAAAAAAAAACATGCCAAATTCTGTTTGAAAATCGAAACATTGATTTTTATTTGTGGTTTATTCACATTAGTTTCAGAAATTATATACTACACTATATTATACTCTGTTACTATTAGTACTTTTTATAACACAATTTATATATTTATTTAATTTACAAATAACAAAATTATTACCGACGCGAACACGTTTTCTCAACGAACAACAAAAGACATGTACGCAGAAAATGCCGATCAACGAGTGTCAATTTTATATACAAGAATTCATTTTTTGTTTGTTTTCAAACATCAGTATGTTTAAAATGATCCTATACATACTTCAAACGACGACAAAAGAGACGTAGATGGAAAATTCTGCTCAACGAGTTTCAACTTCGTATACAAGAAGAATGTTGCAAGAATACATTTATTTAAATCCTATTTCTTTTTTGTTTGTTTTTAAACATCAATATGTTCAAACGATGGCGTAGGTAGAAAATGCTGCACAACGTTGCCAACTTCGTCAGTCGATAAATTATCGAATTAAGACGAGCGTGGCGAACATACGTTGTATTTAGATTTGATTAGTATTTTCGGTGTTTCGAAACATAGTTTTATCCAAGTAAATTGCCAAGAAATAGTTTATTCAAATGCAATTAAAATTTTATGTTGGTATTGTAACATATTTATGGTAAATTTGACAGATTCTGCTGGATAATATAATAATGTTTACACGTGAACAAAAATAAATTCAATTTCAATTATAATTTAATTACTTTTATTACTTTTTAATTACATTCAAACAAATCTTTTGTATCCGTGTATGAAACTGTAGCTAGATTTGACTGTAGTGTCTGTTATTATGTTGTTGTAAAGCATGGTATTATAGATTTTATTTTTAATAGCTCTTTCGCAGCAAGGTACATAGACCTTTTATTTGGAGGAAATATTATTGACATGGCATATAAAATGTGTTTAGCTGTTGATGGATTCAATCCTACACACCTTCGCAGCAAAATATTATGAAATATTTTTATTTTTGTGTTGATATATGCCGAGGCATGTTCCATCGAAGAACACGAGTATTCTACTTTAGAAAAAATTATGCTTTTTTCTACATTCAACGCTATGTCCGGAGTTAAGCCTTCTTTGATGGTTGTGACCATTTTTAATGCATTGACCGCAGAGTTTGTTTCAGCTAAAACGTTGTCATAATGATCTTTGACAGTTATACTGTTTTTAATCCAAGAAACTTAATTGTGTTAACATTTTGAATAACTTTTCTTTATATGTATATGAATGTTGATTTTTTTCCTCGCGCCTTTTGCGACATACATTGCCTTCGTTTTATCTAAATAAAGCTGCAAATTGAGATTATCGTAGATATTTATAAACCGCACCAAACTTGATCGTAGGTTGTTTACAGAAGCATCAAAATTTGTCCAACAGAAACAATCACAAAGTCGTCAGCAAATATAAAAATCTTGGTTGATTCATCAGATAATTTATACAACTCCTTAGTATATATATTGTATAAAACGGGGCTGTGGCAGCTTCCCTGCGGGAGACCGGTTTGAACCATAATCTGCGCATTGCCAAACAACAATCTTCTACGCGACAAAAAATTCATCATCCAGTTTTTCAGATGAACGCGATTTACACAATGTGTTATGCGATTTAGTGTTGTGTGATTTACACAATTATAATATTTTGTTTTTCTTGGGAATTGGAAAGATTTTTATGTCTCTCCAAGCCTCCATAATATTACATTCACTCCAGTTTTTATTTACTGCAATAAGTAAAGATTTAGCTGATTTTTCAGACAGAGAGCGCAACATTTCAACGTAATGTTATCACAGCCTCCTTTTTTTATTTAAAATACAAAATTAACTCTTCTAAAGTGAAAAGTACAGCAACTTCTGAGACTTGAGATTTCAATTCAAGCAAACAGCTACACTCTCAGAAATATATTGTCATTTCCGACAATATTGTAACAATTTTGATGTTCAAAATAGATCTCATGATCAGATTGTCAAATTATTGTCGGTTTGATAATTAGATTGTTATTTTCAAACGTCTATCTATTGTTTTGATAGCAATCGATATTGTCAATGAATAAAATACAAAAAGCAATCGCCTTCTTGAACTTGAACTGGTCGGTTGTCTTCTCGACTGGTCCTCGTTCGGCGTTGTTGCTTAGAGTTAACGGGAGAAATCCCGTTTCTCAGTCAAATACATTTACTTTTTGTGTCGCGAACGGCCTCGTTGCTAAGGCGCATAAAAAGTGAATCAAGTACAGTTTAAAAAAAAACTTTAAAACATTCGTGATGGCGTTATAATCGTGAGATTGGCCAAGTAAATCTTCAAGAATTTTATTGAAGTAACTCAAATACAAAAAAATATTTATATTTATATAAAGTCACATGAATGTTTTTTAAAATTTTTAATTAGTAATAAATTAAATTTCATGAATTCGGAGTGCATGCGAGATTTTTCCTCATGTTTCGTCAAGAGCTTAAATGTAGTAGATCAGGTACAGGAAGGGCTGTTTGCTGACATCCAAATTTCATTCGCCCCTTGATTATTTTTTTCAGCGCCAATCCATTGGGCCAGAAGATCTGTCTTGAGAAGCGTTGTATGTGGAGACTCCCGCATCTAAACAAAATTAATAAAGTTGCAATAATCAATTAATAATAAAATTATTAAATTATAACTTACATGTGGTTTGATTTTTAAAATTTACAACAAATTAATTTGACATGTTTTTGAATGTCAGAAGATAGAGGTGCCCCCTAATCACTGTATAATGAAATGGAAATCTCATATTGTTAAAAAGCAACAATATATTTTTGAGAGTGTATTAATTGGTACCTGATCTTTTAGATGATTGAGAAAAGGCACATTGTTTATCATGTTCCATGATGAGCGAGAATTCTGAAAACCCGCTTTTCTGCAGCTCTTGATAAATTCATAAAACTGTTTGGTGTTCGGAGGTTTGTTTTGAATTTTGTCAATAAATTAATTATTTTTGCATCTCTGACTATACCTTTCCATGCATCGTCCGCTTTGCAGAGCTCTTCAGCCAACAATGAAGTTTTGAATTTATTGAATTTTTTTGCGCAGCTAATTTTAGTCTGAAGAGTTTTGCTACTTCACCATCTTTTCGGAATTGATTTCGATTTCATATTTATTGCAAATGTTGACTCATTAAAAACTTCTTTGAATTGCCTAGTTATATTTTGAAATTTTCTTCTAATTTCATTTTATTCACAAAATTGGTTTTTTTTGTCATCTATATTTTTGATTGTAATAATTACTGGGAAGTCACCATTGTGACTACCACCTAAAGTAACATTATGCACAGACCAATCCGTTGCATAAGTCGTGTTTGTAAAAGATAAATCAAGAACAGAGCCCTGACACAAGGGATCGGTTAATGAACTTTTAAAAGTTATATCATTGTTGTTCATACACCTGAATTGTGACATGTTAATAATGGTTTTGAATTTGACACCTCTTGCAGAATTTTGTTTGTCACCGTACTCCGTGCAACGCGAATTGAAATCGCCACATATGAACACATTTTTAAAAGGCTCCAAAAATTGAATTATCTTGCGTATCTCATTCTCAAAAAGGTTAGCTTTAATTGAGTGTGGAAAGAAAACTCATGCCACAGAAATGTTTGGTTTTAAATTTGTCGTTTCAATGATAATATCAAAGTCAGAAACGAACACTATTTTTTTTATAACAAATGGATTTTTTTAATAACAGTACTACTACACCATAATTATCATTTCTTGATTTATACATGTTGAAATTCATAAAATTTGAATGATATTTATTCTCATCAATTTTTAAAATTTCCAATATAGCTCCAATGTCTATATCATTAGTTTTTATTTAAAAAAATTCAAAGGAATTTTTAAGCTTTGAATGTTATATTGAATAATTTGTATATTCATATTGCTTATATATTTTTAGTAGCATTATTAATGTTATTTACACCATTTTCAATGCGTAATCTATCAATCGTGTTTATTATGTTTTGGAAGCATTTCCTCGATTGAGGATCTGCTTCAGTTGTGTTGGTTAATAAAGTGGTGATGGATTTACCAATCACCGATATTACTTTTTCAAGTTCTGTAACCCTATATTTATTAGGGCTGTTTGTGTTGTTGTGCCAATGTTGCATGGTATTTTATTGGTTTTGTTAACTGCCATTTTGGCAACTTTGGCAAATGAATATCTAGTTTGATATGAACTTCGTGATGATTGTTTCGCAATGGTTGCGTTTTTGACGTTTTATGTAAATCCGGGTAGCTATTGTCATCATCTGATAAAGTATCAAAGCGATTAGAAAAAAACACTTCCAATGCGATTTTTAGACTATTTAAAGCTTAAATTTTCAATCGTCATAACGTTCTTTATGGGGAAGGCTTTCTTTCTTGCCGGGCATAATGTCTCTGTAGGCTTGTTATTAGCCTTACAGTTAATGCAAGTAATAAAACTTCAGTTAACATCAGTAGCATGTAAAGTAAAGCATTTATTACAAGGTGCATTTTTTTGTTTGCAGCATCTGAAGCATTGTTGGAAAGGAATATAGTAGCTAACTTTAAATTTGGTGTACGGATATTGAATTTCACGAGAAATTTCAACTCCCTTAAACAATACTTTTATCCTTTCAGTTGGAATTCTGGTATCATTTGGGCACTGGTGATATGATTTCGCCGAATAAGTCTTAAATTGACATTGTAGCGGGAACATCAAAAATTTTTCCCATTTTTGTTACAAAAAGTTGTCATTACAAAAGTCATTTGCTGCAGTAGGAATTTTAAATGTTATTTTGCATCTACCATAACCAATTTTGGCAGTTTCCAGAATGTTTTGTATATTGATACAGTTTAGCCAAATTCATTGAATGGGACCGCAATGTGCAAAATCATATTTTAAATCAAATTACTTACCAAATATTAGGTTATTATCAATTGGTGTTGATGTAGGGCGCTGATATAAATTTGTTGGTCTCTGCGGCAGAGGATTGGTTCCAGTGTCGTCAGCAGCAAATGGATTGTCCGTTATTCTTGGTTTCTTGCTCGTTAGCTTGTCGTGGCTGCGACTTCTGTCCCTGTCTCTCAATGTCGCTGTTGCTAAGGGATCCCTTAGCCTTCGATCCCATCTTGTCAAATTAACAATTTTAAATCAAATTTAAATCAAAAATGGCGTCTCTTAAACACTACCATACAGCTTGAAAAACAAATCGTGAGTGATTTTTTTTTGTTTTCATTTCTGCATATTAAAAAATCAAGATGAGCTCAATTGTATGATTAAAATGTGAATGTGAATAATATCATATTAAAATGATATATTTATCACATCCTAGGTGTATTAAGCAAGGTGAGGAAAGTCAAAAAAGTGTTCTCTTTAAAAAATGTTATCGTCAATTTTTTTTTGTCAACTTAAAAAAATATATAAAAATACAATAACCATGGTTGAAGTATATACAGGTTAAGTCATCTTTCAAAATTCAGTCGCCATTTACTTTTTTTTGAAAACTGTTTGAAAGACTCAACATTTGTTAACGAAAAATTTAAAACAAAACATCAATGCTTTGTTTACAAATTCATAAAAAAATTGAAACTCAAAATTTTAAAGTAAATAAATTACAACACTTCGGTACTTCTCAAGCTGTCTATGGGCTCCAGAAGAACATCGTAGTGTATAACAAAAGTGAAAATGTGAATTTGTGGTGTGAAATTTTAATAAATTAGCCAATTTAAAGTGCATAAAGCATAACCTTAAAATAAAGTTTAAATTGACAATTTTTGTATTTTTTAAATTTTCTTATTGACATTCTCAGCATAGTGTATGCCAACTAACTGTCTCGATGAACTAACCTGTATATACTTCAACCATGACAATAACAACAAATATTTTATTGTATTTTTATATACAATAAAAAATTATGTATTGAAATGACTTTTACGGCATAGAAATAAGAATTTGAAAATAAAAACAAATTAGAATTAAATAACGTTTGCGGTCATTGATAAATAAAAAAAGCATACGTGGCCAGACATTTTATCAAATTTTTTTGAGCTCTCCAAATTTTCCTTGATCCAAAAGACCTTGATCACATCATGATTTTCATTGAAATATGAAAAATAATAGGGACACGAATGCAATTATTTGATACAAAAACCAAGTTAAACATTGCTTATTTGCAGACTGGAATACCCATAATTGAACATAATTACTCAGATTATTTTTTGAAAATTTCAATCAATTTGTCTCAACCTTCTAAAATTTGCTGTAAAATTAATCAGGACAGTTAACAGCGAATTTTGGTTTATTTTTTAAATTTTTTTAATTTATTGTCTTAACGTGCTCAAGGTCCAGTCGATACAAATTGGGTGTTTTGTACCAACAAATAAAACATTAAACAATTGGCAAAATGCATTGAGTGGCAGATCGTACAGCTGATTCAAAGGCAACCAAGCCCCTTCATCAGCGATCTTTTTCTGCAGATTCTATATTTCAAGTCGCTTAAGTTTTTCTTCACCAATAAACACAATAAGAATTATGTGCATTGAAGAAAGAACCAAAAGCAAAAATGCATAAACTGCATCAACTCAAGATTTTGCCAAAGTTGTTGCGTGCAGCAATTTTCCTTTTATTAAATAATTTATCATTGTTGAGGTAATAGTATGTTCTTAAGTTAGAAAAGAAATTATATATTTTTACTTAGAAAATATAGTTGTTGCAATTGGGGCGATTATAGCAGTGTAGAGCCAACAAATTTTATCTAATATTAAAACGTACAGGAACATTGTAGAAATTGATTGATACTCTAAGACAATGTCAGAAAATTCGATTAACTAAGTCCCTAAATTATATACACGAATTCAAAAAAATCGCATATGTCACAAAAAGTTATATTTTGCGAGATGTAAAAATAAAACCGTCTGTTTCATACAAAGCATTGAAAAAGGAGTTAATTCTTGACATGAAGCAATCTACTAATCGCATAATGTTGAATAAAGAAAATTTGAGGGCAAACAGTGCAAGAAACGATCCATACCTATCAAACAAATGCTAAATTTTGATCGTATAATACCACTTTTACGACGGTCAGTGAATACAGAATATCATGATAAATATACTATTAAGACAGTCATGCACGGTGGAGGCTAGACCGTGGTATGGGAACAATATTTGCAACACTTTTTTTGATAGGTACCCAAGAAACAAAACGGTCCGTTAACGGTGTTGTATACGGAACAGCAATACGGAATACGATTCCGTAAACGTTGCGTTTTCTGGATACGAAAACGGTCCAGTGAACGGATAAAGAGGAACATCGAAACGGATTTCGAATCCGTTGAGAGTACGTTTCGACGGTACGTTAACGGACCGTCATACTGGATTACAAACGGAGTGAGTCCGTCGAGAGTACGTTTCGGCGGTACGTTTACGGACCGTCAAACTGGATGAAATACGGAGTGCATCCGTTGATACTACGTTTTGACGATCCGTTAACGGACCGCCATTCTGTACAAAATACGGAGTGAGTCCGTTGAGAATGCGTTTCGACGGTTCGTTAACGTACCGTAGATCTGTATGAAAAACGGAATGAATAGATTAAAAACACCGTTTTCATACCATACAATGTATACATAAATGACCTCTTGCATATTTTTATTTTACAAAAAACAAACTTATTATGAATAAAATTGAATATGAAACATACAATTTTTACCAAACACCATAATTAGTGTTAATAATTTTGTAATCTACTTAAATTCCACATGGTATTTCCAACATCGATTTCGTGTCAACAAACACCAAAACAATACTCATTTTATCACTTTAACTGGACAGTTGTCATAGGGCTTGAATGAGTCTCCTTTTAAGGTGCAATGTTTAGTGATGGACGTTTATCAGCCAAAAAGCCAAGACAATTTTGCATCGCACATTTTCCGCAAACTTTAAACCACATTTTCAGGAGCTCTTAGATATAGTCCTTTTTGAATTGAAAGACGTTTGAAGCCATCGAAGATTCTCAGAATATGGAACTGAAAATGTATGTAAATTCTGCAAAGATGTTTTGAATAAATGTGTATTTCATTTATATTTTATTCACTTATCTTGTTTGTTCTTCGAGAGAGGCATTCACCAACTGTAATCCTCCGAGCTTATTGTTCATGTTCACAAAATCAAATGAATTGAAATGTACACCAATAACAGAAGAAAATCGGTGCCGTTGAGTTGGAGTATAAACGAAAAATTTACGGAGTACTCCGTTTCAACGGAAACATTACGGAGTACTCCGTTTCAACGGAAACATTACGGAGTACTCCGTTTCAACGGTACCGTAAACGACTACAACAAAACGCAAATCTTACGGAGTTATTTAGAAATACGGAGCAAAACGGAATTCTAACGGAGTCGTCCGATTTGACGGTACGTTAACGGTGCGTTATCGTATATGCTACGACGGATACAAGCTCAATGATCCGTAAACATGCCGTCAATGACGGTATTGTATTTCTGTGTGTGTCGTATGCTCCGTATAAATGTTTCTTGGGTATGCACACTTCATGCCTCAGATTTTCGTAAATCAACGTTTTACGATTTGTAGATTTCTCCATGTCATGATTTTTAATGTGTCGCAACATAAAACTTTTTGTGACAGACGAAATTTTTGATTTTTGACCTCGTGCATCTAATTTATGAACTCAATTAATCGAATTTTCTGAAATTGTCTTAGAGTATACAACAATTTCTGTAATTTTTCTGTAAGACTTTACTTTGCCTTTACTTTGTAGTTTTTTTATTAGATAAATGTTTCCGGAGCTACACTATAATAGCTCCAATTCCAACAACTATATTTTCTAAGTAATAAAATATAATTTCTTTTCTAAATTAAGAACATACTATTACTTTAACAATGATAAATTATTTAATAAAAATATAAATATTTAAAAAATAAACCAAAGTTCGCAACTGACCTTATTAATTTTCACACACGCATAGAAATATAGGGCCCTGTTATGAGTAGCGAAACTAATGGTTTTGGCGAAGCTAAAGTCCAAAAAGCTATCACGGCTTACATTCGCCAAAAAACGGGTAAATTGAAGCGAACGTAAAAAAGGTGCAACACTCAACTAAATTTCATTCGCTTCAAGTGTCAAAATCAAGCGAATCAACAAATCATGTGACGAATCGGCGAACGTATCCTAATCTATCATTTTTAAGGTTTTTCTTATGATTTTTTATTTTTATGCTTCTGCATTTTGTTTATTGGGATTCTCCTGATTTTTATTTTTTTATCCTCTAGTTTTTTAGCCTTTTATCTCAAATTACGAAGTTTTTGTACTCCAACTAATAAATGAGTTAAACGTATATCATTTTTTTTTTCTTTAAACATATTTATTTTGAAATATAATAATCCCAACAAACATTGAGAAAATCCGCAAAGTACTCGCAGAGTTTTCTCAAAAAATTGAGGTTGACGCAAAAAGTTAATCATGAGTTAATCGAAAGTATACACTTGAGCCTGACTTTGTCACCAACACTCAAACTATGAAGCAAGTTTAACTCATAGTTGATTCAAATCTGTACTCAATCGCTAGGTAGATTTTCATAAAATCATATAAAGGATAACTCGAAATTTTCGCAATTTTCTGATTTTTATTGGTATTAAAATTCTTAAACATTTAAAAACCTTATTATAGTAGAACTAAACATAGCAAACATTTAATGATACGGTGTAACATAATTTTTTCAATACGGCAATAAAAAATTACATGTTTACTGCACGGCATTATATATAAAAATAGTAAGATCGGTCAGAGCAACAACCAGTCCATATTTGAACTCAGAAGTCTTGCAGTGCGTTAGTTTCACAATTCGGGCATGAGCTAATGTCCAAAATTTGCAGCAAACACCCAACCGATCAGGCCCAGCACATGGTAGCTCATAAGAACAACGATATGTTAATGTCACAATTCCAGTAGATCGGGAAAATCTATGTATTTGCAGAAGGCGTGCACGAGAAAAGGTGTTACAAAGTGACCGGTGCGTGCAAAAAAATATGCCGAATAGAATCCGAAGAGTGTGGTCCAATTAATTGAAAACCTGGAAAATAAAATTAAAAAGTGTCTTAATAAAATATTTGCTCACTCACACGATATCACAAGCTCCAAATTCAGCTCCATGCCGAGACTGGGCTGGGCCCAAAGACTTTATATATACTACGATAGAAACTTTGGGTGCCGGTGTAGTTTTTGGGTGCCATCAAAATTGTCACATTTCGGGTATTGGATAATTGGGTGTAATTTTTATCCGCGAGAACGGGAGAACTGAAGTGACAGCACAACAACAAAATATGCCATAGAATTGCTTTAATGTTTCTAGTATTTTTGCTGAAACAATAAAGTAAGCTTTATTTTTTATGAAAATATCAGAACTTGTAGAATGTTAATCTTCAATTTCTGATATTCTTTGATAAATTATTCATTTTACCATTTTTATACATAAATTCTGTTTCTGTTTTTCGCAGACGGACAGCTATGCATTTTTGTTATTTTGTCAGTTTCGACGTTTCTTATAAAGAAAGGTGCAACAAGGTCGACATTTGATCTTACCTCTCACTCTTTGTTTGTGCCACTACACTAAAAACAGCAAAAACAAATGAACGAATTGCTTCAATGTTTCTAGTATTTTTGCTGAAACATTAAAGCAAGCATTATTTTTTATGAAAATATCAGAACTTGTAGAATTTTGATCTTCAATTTCTGATAATCATCATTTGATCATTAGTACATGTAAATTCTGTTTGTGTTTTTCACAGACAGACATCTATGCTTTTTTTTATTTTGTCTGTTTAGACATATTAACGAACTTTTTTAAACATTGGTGTAAATTGCACCCATACATTCATGAACATTGCCAATTTCATTGCACATATTTAAAAACGTTGAATACATTCAAATATTCGCAACACATGCAAACTTTGACTTTCAGCAAAAAAAATATGAAATCTCTGTTTTTTTGATCTTTTCGCATTTACATGATTTTGAATTAAAATTTATGTCATGGTAATAATTTCAATGTTTCGAACAATAAAAAATTGATTTCATAAAAAAACTTAAAATGCAATATTTACATTTAAAGTTTTAATATTTTTTAATTTAAAACAAAAAATCTGAAACATTATAATTATTTTTTGAAACTTAACATATGCATAATAATTTTGTAAAAAATGATAATCATAATTAAAATTTCATTTTCAAACAACATTTTTAAAATATTTTTTTTTTAAATATTACTTTTGTGAAATAGTTAAGAAATATTTTTTTTTTATATTATAGTTAAAACTATATAAATCATTAAAATGTTAACATTTATGATAAAGTATAAATTTCAATTTAAAAAAAAAATACTAAAAAACACCACATTTTATGTTTTTTTTTTAAATTTGTCTTATGGTATGACAATTGCATCTTATGGTTAGGCTTTTAGAAATTGGTAAAATTGGTAAAAATGGTAAAATTAATAATTTATCAAAGAATATCAGAAATTGAAGATTAAAATTCTACAAGTTCTGATATTTTCATAAAAAATAAAGCTTGCTTTAATGTTTCAGCAAAAATACTAGAAACATTAAAGCAATTCTATGACATATTTTGTTGTTGTGCTGTCACTTCAGTTCTCCCGTTCTCGCGGATAATATTTGTGTAGTATGGTAGTTTTCAGTTTGATGTTCCAAAAACAGATGTTTTTGTTTCATTAAAATTTTAGATTTATTGTTTATTGGCCATATACAATATATAAGTGTGCCTTTTGGTACTTATTTTTAATTCAATATCTCATATCAATACATTATAATTAAAACAAAGTAAACAAATTAGATTAGTGATGTCGATTTAAGAAAAAAACTCATACCTTATGTAGGATCTCGTTAATATTTATTGTTAAAACATCATCAATGCCATCATTTCTTTTTTATTCACATGCATATATGTACATATCCATTAAAAATATATATTTTCATTTAAATATAATGCATTTTGGTGAATTTCAACTCTATAATCAAACACTGTCTGTAATATTAAGTACCCAAAAGTCATAAATTCAGCATCACTAAAAAACTACAAAAGTACCACGAAGTAAACTCAAGCTTTTAGCGAAACAGATTAGCAGATAATTTTTGTTTTTGCCACCAATGTATTTTGTTGTTGCACAACTGCTACTTGACAAAACTGCTACTCTACATCGCAACTACTCTACATCGCAACTACTCCGTTTAGTGAATAACCTTATTATTGGTCTGAACGTTTTTTAAACTTTAAATAATATAAAATATTCTAATATAATATAAAAAAGGTTTTATAACGATATGATACTATTTTTTTTAACTCTGAAATGCGTCATTTTATCCGTCAATGTTGTAAGTGTTGCTTACTTTTAAAACCATAAAAGTTAGTACATTCGCCAAATGGCGTTCGCTTCGCCAAGTACATTCGCTTTGCCAATAATAATAGGCCCCATATTGTTACTTTCACAATATACGATTGTCGTTCGAAAAACTATATAAAATAATGTGGCAGCTCTGTTGGTAAGTAATATATAAAATTAATTTATTCTATATTTCAATATGTTTTGTTTTATATTGTTTATTTGAGCAACAAGTCGCTTTTTGAAATAACGTGGCCCAACACCATGCATGCCTCAACTACTCGAACAGCCACAGCGACAGGTCCTAGCGGCGCACAATGACTCGCAAAGTCCGCGCATGCCTACGTCTACGGTGGCGGCAGTGGACGGCGCTACGCCTGATAACACGCAGTCATATGCAGCGATGGCGTCAGCACCGTGAGCAGAGCATTTGGGCAACGAGCGCAAACAACTTTCAGCAGTACAACTGGTCTGTTCGCGCAGCAAGGTCGGTGCGCCAGTAGGTAGCACACATGACGTCCTACTCGGCGGCACATTCATATTGCTGTTGAATGTTGATGGTGGCAACGTCTTAGTTGATGGATGCGGGTTGCACTATAGAAGTTGGATTCGTGGGTGGCGTTGAACTTAAGAACTCATATGTTGCAACAATGTGAATATTGTTTTATAATGATTAAATAATATATAAAACATAAAAATATTGTTTAATATATTTCGATTTGACAATCAAATATAATTTACAATTTAATTTTATTTAAAAATACAATATACAATGTCGCCAGTAACAATTGAATAATTTTTAAAATTCACAATCAGACAATGAAATGACAATAATATAATGGGATCTATTCATGATACAAATATATACAGGTACGATCACTCTCTCATTTTTTTCCAATGTTTACTTTAGGTGACACTAGGCAAGTTTTTTGAAGTTTAGTTTTAAAACCAAAACAAAATCGACAATTAAATAAAAATCAATATAAAATTCTATAGAAATGAAAAATAATTATCAAGGTATGCTTTGAGATAACTTAAAAATGTTCACAAAAATTTTTATAATCAAAACAAAATCTGAAAAATATTTTTCATATTTTCTTTGAACATAAATTTCAATTTTTTAAAATTTGAATTTCAATCAAAACAAAATATTTCAAAATTTGTCAAAAAAACTTGCCTAATGTCAGAGTGATCGTACCTGTAAATATTTGTATCATGGATCTATTTTATTGTTGGATCTAACAATATTTTTCTATGCTTGCAGAAAATATCAGAAGATTGAGGCAAATTGATTCAGCTAAATTGATTGAAATTTTTAAAAAATATTCTGAGTAATTAGATTCAATTATGGGTATTCTATTCATCATATAAGCAATGTTTGAAATACAGTTGGTTAACTTTGTTTTTGTAATTAACCCGGTAGACAATCAGCCTTACCGTGAATAAAATTCCTCAGGAATTTTTTACCCTTGGTGGAAAAAAGGTATCGTGAACAATGTTCGAAAAGGGAAAAAATATTCCCCTATAAAGAGTAGCTATCGTGAATAGACATTTGCGGAAAAAAACTTGGGGACTTTCGAATAAATTTTCCACCAGATTAAAATAGAGGAAGTTATTAGTGAAACTTCAAAATGTAAGCAAATAATTATGTTATTATTAAAATTGTTTATTAAAATTGCTTATTTATTCAGGGCGAATGTAACAAATAAAATACAACTCGAACAACTTGTAAAATTTATGGAAAAATATCCAGATATCGCTGCAGGCTTTACTAAGCATTCCAAAGAAGAAGCAATCAAAATTTGGAAAAAATTGGAGAATCAATTGAATAGTGCTGGTCCGCCGACTAAGTTTACTTCTGAATGGAAGAAGGTTTTGTTGTGTTGGTTTTCAAATATTAATATAATTGTTAAACAAAAAATTTAGTTTTGGATAGATAAGAAAAAATATAGCTGCTACTTTTGAAAAACTTGTGTACTCGGATGATGGACTAAATGACTTAACTTAAGTCGTCCATACCACCCGAAAACCCACCTAAAAACACAAATGAAAAACAAAAAAAAACGACTTCATTTGAAATTTTAAAAAAAGAGATGCAAATACAAGAAAATTTGCTAGATAAAATCAATGAAGCAGTTTCAGTTATGCGACAAAGTGAGGAGACCAATAAAGAAAGTGCGAAAAAATATATAGGGCTATTGATCGCCTCTGCGATTATAACAAACAACTCCTTCAATAAAATAAACGCCATAACCGAGAAATGGAATTATTTCGTTATCGGGAACTTGACATTGAAGTTAGTGTAAAAAAGCGTCTTCTGGAAATCGAAGAAGAGAAGCTTGAAAAGAGATTATATTAATCTATTGAAGTCTTTAAAACTATTACTAACCGCAAGTTCAAAAAACATGTGCAACATTAATATAATTTTAACTTTTTTTAACATTAAACTAATTGAAATTAAATAAGTTATTTTTAAATGGATTGTTATGTTTTTATTTAATTTTTGTACTTTTTTTCTTTATTTCAATAAATATTATTTATTTTTTAATTGTTTTGAAATTTATTAAATAGGTAATTTATAAACATGACATTAGAAGGCTAATACCGATATCTCTGCGTATGCGTGAGCGATAGCCATGTATACAGTATTACTTCTATTATTTTCATAAATTTCGTGAAAATCAGCGTCAACAGCAAGATTATTTTCTGGAAACTCAATGGTCTGATTTACTTTGAAATGAATACACATATTATGTAATGCACTACATACGTTTGTGATTTGGCAGCAATTAAACACCTCCATCTATTCTTCAAAACACCATTAGTTCTTTCAATAATATTCCGGCAATGCGTGTGAGCTTCGTTAAATGCTAATTCAGATGAATTCTCATGACTTCTGTGAGGCGTCAGAAGCCACGGCTCCAAAGGGTATCCAAGGTCTCCTACATAAAAATAAAAAAACTTGCAATATGTAACAAAATTTGAATTTTTGTCATATTTACCTAACAACCTAGCATCATTCTTACCGCTTATGTAAGTTTGTTCCAATCGTGACCGTAATTCGCAAACCCTCCACACAAGAGAGTCGTGACAAGCACCGGGATGAGTTGCATCAACATACATAATTCTCATCTGGTCATCACAAACCTGTTGGATGTACATATGTTGGATACATACAAAGATATTTTATAATATTTTTACCTATGCTGTTGAATCCTTTCCGATTATAGTAGAGATGTTTATTTTTGGATGGCGCGATAATTTTTATGTGAGTGCCGTCTATGCATCCAATTACACCGGGAATTTTATGCTTAAGTTTAAAATAGTTTCCCTTTTTTCTTCATTTGACGATTCAAAACTTATCCATATTGGGCAAAGTTTAGTTTCAAAGAGGGTTAGCATTTCCGAAAGAACTTCAGAAAACGAAGACTGTGCTAGTCCCACGTTGAAATCGTTTCCCACTCCTTTTTGGTAGCTTCAAGCAAGCGCTTAACTTGACAACCGGTAAAACAGCAAACGATTTCTTTGTTTCCCGACAATGTTCTGCAACGATGTTGAGGTGGTGATGGAACATGTATTTTGTAATCCTAAAATACTGATGAAACCTATCACGAAATATTACAATTGATTGCTTAAAAGTCAAATTAAATACTACTTACAAAATTTCTTTTTAAGTGAAATCTTTGAACATCGTTTTCTTCTTCTTCCGCTAATATTCGTAAAAAAACACTTCTAAATATTTTTATTTCTTATTTTATTTATCCAATGCGAAAAAAGAAGTCTTGTTTGTTTATTTTGAAATTTTTGCAACAATTTGACATTTCAGAAAACATTTGGTTTAGCGTTGCCACATATACCACACGTAATAAAATAAGTTTATGTGTTTACGATTAAATATGATATTTCATATTACAACGTATAATTAACATAAAATAAATATATATAAAGTCGAATCAATTCGAATTTTATGCGATTATTTAATTACATACGCAAAAACCCATAGAAAAAAAATTACCAAAAACACCATCCGGCAAGGCTGTCAGAAACGTCAAACTAAATTCGAATTCGGTGTAATTTTTCGAACGAAATTCCGGAGGAATTGCTGTTCCTGGGAGATTGCCGATACCAAAAAATTTTACCTGGGAACAAATAATTCCGAGGGAATAGAATATTCCCCAAGTGTTCACGATAAGGCTGAATATCACTTATCAAATAATAGGATAGAAAAATGTTGAAAATAGTGGAAATTTCCCAAATAAAAACGGTGTCCAAAAAGGTACTATTAATTATGTAAAATATTTATAAAAGTATTAAATATTATGTCTATAGGTCAGTTCACCGATACGGCATCTGATAAGCACATGCAGAATACATCAAATGTCGAAGGTTGTCCTCTCCTAACTACTGCTGCAACAACATTTGCAAGTCGATCCAATTAATGGATATTTAAAAATATCAAAAAATAGCGATATGTCGACAAAATTAAAATATATAAAAAAAAAATCATAATTTGATGAGCAAATGAGTGAAATATAAGCTTTTATTGAAACTTGTTCATGAGTAAAAAATAAGGTAATGTGAATATATGATTCTAATATGAGAACACTTTTGTTCCTCAATGCGTGAGTTCACTATGATCTATGTTTGCATCATTAATCGATGTATTCAAATGCTTTAATATTGTTAAATTTTTGATTTTACTGCATATATTTGAATTGAATTTGAGCTCATATTGTCTATATAATTTGTTTTAATTATTTTTATAAAAACTGGCTCATATCTTCCATCATAACCGACAAATCGGTGCAGAGATTTATTGACATGATATAGATATTATGTGAATTTGTTGTATGTTACTTTGTTTTTTTCCGAACGTTCTGGCTTATTCGAATTTTGTTACTTTATTTAAAAAAGAACGTTCGGAACGCATTCTGTTTAATTGAGTTCAATCGTAAAATACACAGAATAAACTGTCAACTGTGAAATTATTTTTTTATATTATTACATAAAATGTATTATTTTAATGAAGTCGCGTGTGTCGCAAGATATTGGTAGTCAGTTTTTTTATTAATAAAGAATTGCACATTGCATGAACTGCCCAAGATTGTGACATTGCGTAACATGCTTTTTGGTATTGCAGATTATAATCAAACTGTGCAAAACCTCTTTAATTATGTGGAATGTTGTACGATGCATGATACAAATATATACAGGTACGTTCACTCTGACACTAAGCAACTTTGTTTTTTGACAAAATTTTGAATATTTTGTTTTGAATCAAATTCTAATTTTCAGAGATTGAAATTTGTATTCAAAGAAAAACTGAAAATTATTTTTCAGTTTTGGTTTGATTCTAAAATTTTTTGAGAACATTTTAAAGTTATCTCTTATTGAACTGTCAGAAGCGACCTCTTCCCACGCTCCTTTCTTTGCTGTTCCATGTACATCATAATTTTCGTGAGGTCCGGATCACTTTTCTGATCATTTTGAATTTGTCAAGTATGTCTGCCCTTCCTTTTGCTCCTTGCATTCCAGTTTACACAGTCGACGTGACAGGGCATCTGCATTTCCATGATGTCCTCCTTTAGGATGTACGATTGAGAAATCGTAGCTCTGTAATCGCTCTATCCAACGCGCAATTTGGCCTTCAGGATCTTTGAATTGAAATTACCATCTCAGTGCTGCGTGTTGGTTCTCAAGTGAAACTGTTGTCCGTATAGATGTTTATGGAAATTGTTCACACTTTCGATTACAGCAAGAAGCTCTCTTCTGGTAACACAGTAATTTAGCTCAGGCTTGGACAAGGTTTTACTGTAGTATGCGATCATTTTTTTCCTGCCTATTCCGTATCCACTTGCATCGTTATCAAGTATACATTTCTCACCTGGAATTAAATACACAAGAATTGGAGCCGAGCACTTGTGCTACTGCAGTAGTTCCTTTAATTTCAAAAACGACTTTTTTTTGATCATCACCCCATTGACAAGAAAGCTCGATTCCTTCTTGTCAATTCGTGAAGACAATATTAGCAAAACCTGGCACAAAACGACTGTAGTAAGTACATAGCTCCAAGAAACTTCGTAGGTCATGTAGGTTTTGCGGTCTCGGCCACTCCTTTACTGCAGCTATTTTATCTGCATCGGTATGCACTCCTTCTGTAGTAACTCGAAGACCAAATACTTGACTTCTTTTATGAAAAGTTAGCATTTTTTGTGCAAAGTTTTAGCCCCGCTTTTCTAATCGAAGAAATACTTCCTCTAGATTTCTTAGATGTTCGTTGAAATCCTTGCCCATGACAAATGTATCGTCAAGGTATACCAGACAAATTTTCCAGTATAACCCTTTGAATACGTGTTCCATTAGCCGCTCGAATGTTGCTGGTGCATTGCATAGCCCAAACGGAATTACCAAAAACTGCCATAGTACATCTCTAGTACTGAATGCAGTCTTATACCGATATTTATCAGTTAGCTTTTGCACTTGACTCTTTTCTTTGGCAGCCAAATCCTTCGTCCACTCATTTATAAACTTGTGAGTAGATTGTTTATTTACGGTACAATTTATAATCGCTGATGCCTCTTGATCCTGGCCTATCACTGTTCCATTTTTGATTAATTTTGACGAGTTTTCCAGATTGAGAACTCTTGTAGGTACAATTCTGTCTTTCTCCGCCTCAACAAGTGTCCTTCCTACAAGTATGTTACTTTTATACAGCTCTTTGTTTGCTTTAATAATCCACAACTTGCTTATCCCACAATATCCTTTTAATTTCGCCCAAACAATTGTGTCTGAATTAGGTGGTCTTTTTTTATTTTTATGAGCAATAACTGGTTTTATTTTTGGGCTCTGTTCACATACTCAAAAATTTTCTTGTTAAATCGACGTTGAAACCGTTCCTTATCATGAAGTCCGTGGCTAGTATTATTTCGTTTACTATTTCCGCCACTATAAAATCATGCATAACTGTCGTAGTACCAATCGTGATTTACTTGGTAATCTTTCCTGTGATATGGCTGTTTGCAATCTTATTCTTATAAGCGTCTCTACGTCGTCCTTGTTATTGAGTGTGAAGCTCCCGTATCTAATGTTACCATATATACTGTACAATCAATGAGTCCTTCGACTCTTTGTGAAATGGAGATTCTGGGGCAATCGATTATGGGAGTCAGGTCGTGCCACGCAGAACTGACTGGTTTTAGTTTAAAGATTGTTTAAAATTGTTGCTATTTTCGACATGATCCTGTCGTTCTTCATATCTGCGTCAGTGGATTGATTTAATGATCGCTTGCGTTTTTTACGGTTATCACGTGCCATATGCCCATATGTATCACAGTTGTAGCATTTACCTTGAAATTGGTTGGCAGCTTAGATCCACATCTGGCTTAGATCCAGTTTTTAACGCTTGACAAATTACTTTTTTTTTTTTTTGGAATATCTACTAAGATCCACAGCACTCAGACAAACTATATCCATTGTACTGTGAAATCTATTCCCTACAATTTTGTGGTTAATATCACCACGAGCGCCCATGCCCAAGCCGGGATTCGAACCCGAGACCTTCAAAATGCAAGTCCAGCGCACTACCTCTGGACTGCTGAGGCCGGCATTTTACAAATTACTTGCAGTAGTTCTAAATTCTCTACATCTAGTTTACGGACCTTTGGCAATGGTCTGCTGCTACGCTGCCCTCATTGTTCCACGGAATACTTACAGCCGTAGTCTCAAATTGCAGCTTCAAAATGTTGAACGCTGTAGTTCCATCGTAAATCTGCGATTTTAGTCTCGTAACACTAACAACATGTTGTGTAGGTCCATTTATCTGCAACGCATGCAAATCTTTTTTCATTTCCTGGAGCTCTTTGTCGATGCCTTGATATTTCTCCTCAACATTATTTTCGAAATCATTTACATGCGACTCAATTTCTTTTACTTTACCGTGCAGGTTAGAAACGTTCAGAAGCTGCTACGAATGTTCCTGCAACTGTTTCTCAATTTCGACTTGCTTTTGAAGTTTCTGGTCCATTTTGCTCGAATTTTCTTGGAGCTGTTTGGAATTTTCTAGAAGTTTCTGTTCCATTGTGCTGGAATTTTCTTGGAGATGTTTGGAATTCTCTAGAGCCATTATCTGAAACTGTTGCTGTATTGCTCCGATCAACTGGCTCATATAAATAACTTGGGTCTGTACTTTCTTCTCTGTGTCCAGATTTTTCATTGGACCTGCTGCAACTTCGATTTCAAACTCACAGGGCAATCATGAAGTCATAGCGGATATTTTCATTCGGATTCGGATTTATCTATCATAGGATCCGAATCGAATTCAAAGTTCGGATTTATGGCATCACAGGTTCGGTCGGAACGGATTTTTTGACAGATTATTGACACTTTTTCTTCGAATGCATTGTTGTGTCGGAATGTAATTCTTTGTGTGAAAAAATCTTTTATTTTGCATTAATTAATGAATTTTTGCTGTAATTCGTGCTCATGTGATATAATAGCAAATGCGGATGAATCATTTGCTGTTTATTCTTTAAGTTCGGGGTGCTGGAGACGGCCGCCAGCTACCTACTTATACAGCAAGTGAGAGCTGGCCAAAAATCTAAACTTCACGAATTAACAGAAACTACTGTACAAATTGCAAATAAAAAAAACGTATTTTTATTTTAAAGCATAAAATTAATTCATTTCATTTGTGTTTGGTTCAACAAAAATATAAAAATTAGAAAATGTTAATTAGTTTATTTTATTTGTCCACTGCGCGAATGTCTCTTGCTGAATCCGTGGCGCACGGCACGCTCGTTGACTTGTCACTCTAAATTGCATTCCGCTGCAACCCTATCCGCTGGCGATACTCGTCGTCAATGAGGTGAGTCTCCGTGAGATCAATGCCTTGGACCGCGAATTGTAGTTCCACTTTCGTACAAGCAGTTGGAAGATCACATCTCACCAGCTCCTTATCTAGCTGGTCGATTTTAAGTTGTTCGAACTTAACCATTTTGTATCACAATCCCACTTCTGACACCAATGTTACGAAAATTCAGTCTACGGAAAACTGTTCTACAATTGTGGATTGTGTACAAAATGAAAAACACACCAACATTTGGTTTTAACTAGTATCATTTCAACTAGTATTAATTAACTTTATTTAAATAAGAACTTAATAACAATCACTTATATCAACTGCTGTATTACTACAATTTGTCGTTACAACGTTCGCTCACAAGATGCACTAGTTTACTATCAAATCACAACTGAAGTGCTGTGCCTCATATGCGGCGATATTATATACTGCATGCATCAGTTCGACACGGTTCGACATGCTTCGAGAAGCTTCTACAATTTTCGTGAATGCTATTTGCATCTCATTCGCACTCATATATTTTAAGGTGCTGATGTTCCATCTCTTTCTCGCACATTGTGCGCTCAATGATATCCCGTCTCTTTCTAACACATTGCTTAGTGTGCTGAATTGTCCTGCGTCTCATTTACTCTTGCTCAATGGAGCAAATTACATCATTTCGTAACAATATATGCAAAATGAAAAGCAACAGATTTTCCTTATTATTCCATTCAATGCTTCACATGGTGACATGTTGTACCATTCAAAAAAATGAATGGAATAATGGACTATTTGAACATTTTTCATATTCATTTTGAACATTTTGTCGATAAGAGCGCTTATCTTAAGGAGGAAGTGATTTTTCTTCATATGATAACAAAGTTGATTTTCTGCGAGCTGACGCAGTTTAGCACTCTAAGCGCCGTCAGGTTGTCTTGCAATTGGTCTCTCCAGCGGAGATTCGCATTTTTTTTTTTTTTTTTTTTACGTCAATATCTTTATGTTCGAGTCTTTCTATTTCTCTACTCGCTCCTTTTCTTTCGTAAAGCTCTTTCGCGACTCTCATTGATCTATAAACATTGTCATTCTCTATAGTGATTGAGCTACTTTATTGGTCAAATATTGCCACGTTAACTATTCTGTTTTTCATTTTTGAAAACGTTTTTATTAGGTTGCTTTCTTGTCTGTCTGTACGGTACAAATTTTGTAATTGATTTTAAACTACCTTCGCGATGAGCTAGAGACTTGAGATTTTAAATATTATCTCGAACTGGATGATAATGCAATATTATCGTTTTCTTACCATCCGATTCATTATGGTTCTATTTCATATTAAAGACACTTCGAAACATGAATATTTCTAATTGTGACTATATTAGGCCTTTCGAATTCTGTCAGTCGAAAATCTAACTGAAACAAAAGAAATATTAAATAAAAAAATATTTTTAATACAAAACGTATTGGATCCTTTAAGTTCACATTAAAAACGTTTTATATATTTTTTTTTTTCATTTCATATTTTGTTTTTTAATTTTAGGAGCACATTCACGCGATTTTTAATTTTAACAATATTAGGCCCTTCAAATTCGTTTCGACTAAAATCTAACTGACACAAAAATTTAAGAAAAATATAAAATAAAAAATATTTTTTAATATAAAACGTTTTTAAGGTGAATTTTGAGTAATATTTAAAATGAAACGTGGGGCCGTATTGGATATAAATTTTTTTTTTTTTTTATTTAATAATTTTTATTTTTCTTATTTTTAAATATGCTTTTAGTTTTAAATGAATTTTTCCATGGTTGTAGTGATAATCAAAAATTTCTTGATCTTGCATTTTTTGCAAGAACAAGATCGAGATTTTCTTGCAAGAACAAGAGCAAGTGCAAGACTAACACTGCATGAAAAGCAAGACTTTTGTGTTTTTTTTTATCATTTCAATGCATTTATTATGTTTTTAAGGTAATAATGAAATTCAACAGAATTTGTTATAATACTAAATATTTAACAACAAGTAACAATGGAAAGCGTGCAAAATATTTATGAACTTTATAGATGCCAACCTAAAATTCCTCAAAAAATAACTGTTTCCCACAGCAAAAAATAAAAAATCTCTCGTGAGACTTTTCAGAAATGAATCAGCAATAAAATATTAAAAATCACACATAAAATCCCTCAGGCATTAAAAATCCCTCAAATATCTCACATTTAAAAAAAAAAAAATTTAAATAGTGATTTAATAAAAAAAGTTCGTTAACAAGTTTAATATGTAACATCTTAAATAAATATTCGTCACATATTTTATTACAAACTTAATGAAATTTAATTTCATTTGCGTTCGTTAATGACATCTATTGCTTTGTCTGAATATCTGTACACACAGAAAAATCCCCTTTTGGCATGAGGTTAATTGAACCAACGTTTCAGTGTTGCAACCGAAATACATTTGTTGTAATTTCATGTCATTAAAATGAACGTACCATTTTTTACTCTAACCGAAATGTTAGTCCGAGCAAATGCACGTTCGGTTGTCGTAACCTCATGATTGTATTTTTCATTCTGCCAAAATTTGACGTTTGTGCATTTGTTACGGTAACTAAGTACGTTATTGTATCAACAAAATAAACCGAAACTGGCAACCGAAATCAGCAGTTCGGTTGCCAGTTTCATGCCAAAAATTATGGATACATGAAAAATTAATAAACGTCAAAAATTTTCAGAAGTGGCAAAAAAATAGGTAATTCATTAAATAAGTGAAAATGCGAAATATATATATATATATATATATATATATATATATATATATATATATATATATATATATATATATATATATATATATATATATACGAATAAATCATGAATGAATTCAATAGAAATTGCTGTTTAGCTAGTGAAATATAATAAAAATATGTGACCATATGGGCATTATAAATATTTTTTTATTTTGTTTAATTATGATGAAATAAAATATTAAATGTGTCGTCTTCATACTGTTTTTATTTTTCGGGGAACGGGAATTAATAGTTATATTTTTTGAAATTGTGTGCGTGACATATTTACGCATCAAAAATACATATAGAAAACTTTACATAAATAAGTTTTCTATATAAAAAAATATTCTTAAATTTAAATTCTTAAAATATTCTTAACTTTATAATTTTTGTTGACAGCCAAAAATTATAAAGTTAAGAATAGAACATTAATTTTATAATTTTATATAATTTCATAGTTTCTTCAAATCAACTTCTTTAAAATTCTACAATTATTTATTTAAAAAAAACATGGCAAGTCTGTAACTCAATAATTCGAGATTGTTCTTTTGAGCTTCGTTGTGAAATTCATTGCAAAAAAAATTGAATTGCACACGAATTAGTTTTTAGTGTTTTTTTTGGGATCAAAAATTAAACAAAAATAATATAGAATTTATATTAAAAAATATACGCCAAATAATAAAAATAACGTTTGTGAAAAAAAGCCCTCATGGATTAAAAATCCCTCGCTGAGTTAAAAAATATCGAGGGAAATCCCTAATCAGTCAATTTTCACAGTGTACCTCACTTAGCTGATATTGATTTTTGTGTTTTTTTTTTTCAAAAATCCGTTGATTAGTTTGAAAGTGCAACAAAAACAAAAATGCGAATAAAGCAGCATCCAAGCTTTTGATATAATTTTTGGCGGGAAATTTTTTGTAACACAATGAAAACTCGTTGTTGTTGCCAACTAGATAGCTGTACTAGATACATCCATGTAGTGTGTGCCATGCGACTGTGTGTTGTCATGCGTCCGTCTGTTGTCATGAGTCTGTTTGTTGCCATGCGATGATACAGGATAGTAACGAAGAGTTGTCGTTGTGAAAGTGTGTTAGTTTTCTCTTTGTAGCGTTTGTGTTCGCAAAGATAAATGTTACCCTGCAAGATATTATTTGTGTTCTCTTGATATACGGTACGTTTTGCATGCGGATTTTTCTGAATTTCAAATTGAAATTCAAAAGACATCAATTGAAATTTAGAAATACCATTTAAAATTCAAGAGACATCAATTGAATTTCAGAAATTCCATTTTAAATTCAATTGACATCACTTGAAATTCAGAAATTCAATTTGAAATTTAAAAGACATCAATTGAAATTCAGAAATTTCCATTTGAAATTCAAAAGACATCAATTGAAATTCAGAAATTTTATTTGAAATTCAAAAGACACTAATTGAAATTCAGAAATTCCATTTGAAATTCAAAAGACATCAATTGCAATTCAGAAATTACAATTGCAAATCAAAAGACATCACTTGAAATTCAGAAATTCCATTTGTAATTCAAAAGACATCAATTGAAATTCAGAAATTCTATTTGAAATTCAAAAGACATCAATTGAAATTCAGAAATTCCATTTGAAATTCAAAAGACATACATTTAAATTCAGAAATTTCTATTTGAAATTCAAAAGACATCAATTGAAATTCAGAAATTTTCATTTGAAATTTAAAAATGTTGATTTTAAATTCAGAAATTTCTATTTGAAATTCATAAAATTTCATTTGATATTCTGATATTTCTATTTGAAATTCAGAAAATTTCATTAGATATTCTGATATTTCTATTTGAAATTCAGAAAATTTCCATTTGAAATTCAAAAATTTCCATTTGAAATTCAGAAATTTTCATTTGAAAGAGATTCGCATTTATTTTTTTACGTTGATATTTTTTTACGTCAATATCTTTATGTTCGAGTCTTTCTATTTCTCTCCTAGCTCCTTTTCTTTCGTAAAGCTCTTTCGCGACTCTCATTGATCTATATACATTGTCATTCTCTATAGTGATTGAGCTACTTTATTGGTCAAATATTGCCACGTTAACTATTCTGTTTTTCATTTTTGAAAACGTTTTTATTAGGTTGCTTTCTTGCCTGTCTGTACGGTACAAATTTTGTAATTGATTTTAAACTACCTTAGCGATGAGCTAGAGACTTGAGATTTTAAATATTACCTCGAACTGGATGATAATGCAATATTATCGTTTTCTTACCATCCGATTCATTATGGTTCTATTTCATATTAAAGACACTCCGAAAAATGAATATTTCTAATTGTGACTATATTACTCCTTTCGAATTCTGTCAGTCGAAAATCTAACTAATATTTTTAATACAAAACGTGGGGCCGTATTGGATCCTTTAAGTTCACATTAACTGCCTGAACAGAATACGACAAGTGTCAAATGAGAGGACGCCCAAAATAAGAACGAACGTCGGCAAGCGGCGAACAAACTTCAAAAATGTAAACAAAAATTAAAATATATGAAAAATATGTGACAAAGTTGGCAACGATTCACAAATTCCCTTGAAATTTTCAAAAAATGTGACAACATTGTTTGAGAGCGCCACCGGCCGTTGATAGATTTTATTCTTACGTCGGCCGCTGTGCGAAAAATGTGTTGTTGTTTTCCATGTTCGAACTCTCATTTATCGTTCGCCGCCCGCATTCTGTTCAGGCAGTAAAACGTTTTATATTCAATTTTTTTTTTCATATTTTTTTTTTAATTTTAGGGGCACATTCACGCGATTTTTAATTTTAACAATATTAGGCCCTTCAAATTCTTTTAGACTAAAATCTAACTGACGCAAAAATCTAACTGACACATTTGAAATTCAGAAAAATCCGTATGAAACACGTACCGTATGTCAAGAGAACACAAATAATATCTTGCATTTATTTTTGCGAACACAAACTCAAACGCTACAAAGAGAAAACTAACAGAAAAAAGAAAATACAACAATAACGAAATTTTTGAATTTTAAATGGACTTTTTTGAATTTCAAATGGAAATTTCTGAATTTCAATTGATGTATTTTGAATTTCAAATGGAATTTCTGAATTTCAGATGTCTTTTAAATTTAAAATGGAATTTCTGAATTTAATTTGATGTCTTTTGAATTTCAAATGGAATTTCTGAATTTCAATTTGGATTTCAAATGGAATTTCTGAATTTCAAATGATGTCTTTTGAATTTCAAATGGAAATAATGAGTTTCAATTGAATTTTCAATTGAATTTCAATTTTTGAATTTCCAATGGAATTTCTGAATTTCAATTGAAGTCTTTTGAATTTCAAATGCAATTTCTGAATTGCAATTGATGTCTTTTGAATTTCAATGGAATTTCTGAATTTCAAGTGATGTCTTTTGAATTTAAAATGGTATTTCTTAATTTCCATTGATGTCTTTTGAAATTCAATTGGTCTTTTCTGAATTACATTTGCAAATGGTGTAGACTGTTTGTTGGCACACCGAGTGCTGAGAATGTCACAAAGAAAAATTTAGAAATACAAAATTTTATTGTCATGTCGTTTTATTAATAATTTATGAAAACCTAGAGAACAAACAAAAAATGATACATCCTAGTGATAAAA